>CM065722.1:74081642-74111642 GCA_033310375.1 Conus canariensis | reverse complement strand
ATTCTTCCTTACACACAAATACACACACACGCACACAGATTATTTAGTGACTCAATTGAAGTTTATTATCAACACAAAACCAGAACAACTTTATGGTGATTTCTGGCAGAAACAGAAGAAAGAAAACATATTCAACCTCAAATGTTATGCCACGTTTGCAGTTGAACACAAACAGGCGGCTTATTTGGACATTGACACGAGCATTAAATGGATTACGAGTAAGCGCCATTGAACTCCGAGAGAGGTCGTTAAACAGCAACTGACAGAGAAGACAGACTATGTACGACACGGTTTGAGACAGCTTTGTTTCTCAATGGGAAATGCTGAAGAGTGAATGTGATTTATTGTTTATTTCACTGTATTACATTCGGTTGGTGTCAGTTTCTATATCCTCTCTCTCTCACAGCGAGTGAATGCACGTGTGTGTGTGTGTGTGTGTGTGTGTGTGTGTGTGTGTGTGTGTGTGTGTGTGTGTGTGTTGTGTGTGTGTGTGTGTGTGTGTGTGTGTGTGTGTGTGTGTGTGTGTGTGAACGCATGCTGCCTCATGCCTGTGCTGTACACTTTTGCCCAAGCAAAACATGGCAGATAAATCAATTTCACATCCACTAAATAGTCCCACTGTCTTTCTTCCAAAACCAAAACAAGCTAATTCCATTCAGTTACACCTTTTTCAATCTTCAAATTTGCATGTGATCAAAAAGAAAATCGACATCCAAGTGATACATATGATAACTAATAATTCCTCTCCTGTTAATACAGGTTTCAATGTTCAACAGCATGTAACATTCAATATAAAACACGAGTCAAACGGACACCACTTTCCTAACCCTTCCCCTCCCTCCCCGCTCCCTTTCCAAATGGCCATAACTTTCCAATTTTTTTTTGGTCCTAGCTCATTCATTCTTGCATCAAATTAATCTGAAAAACCTGCAAACCTATATCTCGAAAATCAAGTAAAGATTGGCTTCGTTGCAGAGGATAATGATCATAATATTCTTGCATAGAACTCTGAGCAATTTTTACGTCTACGTTTTCCATCCCTCACACACAGCGAATAAATTTGCATCCAACGTCAGGCACTAAATGTGGAGACGTGTGAGGTGCCTCTAATGACTGTACGCTTCACACAACGTGTTCAGTTCATTCTTCTTTAAAATGGAACTTGTATCTCTGTGGCTTAGTTGAGCCCAGGGTATATTATTATGAGTGCAATGCCCTGTTCTGTTGTCTTGGACCAGAATGCGCTCCATTGCACCATTTTGATTAAATCATCATTGAAAAGTATCAAATTCTGTGGGCTTGTCCACCCTCTCTCATAGCGACCTCAGCTTCAAATGCCTCTCCATGTCTATGTCCGGCACACAAGAGAGACAGAGACATCTTACTGATTGACACATGGCACTTGTATTGATTGACACATGTTTTAAGCAACACGTTTTTTTTTTCTCCAGCTTTGCATATCTAAGCAACATTTTTTTTTTCTGTGGGAAGTGTGTGTGTGCGTATGTGTGTATGCGTCTGTGTGTGTCCATGTATGCGTGTGTGCACGTGCATGCGTGCATGGATACCCGCACAAACATGTGCGCTTGTGTGTGTGTGTGTGTGTGTGTGTGTGTGTGTGTGTGTGTGTGTGTGTGTGTGTGGTGCGCGCGCGTGTGTGTGTGTGTGTGTGTGTGTATGTATGTGTGTGTGTGTGTGTGTGTGTGTGTGTGTGTGTGTGTGTGTGTGTGTGTGTGTGTGTGTGTGTATGTGTGTGTGTGTCCAGGACGTATTCATACATGTATTTAGCAGTCTGTTAAGTAATTGTATTGCAATTAAATGCATGTGTACTGCTTTTTCCCCTTTTTTAAGTACAGGGGATGTGAAGTCACCACTGGTGTTTTCTCAGAAAGAACTTTCTAATGTCAATGGACGCAAAGCATGTTACTGTAACAATTCCATAAACATGTCCTCCGGTATGGATCATGGTATACACTCAGCACTTCTCATTTTTCATCAGCAATAAACGAAAAGATCACACGACAAAATAAATGAATTCTCAGTTCCACTTCTTAAACATAACTGCATATATCCACAGAAAAAATGTGTTATCTCAAGAACATAAAACTTTCAGTATACAATGCAGTGAGTACAAACAATTGCTTGGGTAGACACAATTTGTCAAATAAACCTTCTTGTATCAAAAGTATTGAGCAAGATCATAAATTAAAAGACAAAAAAAAATGATGCAAGAATTCAAGAAATATCTTTGTAATGCTGATCTCAACAGCAGTCAACAATATCACAGATGTAAAAACCGTAACATGTCAACAACAACCAGCAGCACTTAAATTAAAGGCTGTATATGTTAGAATACACAAACGTCAATCAACAGCCTGTTCCATCTTCTTTCTGGTTGGCAAATCTTGCTGGACATTTTGTCCCTATATTATGCTACAGGTGGTATACCAGACACATAAAGTATTAACAAAAAAGGAAAAAAAGATGAAGGAGACATGAAGTGGGTGTGGTGGAGGGCGGAGGATGGGGAGGAAAAGGGCATGGAAGATCAGATGGTAGAGGGAGGGTGGACAGAGTTCCGAAATGACACATCAAAATGTGAAATGAATAAACGGCGCCAAGAACATGATGAATGCTGTGCTCAAGGCAGGCTATACATGGCATTGCTCAACGCAGGCTGTCCATGGCATTGCTCAAGGCAGGCTGTCCTTGGCATTGCTCAAAGCAGTTTGCGTATGGCATTGCTGAAGTGCATCAGGTCGTTCAGGCTTGTCAGAGCCAGGTCCTGCTTCAGGTAAGTGAAGAAAAACTCTGGAGCCTGTCAACACACCCATGCATACAACATTTGCACCTTCCTTTGTGCCGTCAAATTGCTAGCAAACAAAACTCAAAAGCAGAATGTTAAAAATGGCAATATTGAGAAAGCGTCATTATGTACAGATTGTCCAAAAAGCATTGAGATTCTTCCTTATATTTAAGCAATGCTGTTTTGGTTATTTCTAAGCACGCAGAGAAACATGGTTCGTGTAAATGTAAAGGGCAAAAACTCGTCATGTGGGTGACTTTTTTTTTTTTTTTTAAATAAAAGGCCGTTTTCTTTCTTTAATACCAGCAGACGACACTTCCGCGACATGTGCGAGAAAAAAGGGCATATAAAAACAGACTTGGTTTTTTGTTGTTGTTGCTTTTTAAAAAAAAATTCCAGGACGGGATCATAAATCCCAAAAATTTTGTCTGATTCTACAGGCATTCCAAATGCCACCACCGTGTATTGTGTTGTGAAGAAAATTTGATATGGTGAAAAAATCAAAATGAAGAGAAGTAGCAGGGAGACTCAAAAAAAGTTTACCAAAAACGACAGGAACAAAGTTCAATTAAATGGTCAGCTCTGGAAAGTACAGAATGGTATCAGAATATCTAAGAGGGCGGATCGAGAGGGGAAGCTCTGCTGTGTCCATAAAAAATGTTTTGAATGAATTGAACGGCCTGGGCTGGATGAAAAGGAATGCAACTCTAACTCCACCCCTAACAGAAACTTCCGAGACAAAACCGATGCTTTGCCCACAGAAATTTCCACTGGGGCAATATTTTTGTTTGTTTGATTAGGTTTTTTTTGTTTACTTGTTTTCTTTTGTTTGTTTTTTCAGATGAAATTTCTGTTTGGTTGTTCCCGTTTCAAGCAGATGAGGGCAAAGGAAGATGCAAAACCCAGGTTTTGTTAGGCAAAATTACTGTCTAAAATCCAGTTTTTTACGAGGCAAAATTACTGTCCATAACCCAGTTTTTACGAGGCAAAATTACTGTCCATAACCCATTTTTTATGAGGCAAAATTACTGTCCATAATCCAGTTTTTGTGAGGCAAAATTACTGTCTAAAATCCAGTTTTGGTGAGACAAAATTACTGTCTAAAACCCAGTTTTTGTCAGGCAGAATAACTGTCTAATACAGTTTTCTTTTCAGACAAAATTATTATCTAAAATCCAGGTTTTGTGAGGAAACATTTACTGTCTAGACCCAGCTTTTGTGAGGCAAAATTACTGTCTAAAACCAACTTTTTGTGAGGCAAAATTACTGTCCATAGCCCGGTTTTTTCTGAGGCAAAATTACTGTCTAAAATCCAGTTTTTGTCGGGCAAAATAAGTGTCTAAAACCCAGCTTTTGTCAGGCAAAATTACCGTCTAAAATCCAGTTTTTGTGAGGTAAAACTACAGTCTATAACCCAGTTTTTGTGAGGCAAAATTACTGTCTATATCCCAGTTTTTGTGAGACAAAATTACTGTCTATAACCCACTTTTCGTGAGACAAAATTACTGTCTATAACTCAGTTTTTGTGAGGCAAAATTACTGTCTATAACTCAGTTTTTGTGAGGCAAAATTACTGTCTGTAGCTTCAAAACGAGGTGACTGAAGACAGAAATGGAAGCAAATTTTAAACAGAAAAGTGATTAGTTCCGCAAGACAATCCAGACAAACAGATTACAGGATAAACATAATCCATTTCGACCTCTTAGGTCTTCTAATGCATCATGTTTTGTCCGTAGTCTGTTTGTCTGGATTGTCTTTCGGAACTAATAACTATTCTTCTTAAAATTTACTATGTATAGATTTTCACGTGTGGGGAGGGGGGTCCCTTAAAATGGGCTACATCTCTCTGTGTACTCTGGGAAAGACTTGACCAAGGAGTTGTTTGCCCACATTTTGGAAGTCACCTGCTCCTGACTGCGCAAGTTTCACATGAAGGTAAGTGATGGCTGCAGCAAAATCGATGACATCCAAGCACTCTGTTGCCTGTTCTCATACAGTTGTTTCAAGACAATGATGCGCATGTCAGTGCGTGGTCACAGTATAGTACAGATCTAAATCCGATTAAAAGTACATGAGGACACATGAGGCAAGAGCTGTAGCAGAAAAAAAAACCGTTGAAAATACTGAAGAAATGAAACATAAGGTGGTCAACATGTGAGACAGTGTGACACATGATTCTGTACATTTTGTTCAGACATGACGTGGAGAATCAACGCTTTTATGTAGCGCCAAGAAGGAAAGATCTGAAACTAAATGGCATTGGCAGTCAGGATGAAGCGCAAGTATTCTTTTTCTGTTTGATGACAGTTTACCCTCTGTCTGCTAAGCCTTATACTAAACTGGATCAATTAAATCAGTCTATAATTATACTTTTTTTTTTGATAAAGTGTATACCGATGAGATACCTGTTTTTCATTGATCTAAAAAATACACGCAGTGATCTGTTCCTTTCAATAACACTGCTAGCCATTGATCTAAAAGTACACGGCAATAACTTGTTTTCGGAATGATTTGGCTCGACACTTTCCTCAATGCTGCTGAAAAATTCTTGACATCAACAGACATCGTTTCATTTCCTGACCTGCGCAGTAACAGTCCTGGTTAAACTGTGTTATTGCCTAAAACATCTAAACAAAAAAGAAAAATTATTTATACGGCTCTGCCGAAAAACGTAGACAAACTTATCACAAGACAAAATATCACGCGTTTCGACCTCTTAGGTCTTCAGGCAAGAAACACAACATTCAGGACAACGAAAATGAACGAGCAATCACTTATCTTCATCCAAGTCGATGCAAGATGGGCGTTGATTCAACACGCCAAATTGGATGAAGATAGGTGATTGCTCCTTCATTTTCACTGTCCTGAATGTTGTGTATCTTGCCAGCAGAAGACCTGAGAGGTAGAAACGTGTCGTGTTTCGTCTTGTGATTCGTTTGTCTACGTTTTTCGGCGGAGCCTTATAAATGATTTTTCAAATTTGTTTAGATTTATGCCTGCAGTCGCCTCACTTTGCAACTAAAATATCTCCGTCTCAAAGTAATAAGGCTGTGTTATCTGTAAGCAAAACATGTAACAAACCATTGAGGGAAAAACATTACTCCATCAGTAAAATACATTTGCAAGCACAGTAGGTGAATTCAAATGCATCAGTGTGCATGTACACACGCACGCACACACATGCACCATGCACATCCATGCACGTACACACACATGCACCATGCACACACACACACACACACACACACACACACACACACACACACACACACACACACACAGAGATACACACACTGACTGACAGAAACCATTTACTGTTGGATTAACATAGTGTTGTACTGATATTTAAAAAACCATAATAAATTACTGAGAAACGAAAATAATACAAATAACATCTGAATGACATAAAAATCATAAAGAAAAATTAACAGGGAAACATTTAACATTTATAAGTGAAATAATAAAGTCAGAAATTGTAACGCACGCACGCACGCACGCACGCACGCACGCACGCACGGACACACACACACACACACACACACACACACACACACACACACACACACACACACACACACACACACTATAACCAACAGGCACCTAAGCCACTCACCATAACGCTTAGTTCCTGCAGAAACTTTAAATTTTCTCCTGAAAGATTTTGAAGCTTGTGACACCTGCAACAATCAAACACAACGACACCTAGCAACCTATCAGCTGCAGAATGCAGTCAACGCCACAGCAAATTAATGAGAAACTGAATGTCATCTAGGAGGTCTGTATACATCTCTTCCTAGCAGTTTATCCGTGTGCTGTTCAGCAATTCTGTATTGCACTTTGGGGCAGTCAGCCATGGGATCTTGTATCATAGTATATTCTCTTGTACTGTGTTGTGTTGGGGTACTTTGACTGTGAGGTCTTGTATCATGTTGTGTCCCCATGTACTGTGCCGTGTTGAGCAGAACATCATCAGAAGGAGACTCTGTCAAAGTTCACTCACCTATTTCATATTGTTTATTAAATAAACATCAATTTGCACTACCTGTGACATCTGAGGAACTCATATTTGTCGACAAATTATTGGTCTGTTTACTATTATATAGTAACTACTCATTACTTTGCACCTTCTTGTGCGTTTTTATTTATTTGTATTTTGGCGTGTTTTCACTAACATTGCGGTTTTTTTTTATTCTAAAACTTAACTGTTCCAACAGGTGCCATTATCCTACTGGCATTGCTTCCAGCCTTCTGCATACAAAATTCAAGAACTGTGGGGTGAAGAGGGTGGGACAGGCTGAAGAGAGAGCAGTCTCGCTTTTGACTAACAGCGTTTTGACTCTTTACTGCTTCAGTTGACGATTGTGAGGTGTAAAAACAACATGAATTTTCCACCACATGAAACTGCCGACACCATTACTTGGGCTTTATTCTGCAATATTTTATCAGCCTTAATCAAATATCAACCCAACTCAACTCCTCCAACCCCCCCCCCCCCCCCCCCACACACACACACACACATACTTTTAGACAAAATTTGAAATTCTGGGTCTCCTCACTAAAATCAGGATTTCCTCAACGCTTTTTTTAATGAGGATATTGAAGAAGAATTCAGGAGAGTCGGCAGCTATGTGGTTGGCAAGAACACTGCCCTAGTCAATCCAGATACCCCCGAAAGGTTTAGGAGAGAAAAAGAGCAAAATCCAGACTTCAATATTGCCTCAATAATGGTCAGATTCCACGAGTGACTTTCCTTTCGTGCCACTTCGATTCTATGAAATGTTTGTCACTTTCAGCACATTTCTTTGGCAAAGTAATACTAGCATTAGCTTATCTCTTTTATTTTGCGTATTCATAAGACATTAGTTTCCATCTTGTTACGTGTGTTTATACGTATTTCAGCTTGTTATCGGTAACTCTACAGTTCACATCAGTCTGCTTACAGCAATTTCATCTAACTACCTGACAGTTTCTCTAGATAAACAAACACAAAAGCCTGCTTACCCTCCGAGATGGTGTTTGTTGAGCCAGTTGAGCACGTCTTCCTGAGACCACGTACTGACATTTACTGCGGGGCCACTGCCCACAGTGCGAGCCTTTTCAGCCGCGATTGGTCTATCAACCTGATTTTAGAAAATAAAGATTGAAATAATAAGATTTGTTGTTACTAATAAGAACACAAACTGTACTATTTTCAATGAAAATTTGGGCTTACTTTTTAATTCTTTCGCAAGAACACATGTATATTATGCAGTCTGTCAAAGAAGGATGTAGACTTTAGGAAACAAACACAGCAACAATTAAGAAAAATTGCTAAGTCGCCAAACAAAAGAAAGAAACAAATTACGAGACAAATATGAAGCATTCCAACCTCTTTGGTCTCCTTCAGGTCAGACAAACAACATTCAAGACAAAGAGAACAAAGGAAGCACAGAGAGTTACTTATCTCCTCAAACAGGGCACAAAATGGATGTGGAACGGTAACAGAGTCGCAGGGATCTTTCCTTCCCAGCAGCCTCGTTTCCATTCAACATCCATTGTGTTTCAATTTCCACCAGCGGTAACCTTACTCTGACGCTAACAACAACAGGCAAGTTTGTTGCTAATCAATACTTTCATTTTGTAACATTATGACTCACAGACAATACAAACTTTTCATCACAGACCGAACATTTAGGCAGAGAGAGGATGTCAACATATATTTTGTTTCAATGTCCCATCAAAAAGCAGTTATCGTCTGATTCATGTCAAATGACAGGTTTTCTGAAAATGATTTCAGCGTCATTATGGCTGATCACTACCTTTTGCTTGACAGCAAAACATCATTTTCACAGTCCCACTGGGGCATTCCAATAGTCGCTGTTTCCAATAGTTGTTGAGATGTTAAACAATTTTTATTCTCATACCCATCGTCGTTTGTAAAACTTACATGTCAAACAAGTGTTAGATCTATTTGAAAACACTGTAAACAAGCAAAGCAACTCTCTCTCTCACTGTTTCTCTGTCTCTGCCTCTCTCTCTCTCCCTCTCTCACGCACGCACACACACACACACACACACACACACACACACACACACACACACACACACACACACAGACATAGTCCTCTCGCTTTCCACTTACTTTAGAGGAATCACCAAATCCTCTTTGTCGCAGTTCCTTCACCAGATCTTCCAGCTTTTTCTCATAGGGGTATTTGCCAGTGAAATCAAAGTACAGATTGGAGCCTCTCAATATACCCAGCCAGCCATCCGGTTTGTAGTTCCTCTCCATCAGCAGGGGTATGATGGGCTTCTGCAAGGCAAAAGCATACTCTGCCTCTGGAAAGAAACGCGGAACGTTTTGATAAGCGCCACGAAACATCTAAAAATGCAAATCCTCCCAATTAAGACTCCCATCTTTTAAACAATTATTTCTGCGAAAGATCTTCACTCCATGGCAAAAGCATACTCTGCCTCTGGAAACAAAAGGGGAATGGCTTTGAAAAGTGCCACGAAATATCTACAATACAAACCCTCCCAATTAAGACTCCCAGCTTTTAAACAATTATTTCTGCGCAACATCTTTTCTCTTCCTTTTTTCCTCCTTTTTCCTGCAAGCTGACTATTGCATATGCCCATATACACTCACAGACACACTTATATGTACACATACATGTGTAGATGCGTGCGTGCAAGAACATGCTCACACAAGCCCACAGATCACATGTGTACACATGTGCATACACACACACACACACACACACACACACAAACACACACACGCACACACACACACACACACACACACACACACACACACACACACACACACACAGACACCATACACACACGCATGTGGACTCGCGCACAGCATACACTGGCACACACACACACACACATGGGCCCATGCCCACACACCCATGCACACACTCACAAGTGTATACTAACCACACACACATACAATGATAATAATGGCACAACCAATGTTAGGTAGGTACCCTAGGTCTGACCAGCGCGTTAGGTTCATGCACTGGTCAGATATCTGCTAAGTCGTAGCCACGAGACCCTCTTCTTAAATTCTCTCATCTTAGTCATTAATTAATTTATCTGTCAGTATCAGCTTTAAATCATGGGCAATGTGGTCTCCAAACTCAGCGGATAGCATGTGGTATATATAGACTAGTCAACACGCAGTGACACCTCCTTGATGAAACTGAAACTGAAACCCCCAGCCGAAAGTGCCTCCTTTTGTCCGTGCTGAAGATTCTGCTCTTCTTCCTCCAGGGTCCACTTATTGTGCAGTCTGTAGAGCGTCCTCATTCAACAGGACAAGCAGAGCTCTTCAACGCTGGCTGAAAAATCTGGCCTGGAGACAAATACTCCCAACAACAAAACTGCACTTGCTAGAGCTGTTCCACCTGCGGCAGTACCTGCACCTGTGGAACTTAGTGTCAGTACGTGAGAGGAAAGGGCAGGGTCTGCACGCTCCCTCTTCACCGTTCACGGTTCCCGTGCTGGTCAGGTTTTACCGGAGACAAGACACATTCCGGCAAATGACCTGCCTGCCCAATCCTCTGTCGAACTAACACTGGACTCAGTTAGCAGAAAAACATTAGACTTTGATTTTCTTTTTCTGCGTACGCAGGCTGACACTCCTGCAGATACTCCCTGTATAGACAGGCAAGGATTAATCCCATCTACCCAACAGAGGGAGTGGAGGTTTTTATGTATGACCGCTTTTTTTAATCCCGCCATTAAGGCAGCCAGACTCCAACTTCGGGGAAGTTGCATGCTATGTGTAACGTGTCATCCATGCCAACGGACAAACTGGCCTTCTCTTCCGAAAATTGGTGATAGGGTTTTACGTGTGTGCAAGATGTTATGCGTGCATTCACACACGGAATCTCAGTTTACAGTCTCATTCGAAGGACTGTGTGGGAAATGGAGTCAGAACAAATGTACAATCCGAGTGAAAAATCCCCCTGTACCGAAACGGCCGGGCGGATATTCGAACCTGCAACCCCAGGATCACCGTACTATTCCGGCCCCCAGACTTAGATGAATGGATGGTTTAACAGAGCAGCCCAGAGAAGAGACGACGATGACCAAACAGCCAAGAACAATACTGGGCAGTCGGCAGGCACAGAGCTGCCAAGGCTCCCAATGCACAAAGTGTCGTAATCTGACATTTTAAGTGTAGTATTCCAAATTCAAGCTAGCACTAGTATGCGATATCACAATTCAGACTCAACAGCATTTTCAGTAGCACTTCACTTTGCATATGACATGCTTGCGGACTCAGAAGGCAAAAATCTTGCAAGGTATCGAGTGATTTTGACATACAAAGAATCAAAATGGCCAACAATGAAACCAGTTGGAAAGATGGCAAAATCATGATCGTCTTAAGCAATTTTTTCTTCTGTTTTTTTCTTCCACTCCTTACTGAACTTGGTCATTTTTGTTTAAAGATAAGTCCACAGACTAAAGATCTACATTATCTCGGTTCCATTTAAACTGCTGCTAAGTCCCTGACGTGGTTACGGGGTTTTCAGTTTTGTTTTTGGCATTTCGTCACAAAGTGTCACAGCACTGTCAATGAAATTGTAGCATGCTATGCCAAAAGTGTAGTACCTGGAAGCTCTGCAGGGTGCAATAGGCAGGCAGAAAAGCCAGCAGTGATATAGTGAACAGACTGACTAAGAAAAGACAAGCAATTGATCAGGTCTGGGAACCATGTTGAACCAACCGCAGAGATAAAACCTCACAACTTCTTGCGAGCAGACGACACTATGAGGGTATTCACTGTCTCCCCATGCGAAGTGGTCAGGTAACATATCAACTATTGGATTAAATTAACCATGAATTCTGGGACAGATGTTTACCTGTTCTGCAGTTGGGACTGTCCTTGTAGCGCTGCGACATACAGATCAGAATGGCATCGGCCTGTTCCACCGCTTCTGCCATGGCCTGCAGCGTGGAGCCGTACATGTTGTCCACATCCATCCACAAACGGAAACCCTGGCTCTGAAGGCTGTTCTTGATCTGCGTCAAGACACAGGAAAGGAATCGTACTATCATCATTCCTCTTTTACCTTCTTATTACCTGACTAAATCACAGGTGGTCTTGTTCGTTCTGCATCAGTACCCTAGCTGAGGCATGCATTCATCATCCCTTTGACCTATAGCCGTGGGACAATGATGAAGCCAAAGAACTAACTTGTGGCTCCTCCAAGATTGGGTTATCAAGAAGTTAAGTGATTGCTCGTTCTTCATTTTCATTGTCCTGAATGTTGTTTCTCTTGCCTGAAGAAGACCAAAGAGGCGGAAACGCGTTGTGTTTTGTCTTCTACTTTGTTTATCCCCTTTGTCTGGCAGGTTAGTTATGACTTTTCTTTAAAACAAAACTTGTTTCCATTTCCGCCTGCAGTCACCTCACTTTGAAACTGTCTGTGCGCTAATCAGACAAACACTGAAAAAAACACAGAACACCTGACATGAACAGTGGAGAAGACCTGAAAGGCCTGAACGTCTCCTGGGGCATCGTCCAGAAGAAAGTGCAGGACAGTGTGTGGGACCTTTGTCGCTGCCCTCCATGCCACAGGAACAGGCAGTAAGTAAGTGAGGGACTAGATTACATGCCCTTTTTATGAAGCTTCCTCAGTTACCGAAATGGGAGACAATCCCTCAAAATGTATCAAAGTCAACAAGTGAGTGTACTCCTACTCCCCTAGTACATTCTGCCGCCTCCCTTCCTGGCCCGGTCCAATCAGTTTCCCACCCTTTATTGGAGAAGCAACAACTTGGCTCTTCTTCGGCTTCATCAGGGATGCCATAATGCGTACCTCGGCCCTGAGGGATGTGTCTAGTTCTCTGTCCTCATACAAATGTTTGACATTCCTGAGCACATGTACTTGGTCTGAGGATCGATTAGCCTGAAAGCTTGAGGCAAACAACAGCAACGCTGGATTTACTGTATGCAAGTTTTGTTACTGATGATTCAGGTCAAATGTCAGATTGAAATCAACATACTGTCAAGATTCGTCAAATCGTTCCAATACAAGAAAGAAAGAAAAAAAACATACAGTTCTGAGCGTAGAAAGACAAATGCATTAAAAATTTTGAAAAATATACAAAACATATGAATGAAAGTAAAGACTCTAGTACAAGCGTGTGCTTATTTGTGAACACATACACAAACACACGTAAACACATGCACACACATGTACACGCGCACACACACAGACACAGACACACACACAGACACACACACAGACACACACACACACACACACACACACACACACACACACACACACACACACACACTCACTCATACAAACATTCACAAACATACATGCACACACACATGCTCATGGATGCACACACACACACACACACACACTCTCTCTCTCTCTCTCTCTCTCTCTCCTCTCATTCTTTCAACGTGGTAACAAGGAAGGTGCGGATCACACCCCTACCTGCAGAAGCATCTTCTGGTTGCCCCACTGGTAACTGATCATCACGTGACCTTTCCTTCCCGGGTCAGCGGGAACCAGGAGAGGGGGAGCAGGCGCAGGGGCTACACCTGGCGGAGGTTGAGGTGGAGGAGGGCCTCCACCAGGAAGAGGACGAAGAGGACGAAGAGGACGAAGAGGAGGAGGAGGAGGAGGGGCAGATACAGATTTTCCACTGCTGGGAGGAAGAGGACGAAGAGGACGAAGAGGAGGAGGAGGAGGAGGAGGAGGAGGAGGAGGGGCAGATACAGATTTTCCACCGCTGGGAGGAAGAGGAGGTGTGAGAGGTGATGCTGAACGATGACTGGAATCTCTGCCTCCTTTTCCTGTATGGTGTGGGAAGAAAAGGAGAACAACACTTTAGCTTCAGTTTCATCATTGAGGAGATGATGTGGGAACACTGGTTGATCTGCACCATGTCATGTCTACTGAACCGGAAGAATTCAAGTTGTGCGCAGATCAAAATGTTTGACTTCATGAAAGAGATTAAAAAAAAATTAATCTAGGATGTTACAGATAAATGATTCTAAAGCGATTTTTTAAAATAGAAAATCTGTTTTAATGAGTTGTGTGTATATGAGTGAGTGAGAGAGAGTGAGAGAGAAAGAGAGAGAGAGAGAGAGAGAGAGAGAGAGAGAGTGTGCACGTGTGTGTGAGTGTGTGTGTGTCTGTGTCTGTGTCTGTGTGTGTCTGTGTCTGCATGTGCATGTGCGCGCGTGTGTGTGTGTGTGTGTGTGTGTGTTGTGCGTGTGCGTGTGCGTGTGTGTGTAAAACACCCCTGATACAGACTTTTGCAGTAAGCAATAGGCGCAGAGCTGACCAGATTAAAATCATACAGGAGTTTGCCAGGATTGGAGAAGACTTCAGAGTATATGAGAGGAAAGGGGAGTGGAAGGTTAAGGACTTAATGTTGCTGACACTGAAGTTTAAGATGTGATGTGTTGGACCTGTGGTATGGAGCTGGTGTTGTTTGTCTTTGTTCTCTCCCTTTCCATTATATTTTAAGTGCTGGTCAATGCAGTTGACTTCATGCACGACAATAACCCCAGGTCCTGTACACCTGTAATGGGTTTGTGCAGGTAAAGGAAACCACGACAAGGGCGAATAGCTCAACAAAAGTATGAAGGAAATCCTCAAAGACATATAAAAGGTATAGAGGTATAAAATGACTCACTTTCACTTCTTAGAATTTTACCTCTTGTGGTGCTATTTGAAAAATCAGTAACTATTATCATAGTTTTATTATCCTTTTTATCATCATTAATAGTGGTAGTAGTAGTAGTAGTAGTAGTAGCAGCAGCAGTAGTAGTAGTAGTAGTAGCAGCAGTAGTAGTAGTAGTAGCAGCAGCAGCAGTATTAGTTGTATTTGCATTTCCATCCCTGTTAATATCATTTCCGTCACTACATTTATCATTTTCACCACTGTTATTCTTACTGTTGTTGTTGTTGTTGTTGTTCAACAACCTGACTCTACAACACCCATTTTGCGCCG
The DNA here is from genome assembly GCA_033310375.1 of Conus canariensis. Classification (NCBI taxonomy): domain Eukaryota; kingdom Metazoa; phylum Mollusca; class Gastropoda; order Neogastropoda; family Conidae; genus Conus; species Conus canariensis. The sequence goes on along the minus strand of CM065722.1, from coordinate 74,096,851 downwards.
AATTGGATCAAGGTAATTGATTGCTCGTTCATTTTTATAGGTTTTTAAATGATTAAAAAAAAAAAATTGTTCAGATTTCCGCCTGCAACCACCTCTTTTTGCAACCATGTCCACGAGACTTTTGCCTTGAATCCTTTCATCTTAGTTGTTCATTTATCTATCCATACTGCTGTCGATCCTGCGCACTGTGATCTCGCAGTATAGCAGCTGTGGTGTAGCATTTGTGAACTAGTCACCACACAGTGCCACCTCCTTGAGGAAACTGAAACTTAAAACCTGAATCTGTGGTGTTAACCCATATCTCTCATCCACTTTGCGTTTCATAAAAATCTCCATCTTCCCATTGACTATGTTCCAGTGTTGAACGCTGGCATAATGATGGCGGTACGGCAGTTTCGTAGATGTTTTTGCTCATTCACAGATGAAAAAAAAAGTATTTGGCAAGTTGGGAGTTGAAGAGTCAGGTTGTCCAACAACAACAACAACAACAACAACAACAACAATAACAATAGTAAGTATAACAGTGGTGAAAATAATAATTGTAGTGATGGAAATGATACTGACAGGGATGGAAATCCAAATACTACTATTACTACTGCCGCTGTTGCTTTTACTAGAACAACAACAACAACAACTACTACCACTACTACTACTACTACTACTACTACTACTACTACTACTACTACTACCACCACTACTACTACCACCACCACCACCACCACTATACTACTACTACTCTCTCCTCCTCCTCCTCCTCCTCCTCCTCTCCTCCTACTACTACTACTACTACTACTACTACTACTACTACTACTACTACTAGTACAACCACTCTGAGATGCCTTTAGATCTGAGGACAGACCCTGCTGGCATCTCAAGGGCCCTTTCAGTATAAACAGTCTCCCTGTCTTCTGAACATTCTGTGCCGCTAAATTCCTTTTTTTCTATCGCTCTCTTTCGCCCTGACCTTTCTTTTTAGTATCTTCGACTGTCTTCCTGTTGCTTGTGTTCCAGTTACTTCCCTTTGTTCTAAAAAAAAATCTTTATGATTTTCAGTTGCAGTCAGGCGACTAAGTACTGGAACTGTAAACAAAACAGTCCAGAGTGGATGGACGCATGCTGTCTGTTCTGTCATGTCTGTCTGCCAATTTGGCCGTCGTTTTGTCTTTCTGTGGCACTGTTATGTGTATCATTATTTTCTAGACTACCTTTTCTATTGTGGGGACACTCACTTAAGAGGAATGCTTGGCAATGTTCTGCCTAAGCCCATAAAAAACCACAGTAGTAGATCCCTATTCTTTAGTTGCATAAAGGATATTTCCAGTGGAAGGAACATGGCAGTATTTCTTCTCAAACACAAACAGCAGCAACAATGTCAATATCATTTCCATCACTACATTTGTTATTTTCACCACTGTTATTCTTACTATTGTTGTTGTTATTGTTGCTTTTGTTTGAGAAGAAATACTGCCATGTTCCTTCCACTGGAAACATCCTTTATGCAACTCCTCTGGTCCTTTTCTTCCTTTTACGAACCAAGACAGGGTTTATGGTTCACTCTCTAAATGCATACAAGTTCCTATTCTTACAAACAATGAAGTTAAATGACAAGTGATTTGGCTGATGTTTACTGAATATAGCAACCTGAATCAGTTTGTGGTAAAGAATGTGAAGGTTAGTTTACATTTTGAAAAGTAAAGTGGCAAAGAAGAGAACAAGTTCAAAACATTAAAAACAAAACAAAACAATAACACAAAAAAACTACAAAGCTTTTGATTGGATGGTGGTCAGGAGGCATATATGATCTGGGGTCAATCTTCCTTAGATCGATATTTGACAGTTTTTATATAACATTGACAATCATTAAACCCCAATGCAAGAACTAGATATTATCAAACGCGGCTCATAGAAGACAAACAAACTACAAAGGTTTGTTTGTTTATACTCAGCTTCAGCACAGAATATTTTTCTGTCGACTTTGATAGGCATTGTTGACTGATAATTGCTGATGTTTGTGTGTGTGTGTGTGTGTGTGTGTGTGTGTGTGTGTGTGTTTAGAATGCCTGCCAATAATCTTTCCATATAGGTTTTCGTTTATGTTAACAACTTCTGATTCAGTATCAGGTGTTTTTTTTGCTGCTTCTTTGGCACCATTTTTTGCACCAGCATTACAGAATTGCTAATCCCACAAATCCTAAAAGTGGGTAAAACACTACAGGTGAACTAAACACAACATGAAAAGAAATCGTAGGTTTTGCCTTTGGCAAACATCATAGTTGTTTTTTTTTTTACTATTTGCCTACGGTGCCATAGACTGGGGGGACGGAGGGGGGTGTGTTTCTTAAGCGTAGAATTTAAGGCTGAATCACAGGACTACGCAGGTCCGTTTGCCCCCTCAAGCACATCCTAGTTTTAAAGGTATTACAATTAGTTATCATGTTCTGACTCTACACTGTATGATATACAAAGCCATTCTTCATTCTTTTTTTTTTTTTCAATTACACAAAACATGAAGAACATACTGAAACGAAATAAGAAAGGAGCCACCATTAAGTCTATACATGATCATATGAACAATTACATAATTAACTGCCACTGAATCGTATACATTGGAAAAGAAAGACAAAAAAAGTAAATAAGAACAACCAACAGTTCAAGTCAAACACAATATGAGCATTATGCATATACGCACCCCCCCCCCCACACACACACACACACACACAAACACCACGAGAGAGAGAGAGACAGACAGACGAGAGAGAGAGAGAGAGAGAGAGAGAGAGAGAGAGAGAGAGAGAGAGAGAGAAAAGATAAGATGTATATGTGACATGAAAAAAACAAAAACAAAAACAAAACACCAACAAACAAAAACAGACAAACAAACACAAAGAAAACATCATATGTTACTATGTTATACCTAACGCCAAACAACCGCAACTTTGACAGAAATGTGGCTTTCTTTTATGTCTAACATGCACAGTATAGGCTGTAGGTTAGAAGAAGATGAAGTTTTCATGTCACCCAACATTGAAAAAAAAAAAAAAGAAGACATACAGACATGACCTTTCATTTTTAGAGTGCAATTCCAAATTGAAAAAGTATAGAATAATACAAAGATGTTCATAGTACATGTAACATTCTCCACCGGAGTCATTTGTTTTCATTGATAAGAGGTTCATAGTATTTCCACCTAGAAAGAAATTTGGCATAATCCATGTTGACATAAGCTAAGTGTTTCTCCATTTTGTATCGATAATGGAGTTGTACTAAATACGGATTAAGAGATGGCCGACTTTTCTTCATTTTGCAACAGTATATAAAGAACTTGGCGAGCAATATAATGAAGTAAAAAATCTCATCTGCTTCATGATTTTGTGAAAAACCAAGCAAAATAGTTGACTTACCCACTTTTTTTCTCTTGTTCACATTTGCATTTTTGATTAAAGCTGGTTTCTAGGCTTTTCCAAAATGTTTGTACGATGTCACACCGCCAGAATAAATGAGGAATGGTCTCATCTTCAGTTTCGCAAAAACCGCATTTTTCAACATTGGTAACACCCATTCTTTTAATGGATACATTTGTTGCAATGATTCTGTGGATTATCCTTATTTGGAACCATTTAAGTTTTGCTTCTTGTATTTCATGTGTTCTGTGAAAAACAGTGTTCCAGTTTGTCTTTATTGTTATTGCGTTATTCCATTTTTTACAGCATTTAGGTACCCATTCGTCATCATTGAGAATATCATAATATTTTTTTTGTTCCTTTCGGTATGGACAGGATTATATCAAGTGCTTTTATGTTCTCTTTGGCTTTACTGGACTGAACAATAATGCCATGTGTCTTAATATATTTCTTCACCACATTTACACATCCCATATAAGTCAGAAAGTTTATCTTCACATTATATTTTAGTCTTCATTCTTGTTTTCTGTGGAACACAACTCTGTCCCTGGGAGCTGGCAGCCCTGTGTTAAGTCTTGCGTGGACAGCTAGTTTATACTTATTGTAATCATTTAAAAACCTGCAGAGAAGGTGGGATGAAAATTGGAAATCAACTAGGTTGTAAAAATTTAATCATTTAAAAAACCTGCAGAGAAAGTTGGATAAAAACTGGGAATCAGCTAGGCTATGATTACTGTAATCAGTTAAAAACCTGCAGAGAAGGTGGGATAAAAATTGGAAATCAACTAGGTTATAAAACATTAATCATTTAAAAAAACCTACAGAGAAAGTTGGATAAAAATTTGAAGTCAACTAGGCTATAAAACTATAATTAATGTAAACAAAATCCTGTAGAGAAGGTAGGATAAAAATTGGAAGCCAACTACGCTATGAAAATCATATTCGTTTAAAAAACCTGAAATCAGCTGGGATATAATTATCATAATCATTTAGAAACCTTCAGGGAAAGTTGGACAAAGACGGGAAGTCAACTCGATTAAAACATCATAAGCACTGAAAAACCTGCAGGAAAAGTTGGATAAAAATTGGAATACAACTGGGCTATAATAATTACAAAATCGTTTTTAAACAAACCTGCAGTGAAAGTTACAACTTTGAGCACAAACTACATTCTACTGCTAGACATCCCATCCAGGGCTGTAACATTGCCATTCTGCTGCTTAACCGGAGTGCAAAATAGATGAATCTACAAAAAAAAAAAAAAAAAAAAAAAAAAAGATCGAGACCCACCTTGGTGGAGTTTTTTGTCCATACTGAGGACCCAGAGGGCGCCACTGCAAGCCTTGGCCACGCCCTGGTGGCTGCTGTTCTTATGTTTCTGCAGGCGGTCAATCAGGCTTTGGTCTTTCTGCACAAAACATGACACCGTGGTTTTGTTGAAGTTCAAGTCATACACAGCCGTAATGCCCATGTTTAGGTTCAGTTCGCAAGTGAATATTGCAATTCCATTTTTTAGATATGCATGCAGATGCGGAAGAACGTACATACAAGAATATCCACACATGCACTATGGTGCCTATATAAGCAGACACACATATACAAACACAGACACACACAAACACACGCACACATCCATGTGCGTGCGTAAGTGCGCACGCACGCGCGCGCACACACACACACATACACACACACACTCACGCACGCACGCACGCACGCGCGCGCCACACACACACACACACACACACACACACACACACACACACACACACACACACACAGCACAAGCTCAATGAAACAGACACAGAAACACACAGTAAAAGAGAAAGGGAAGGGAGAGAGAGAACATCGTTATCGTCATCATCGTCATCATCATCATCATCAACATCATCGTCATCATCATCATCATCATCATCGTCATCGTCATCATCATCCATCATCATCATCGTCATCTTTATTTGCAAGGGTAACAGATCAGCAAATACATACTTCCTTCATCCAGAGAGAGAGAGAGAGAGAGGAGAGAGAGAGAGAGAGAGAGAGAGAGAGAGAGAGAGAGAGAGAGAGATTGAGAGAAAGACAGAGAAAGAGACATAGACTTAAGAAAGTGAGACACAGAGAGAAAGAAAGAGAGACGCATGGCATCATTACCAAACACAGATTACAGAAATGAAGACGGGGACAAAATTGCCAGAGATACAAACACCAATGAAAGCATACATGAAATAAAACTTTATGCACACCAAAGAACACTTCACACACAGCTTGCATGCATCCCAAAAACAAGCCCCCAACACACACATGTAACACAGGCAGGTGCATGAGTGTGCCTACATACAGAGAGCCGAAGTCCATGTACTGGATAATGAAAACATGTACCCTCACTTTGACAGGGAAGGAAAACAAACAAAAAAAAAACATGTAGTCTTGAGACGCAGGTATATTCTGAAAATTTGAGGCAGTTCAGAGCTGTTCCAGAGATTTTTTGATAATACATCTTTTTGAAAGATGATAAACCAGATCTGTTTTCCAGGTGGGTCTAAATTTCAGTCTAGAGTTTGGTACCTCTGTAAGTAAGGGACCTCATGAAAAGGTTAGTCTTTGGTTGGAAGAGGAAGTAGGCAGGGGTGTGTGTGTGTGTGGGGGGGGGGGGAGCTGGGGGGGGGGGGCGGAGGCAGGGAACAGTTTCCAATTATTTGTAAATGCTAGGGAGAAGGGAATACAATCTGAAAAGAATAAGAGAATACCTACATAAGCTTTCAAGTGATCTTAGAGTTTTTTGTCCTTGCCATCTCAAACCCCAGGAAGTTGAAGCATTCGCTTTGTCTGGTGGAATGTATGTGTGGAAAAACCAGACAGACCGTTAGAAAACTGACAGGTCTACATAAAGATAGACAAACACAACTGGGCAGATATAAAAGACATGTCTACATAAAGATAGACAGACATACAGCTAAAGAGATATAAAAGACAGGTCTACATAGAGATAGACAAACACAACTGGACAGATATAAAAGACAGGTCTACACAGAGATAGACAAACACAACTGGACAGATATAAAAGACAGGTCTACACAGAGATAGACAAACACAACTGGACAGATATAAAAGACAGGTCTACATAAAGATAGACAAACACAACTGGACAGATATAAAAGACAGGTCTACATAGAGATAGACAGACATACAGCTAGACAGATATAGAGGGCAGGTCCACATAGAGATAGACAGACATACAGCTAGACAGATATAAAAGACAGGTCTACATAGACGGACGTACAACTAGACAGATATAAAAGACAGGTCTACATACAAATAGACAGACATACAGCTAGATGGATATAAAGGACAGGTCTACATAGAGATAGACAGACATACAGCTAGACAGAAATAGAAGACAGGTCTACATAGAGATAGACATACAGCTAGATAGATATACAAAACAGGTCTACATGAAGATAGACAGACATACAGCTAGACAGATATAAAAGACAGGTCTACATAGAGAGAGACATGCAGCTAGATAGATATACAAGACAGGTTTACATAAAGATAGACTGACAAACAGCTAGATGGATATAAAAGACAGTTTTACATAAAGATAGACAGACATACAGCTAGATGGATATTAAAGACTCTCAGATCTACCCAGGCCTGAAAAGCATGAAGTGTACATTTTGACATTTTAAGTGTAGTATTCAAAATTCAAGCGTAGCTCTCGTATGCAATATCCCAAATCAGACTCAACAGCACTTTCAGTTATATTTCGTTTCGCACATGACTTCATGGCGGACCAACAAAATCTCACAAGTTATCGCCAAGTTTTGACTTGTCCTTCAGAAAATCAGATAGGTAACGTAAAGCAATGATGCTTATAGCCCAGCCGACCGCAAAAGGCCATAATCAGGTTTGTCACCGCGTTGAAGTCAAGCTACAAGTCTTGACAACAAAAAAGAAGAACCTCTTTCCCACAACCCTTCAAAATTCACGTTCTGAAAACACACCGGAAATCTTGTTTAAAATCTTTCTTTTGTAAAATCTTACATGAAAAATGTTGATCGCTTTCAGAAATTCAAAGACCACATCAGGTGGGACATCTCTGAACAAGGTTTTCATGGAGTCTGCTGTAAAATGCTTATGTCTCACATCATGCAAGTCCCAACACTCTAAACGAATATGTTTCACTGTGAGTGGTACATGACACTGAATGCACCACAGAGCTTCTTCACCTTTTAAAAGATAAGAATGGGTGTACAAGGAGTGGCCTGTATGCAAACTTGGTTAAAAACACTTTCAGGTTTGGACCGATTTTAAACAGTTTATCTGTCTGCAAGTTCCATTCCTCTTGCCAGAGTTCTTTGACATAAGCATTGGCTTTGGGTTTCAGATCAGTTTTACCAACAACGAAACCAATCAAAGTGGCAACAAATTCGCAATCATCTTTGGCGATTTTTTTCTCTTTTTTTTCTCTCCTTACTGACCTCGGTAATTTTCTTTGTGTGTGTGTGTGTTTTTTTTTATGAAATAAGTCTACAATCTAGGGACTGATGTTATCTCCATTCAATTTAAGCCACAGCTAAGTCTGTGAAAAATTTCATTTTTCCCCGCAATATTTGTTTCTGGCACAGCATTGTCATCAAAATTGTAGCATGCCACACCAAAAACATAGCAATTGGCAGCTCTGGACTAAAGAAAAAGGAAGACAAAATGACCCGACTCATTCACTGGGTAATGACCAAGGAATAACTGACCTCCATCTTGCTCCTGTTTCCTTTGTCAAAGGCCAGCTTCCAAATGATCTGGGCGGCCTCCTGTTTCTCTGCATCGCTGCCGGCATCCAGAATCGGTACTAAGAGCTCCAACGCGCCTGGGAAGTGACAAACGTCTAAAACATGTTTAAAAAGCTACAGACACACACACTCACGCACGCACGCACGCACGCACGCACATACACACACATATACACACACAAACATGCGCGCACAAACACAACACACACACACACACACACACACACACACACACACACACACACACACACTCACACACAAACACACACACACACACACGCGAGCGCGCGCGCGCGCGCGCACGCACACACAGCCTCCTGTTTCTCTACATCACTGCCGGCCTCCAGAATTGGTACTAAGAGCTCCAACACGCCTGGGAAGTGACAAACGTCAAAAACATGTTTAAAAAGCTACAGACACACACACACGCGCGCGCGCACACGCATACGCGCGCGCGCACACACACACACACAGACACACACACACACAGACACACCACACACACACATACACACACACACATACATACACACACACACACACATAATACATACACACATACACATACACACACACACACACACACACACACACACACACACACACACACACACACACAAAATGAACAAGAAAAAAAATTCAGATGTCATCAAGTAACCTTGTTTGAAAAATAGAAAAAAAGAAAAACCAGACCTGATCCCATCTTTTGTTTCAAATTCTCAGTACCCACCAACTCAATGTAAAGTTTAGCACCTTCATTCACACAATGAAAATAAAAGGCTAAAATTATGTCCTCCCCTTCACCTTAGACCACCTCTACTTCCCACCCACCCCCTCTTTTTTCATTCTGTCCTCCCACCCCCACCCCCACCCCCCATCTCATCCAACCCACCCATCCATCAAAATGATAACGAAATCCATGGGGGAAAAGTCTGAGTATTAGTTTCATTCAGATAGAAGATCAATATCAAACTGAATAATTGAAAACAAATTTTTATAGAATCTCAAGGGTTTTTTTTTTTCTAAGCCGTATACAAGGATGGCACAGAATGTAAGAAAAGTCCAACATACACACGAGAAGAGAAGAGATCAATGACTTATTAGCCAACTGTTCTGAAACACAATGTTGTCCACAAATAAAAACCCTTTCATACATCGTGCTTGCCTCCTATTAATGCATAGGTGGTGTTATAAACATTGAACTGTTTATTGAGATAGGCCATAGTGCCTTATGAAGGAAAGAAACTGAATGCAACACACAGAGAAATATAGAACAACTCTGTGATTCCATTAAACTTTTCATTTATGCAGTTCGAAACTAAGATTACGTGTACAAAGAAGCAATGGTTTAGATAGAATATGTCACCTGTAAAACACTTCCCGCCCTGGATAAATGACATCAATATAAATGTCAGTATCAAGTCAACAATTCAAAGTTTTATGTCATTTTAACATCAGTCCAGCAATGGTCTATCATGACATGAACATTTCAACAAATATTTTACAACTTGCATCTTTTGCACAACAACAACAACTGTCTCCCTGTAGCTTCAACCTGCCAACCACACACTCATTTTCTAAATTTTGTTTGTTTCTTGTAAGGCAGACCTCATACCAAATTATGATTTAAGTATCAATATAAATTATATCAGACTGATGAATCACAAAACAACAGATTCCTTCCACACCCAAAACTCCCTCCCCTCCGCATATTTCTTATCCCCCCTCCTCCTCCCCAACCTCTCCCTGCCAACCCCACCTATTCCCCCTGCTTCGTTCCACTCTTAGACTCCTTTCAATCCCCAAACTGCTTCCACTCCATTCAGCCCAGACTCCCTCCTTTCCTGATGGCGCCTTCTTCCAGACCCTTCTATTACCCCCCAAGACTCCTTTCACCAGACTTGAACAGTTAAAAAACAAACAGGAGATGAGTTACAACAAACAGCATTTCTTTACAATCTTGTTAAGATGTATGATTGATTAAAAAAAAAGGAATAAAAACAAAAAAAAGAAAACTTTCAAATAACGTTTTTTTTTCCCTCATAGATCTGTGCAAGCCAGACTGAGTTCTGCAGTAGACTTTGCTATCAGGAGAGAATGGTAATGACATGTTTTCAACAGGATTATTTGCGGTCAGTATTGTTTACGAATTTAGTAAGTTGCCAAGCAAACACAGGAATCTCTCTCTCTCTCTCTCTCCTCTCTCTCTCTCTCTCTCTCTCTCTCTCTCTCTCTCCCCCCACCCCTCCGACCCCGTCTACCTCCCCACGTTTGCTTCTCGACATCGTCATACTTTCATTATTTTTCCAAGAATGCAGCCCATCAAAAAAGCGAAATTTCATGATACAAATTACATCACTCCATTTCATGTGTAGGAACCTAAATAGTTGCAGAAAGTGTGGAAAAAACCCATTCTGAACTGTAATATAGCAGATTGTATCCCAAATCATATAGCAAATTACATCACAACTCCAGAAATTTCTCAATCTGGCCATAGACATCTATAATGGAAACTATTTTCAGGCTACTTGGAAATGAACACACCAGTCCCACCCCAGTGCATGACTACTGGTGCTCTACTCTTACCTGCAAAGAGAGGAAAGAAAGAAACATTTAAAAAAAAAAAAAAAAGGAAAAAAAGATGAAAGGGAAAAAATGGAAAAAGAAAAGGAAAAAAAAAGAAAAAGTGTAAAATTATCTGCAAAGAAAGGAAAGAAACACTCAAAAAGGAAGACAAAAATGCAAGGAAAAAAATGGAGAGAGAGAGAAAGAAAAAGTGTAAAATACATATTTTTTCAATTAAAAAAGTATTCCATAGGGGAAATCAGTTATCTTTCTGACACTGGCATTTTCACACACCTTTCTCCATCAGCATTTTTTTGTTGTCATCAATCTGCGCCAGGTTCCCCAGCCCCTGCAAGAGTTCCTTCAGATTGTACCAACTGGCGTTGCAGTGATCCACATCCTCCCAGGCAAATTCCAGAGCCTCCAGCAGAAAGTCAAAGTCGGAGGCGTCCGCAAAGAACAGGTGGTTGTTCTCCTCATCGATGATGTAGGACAGCGTCAGGAGAGTCCGCAGCTTCATATCTGCCATACGTCAATGAGTCTTCATCATTTATCATTAAGGCCATGAATTAAAAAATAAGTTTTAGGTAACGTCACCAATAAAAACTGGGTAGGCAGGTTTATTTTATTATTATATATATATATATATTTTTTTTTTGGGGGGGTGGTGGTGGTGGGGGGGTGGGGGGGAGGGGGGTCGCTTATTTTTGTTTTTCTACATTCAGGTCTGTGTCACATCACACTGTTTGCCACTGAAATGCACATTGCAATGAGGCAGATACGTTTACAACTGAGTACTTAATTTCATGTCTTTCCTCAAAGGTATGTCACACAGCAAAATGTCTGCCATAAAATGGCACATTATCCAGCCGTTCAGCTTGTTGCACTGCTGAACTGATGCACGAACATTAATTATCAGGGAGCTCCACCTACTTTATTTTTGTTTCCTGTTTACATCAATATTCAATATTGTGCCACACAGCTTAAATGGCAATGGAATAAATTGATGAAAAATAAAGCTTGATCATGATACAAGCCTGCTAATCAAAACCGAGTACAACAGAAAAAGGAACTATTAAAAAGTTTTGTATTATCAACAACAACAACATCATCAAATCAGAAGACTCAAGAGCTTACATCATAGAAAGGAAATCTTATATGAGACTGGGAACAGCAAACAGTAATTAACGAACAAGTAGGGTAACTCTAGTTCCTAAGATGAAATAGACAGATGCCCATAACTCCCAACGAATGTTGCTTACGAAATCAAAGCGCCCAGCAGAAATGACAACACACAGCACACAGAACAAACCAGGAGACATCGCGTGTGTTACTTCCCATACTGATTCGCGATGATAAGCAGAGGTTGAAAATAAGTTCAGGTGTACAATTCCTCTGTCAATCAGACAACAGTCTGGCACAGACTTGCAGAGATATAAAATATGGTGGGGAAAGGGGCATACAATTCCTCTGTCAATCAGACAACAGTCTGGCATAGACTTGCAGAGATATAAAATATGGTGGGGAAAGGGGTATACAATTCCTCTGTCAATCAGACAACAGTCTGGCGTAGACTTGCTGGGGAAAGGGGCATGGGGGAAGAAAGAAAACTGGGATGAACTGCTAGGCATTAACACATGAATATTCAACTCATCATAAACACCATTTGGGGACTGTCCAATCTGTCGTGAAAACTGACCATTTTCATTGCATGTCCACAGCCGCCATTCATTCCCTGGCTGTGAATCATCAGTGAACCTGGGAGGACTGTGCTGATGTGTCTGTTGTATCAAATGGAGATACCCTGCCTATAATTCTGTGGTATTCTCACCATTTGTGACATCTGAGAAAGATGCTCTTGTCAAAAATTTACCTGTCCGTTTCTTATTGATTATCAAAACAAACGATGTTTTGCAGTTGCACCTTGTTTTTGTGTGTTGATTTGTATTTTAGGCTTGTTCGCGCATCTTTTACATCATCTCTATGTCTATGGTCAACTGTTATGGGATAACACTGATGAAATAAAGACAACAGATCACCTAATGAGTGTTCCACAGATCTAAGTTCGATTTCTCCACAAACATCTCAGTCACTTTGAGCTTGCAAACATGTTTATGACCTAGTCAACTATCATATGAAAGACTTCTTGGTGCCTGCTTTTCAATGAATCTTTAGGTCTGTTTTGCTACAATGTTATTTCACACCACTATCGAAAACATAGAACGGTACTGAAGACAAAAGGAAGCAACACTTCACTCCCTATGTTTATGTCCTGAGAAGAGCAAGCTCAGCTGTTTCATAATCGCTACTTTTCACATTGAATACCATTTGGAGTACGAACAAAAATGAACAGAATAGAATTACATGCAATGAACGTAATATGGCTGGAAGTCAAAGGGACAAAGAACAGCATCTCTGGAGCCCCTGAGAGTAAATCTATGAGTCCGTTTCAAGTTCCAGATGTAAGAGACCCGCAATTCCACATAGTGAGGAGCACTGCTAATTACAGAGCTGTCACACACTTTACCAAGGTGGGCATGGTACCAGTGTCTACCTTTCTAATTACAGAGCTGTCACACACTTTACCAAGGTGGGCATGGCACCAAGGCCTACCTTTCTAATTACAGAACTGTCACACACTTTACCAAGGTGGGCATGATACCTTTCTAATTACAGAACTGTCACACACTTTACCGATTTGGGCATGATACCTTTCTAATTATAGAACTGTCACACACTTTACCAAGGTGGGCATGGCACCAGGGCCTACCTTTCTAATTACAGAACTGTCACACACTTTACCAATGTGGGCATGATACCTTTCTAATTACAGAACTGTCACACACTTTACCAAGGTGGGCATGGCACCAGGGCCTACATTTCTAATTACAGAGCTGTCCACACACTTTACCTAGGTGGGCATGGCACCACTGCCTACCTTTCTCCTCTCTGGCAAGGAACGGGGTCAGCAGCGGAATGGCATCGATGTCGCGGAAACGTTGCTTCTTTTGCCTGTTCCTGCGCAGTTGTGTAGAAGCGCGAGGGACTCATCAAACACAGGGCTGTCAGACTGAAAGGAAACAGACAATGCTGACTGATCATCAGTCTGCAGTGGAAAGAAGGGATGATATTTTTTAGATTGTTTTATTCAACAAACATGAAAACAAAAACAAACCCAAAAAGCCATTACGTCCATACAGTAGTCATGTGAACAAGTACGTAAGTGTCTACCAAATAGTTACATGCACTGAAAAGGAAAAACGTGCACACACACAACAACAGCAGATGAGCAAACAGCAAACAGCACACACACACACACACACACACACACACACACACACACACACACACACACACACTCACACACACACAAACACGCACACGCACAGCACACACACACACACACACACACACACACACACACACCACATGCTATTCAAACACTTCTTTCCCTCTCCACAGCGTTCGTAGTCGGCCCATATGTACATCAGGTATATATGTTTGCAAACCCGTACATTCTTTTTCTCTCTTCTATATATTCCAATAAAAAGGCAAAGAAAATACAGAATACTCAGGCAAACAAATAAACACACACACACACACACACACACACACACACACACACACACACACACACACAACACAACACAACACAACACAACACACACACACACACACACACACACACACACACACACATTCTCTCACACACAAATTCATTCTCTCCCTCTCTCTCTCTCTCTCTCTCTCGCTGCATGCACCAGCAGATGTAAGTGAGAAGCACATATATATTATGCCCACACACACACACACACACACACACACACACACACACACACACACACACACACACACACACACACACACACACACACACCACATAGCACACCACACACACACACACACACACACACACACACACACACACTGTGGCCACACACACACACACACACACACACACACACACACACACACACACACACACACCACACACACACACACACACACACACATGCATGCATGCATGCATGCATACACACGTGGTCCTTTCTTTACCGACAGCTGTGCACCATTTGTTATTCACATTCTGTGTATCAGCCTCAGGATCCATTTAAAAGAAAGAAGATGGCTCTGTTGTTCAGAAGTTTCTTTCATCAGGATTCATGGGAGACAAACTGTGATGCAAGAAGACCCAAACAGCTGAGCCCTTCTCTGATCTGTCAGTGGAAAAAAGGGCCCAACCGCCAAGACAGTGATGTAAAAGAAGTAACCTAATCCTAAGCCTATGAATCAAGTCAGCAGCATGCACGCATGCATGCATTCCCCTCCTACCTCTCCTCCCCTTCCCCTCCATCCCACCTCATCCCTCCCATTCCACTCCTTTTGCCCCTTGTCTCCATATCCTTCGTCCCCATCAAACCTAAACAGAGCGCCAGTCTTTCGAATGAGACAAATG
>CM065722.1:74074142-74076642 GCA_033310375.1 Conus canariensis | reverse complement strand
AGACTATTTTCAGTCTGGCGCTGGCAAAGTCTGATGGAGCTGGTAACACAACAGTCATGAAACCATACATGTAGAGTGCTTGTAGGAACCAATCCAAGTCAGATGCATGTGGTTTTTTCTTCTTTTGCTTGCATATTTTCAGTATAAGAGTTAATAAAGTGAAGTGAAATAGCAGACTCTATCATACTACTCACATCAGTGTCACCCAGTGAATTTGTTGTCGTTTCTTTCCTATAATGTTGTCATGCAGATTTAAACTCATGAAAACTGAAACGCCAGAAATTGCTAGTAAGTCTTATCATGTATTCCTATAAAGACAAAAATATATACTAAATAAAGATTTTGTAGTGTTGACGAGCACACATGCGTACGGCGTAGGGTAGTGTCGGTGCGAGAGCTTGGATGATGAGCGGCCAGTGGTTTGTCCACCCAGTCATTTTGGTAAAATATAAGTTTTTGCACTTCTTACACCCACATTGTGGTTTGCATTTCAAATGCGAGTTGGTACGTGGTAAACTGGCAGCACCGCAAACACTACAAACTGGCGACGAGAGTAAACCAAGCAATTTCAAGTCAAACTTCAGACCTGAAAAATGGCGAACGTAGGTCACGTGACGGCGCCAGAACCGTTCGATCCAAAGGGAGACCCATCGCAAGTATCTGTCCGATGGCAGCGTTGGAAACGCGGGTTCGACTACTACTTTAGTAGCAAGAGGAGACCTCGCAGATGAACAGAAACGTGCACTGTTTTTGCATTGTGCAGGGTTGGAAGTGCAGGACATTTTGGAACGTTAACTGACGTGGGAACGACGTACAGAGAAGCTAGTGCAAAACTGGATGACTATTTGAAGCAAGCATTGAATAGTGTGTGTGAGAGACATGTGTTTCGACAGATGTGTCCTCAGCAAGGTGAAACAATGATGCAGTTTGCAACAAGACTCAAGCAGCAAGCAAAACACCGCGATTTTGGCGACAGACGGGAGGAAAATGTGCGCGATCAAATGATTGACAAGTGCAATGACAGACGACTGACGGCAACGTTTCCTGAGAAAGGTGTTTTGACTCTGCATCAAGCTACAGACTTAGCCAGAGCGCACAAGAGTGCACTACAGCAAGTGAAAGTCATGGATCCAGGCCAGTGTGCTACCGAAAGCAGTGATTTAGCATGTAGAGTGAAACACAAGAACACTCACAAAAGCACATTCACGACACACAAATACAAAACTCGTCCTAGTACCAGTAGTAGGCGATCTTGTGAAAAGAAGTGCTACAGATGTGGGAAAGAAGGACACTTTGCAAAAGATCCAGTATGCCCAGCAAAAGGACAAGTGTGCAAAAAGTGTAAAAAGAAGGGACATTTTGCGGTGTGTTACAGATCACAGGTTACATTTGTTCGTAAAGAAGACAGTGATGAAGATGAGAGTGAACTGTATGTTGATGCACAAGACAAGTTTCCATCTTTCTTGTCATGCCATGTTGATGATGATCATGATGTGTATTTTGATACAAATGGTGGTGATGTGTAATTTGGTGCAGAGGATGATGATGATGATGTGTACTTTGATGTGCAAGATGCTGATGCACACCATGTGCAAGCTGATGTTGACAATACTGATGTACATTTGAATGAGAATGATTTTGCATTCAGTATTTCACACAGTACACACCCTGAGTCTGTAAATCTGAGTGTTGGTGGTGTCCCTTTGAGTCAGCTGTAATCGACTCTGGGGCAAGTATCAACATTCTTGATCAGGAAACTTGGGAAATGTTGAAGAAGAAGAAAGTCAAGTGCACATCACAGAAAACACAAGATAGAAAACTCTTTGCCTATGGTCATGACAAACCACTTTGTGTACTTAGTGCGTTCCAAGCGGAGACGTTTGTGGTTGGATATGAAGAAAACAAACATAGTCTTCGAGAAAGTATGTATGTAAAGAAAGGGCGCTGTGAAATAGTCTAAGGTGAATGTCTGTTCGTCGTGAAATATTGTCTCTTGAAAGAGGCTGAGTTAAGCACACATCGTTGTTTTTTTTTGTTTTTTTTAATCACTATTGTTTATGACGGTTTGGAGAAGAAATACTTTTATCCACTATAAACTTTTAACTTGACTCAAGTTAAAGGGCATATTGATACTTATTTGTTCAACGTATTCTAGTATGCAGGATCAAAAGCGGCATCGTCTTGACTTTGGGCATGACAACAGAGAATATCACGGTGTGTGTGTGTGTGTGTGTGTGTGTGTGTGTGTGTGTGTGTGTGTGTGTGTGTGTGTGTGTTGGCATTACCGAGAAAAAAATAAACGGTAGGTAATGAGGCAGATTTTCTTACTACTCTTTTTCTTCAAATTAGAGTAACTCTTTAACACATTAACTAGTTCTATTTTACGCTCATCATAAGTATACAGAAGCTGAATCAGAGTGGGTTTATCTCTACTTATTCCTATTTTACGTTATTTTGTTTTCTTATTTTTTCAGTCTGTATTATTTTGTTTCATTTCCTT
>CM065722.1:74046642-74064142 GCA_033310375.1 Conus canariensis | reverse complement strand
GTAGTCTGGTAGAAGCCAAAACAAAAAGAGATAAAGCTTATTCTCATTAACTAACTAACTAATTAAATAGCTAATTAACTACCTAACTAACTGACTAACTACCTTACATACTACTTAACTAACTGATTAACTGTTCTTCACATTTTTTTCTTCACATTTTTTTTCTTTGCTCGGCCGGGATTCGAACCCACAGCTTTTGGATGAGTGGGCGTCTGAAGGAATGCCCTCTCAGACGGATGTCTTACCCCACTGCTAACAGACACCTATTCTTACATTGAGAAATTTATGCCTTATGAAGTTCACTTTTGTTCCTCCCTAATCAGCAGCTAGTTCAAATATTCAGTTGTTTCTACACAAGTCTGTTCGTATGCCTGTTACGAGTCTCCCGGCGACTTTAGAAAGTATGCTGAACTCAGCACTGCAGAACATGACGCTATCCCCGTTCAAAACTGAAGGCAAAGGAAACCACGTTGTCGTCGTCCTGAGGTTCAATACTATAACCGATTATTCCCTGTCACGTTACTACCACAGCGTCCATGCTGTGTATCGAGAAAGTGCCCCCTCCAGCTAAACAGGGATAACACTGTGAAACACAGAAGAAGCCAAGGGTAGGCAAGGCAGCCTTTTCATCTCCATCTGGTCTATTTTTGCCAACTCTGCCCAGTTTGTTCTACGGTGCTGATGTTGACGGTGAAAAAATGGGTTTATATTGATAAACATGTAGCTGACAATGATCATCGTTTGCCTGCTTCTGTTTCCCAGTCTTTGTATGACACTCAAAACAATGAATGGCAAATCAACATGAAACTGTGTGGCGCCAATACACAGTTACTGATAATGTGCCATGAATCTTGAGGAAAAAATGCGTAGCAGAAACAGAGTTGCATATGACTGTTAGTGTAAAAAATACTGAAGGCAAGGAACAGGAAAATAATATAACCGAACGTGATTCAAAATCGACGCATTTACCCAACACAGAGAAAACTAATGTTAGAACATCAAGCACATGTGGCACAGACAGCGCCTAGCTTGCTACAGAAGCTGATGTGCAGCAGCACATAGAATCTTGTCAACAAAACATTCACACACAAATAATGGCAACAATTGAGGAAAGAGGGAAGACCTTGGTCAGTCTCCTCCGTGTTTGTGGCCAAGTTCAACACATGACTTCTACCTGGAGCAAAGATGTTGTGAAAGGAAATGCTCACCAGGACCCATCGTGACTGTTGTGTTGTAAAGTTGTGAAGTGGACTATTACTATGTGTGATTGACAGTCCAAGGATTAGTTACAAATATCTTTAATACCACGATGTGTGATCCATGTCACGATGAACGTTTCTAAAGGCCCATTGTATAACGTTGTTTCCACGTAAGTTTCGTATATCTGCCTCCCTCCTCACTCCATTTCCCCCAGCCCTCACCCCTACCCTGTACCCGCATCCCATTCCTCCATAGTGCTTTTTTGTGAATTGGCCTTAATAGCCTAAACCACATTAAAGTATTGGCACTCGTATTCTCTCTCTCTCTCTCTCTCTCTCTCTCTCTCTCTCTCTCTCTCTCTCTCTCTCTTCTGTCTTTCTGAAAAGTCATAATTTGAATACGTATGCAAATTAATACCTACATACCTATATAAATGCCTTAATAAATAAATGTAGGCATTCTTCAGTGTTTGAAGACTATGGAGCTGCGCTCTGGGTGTCTATTCTGGTACAGCGATGGGTGTGGCTGGCCAGTCCGATGTGGGAATGACAGTCCCTGTGGCAGAGGGCACAGATGAAGTCTGACGCTGGTCTGTCTGCCTGGGCTGCAGCCTTTCTTCTCATTCTCTTTTCCCTGTGCTGCTGAGCGAGTGTCTCTTCGAACTTGGAGAGACCTTTCTGCACAGTCTGTCTCCAGGCTGACCGTTCGAGGGCTGTTGCTTCCCAGTTGTTCTGGTCGATGTTCAAGGCTTTCAGGTCCCTCTTGCACACGTCTTTGAATCGCAGCTGTGGTCTGCCTGTGGGACGTTTTCCCTGCACAAGTTCTCCATAGAGGAGGTCTTTAGGGATCCGTCCGTCATCCATGCGCACGACATGGCTGAGCCAGCGCATACGTCTCTGTTTCAGTAGTGTGTACATGCTGGTGCATCCGGCTCTTTCCAGGACAGTGTTGTTTGGGACCTTGTCCTGCCAGGTGATGTTCAGAATGCGTCGGAGGCTACGCATATGAAAAGCATTGAGCTTTCGCTCTTGTCAGGCACGCAAAGTCCAAGACTCGCTGCCATACAGAAGAGTGCTCACGACGCAGGCTCTGTAGATCTGGATCTTTGTGTGCTTGGCCAGCTTACTGTTGTTCCACGCTTTCTTTGTCAGTCTGGTCATGGTGGTAGCTGCCTTGCTGATGCGCCTGTTGAGCTCTGCATCAAGTGAGAGGGTGTCTGAGATTGTTGAGCCCAGATAAACAAAGTCATGGACGACATCCAGTTCATGGTCATTGATGCTGATGACTGGGGGAGAGTCAACATCCTGTCCCATGACCTGTGTTTTCTTCAAGCTAATGATAAGCCTGAAGTCTTGGCAGGCATCGCCGAAGCAAGTCATGAGCTGCTATAGGTCCTCGGCTGAGTGGGCGGTTACTGCTGCGTCGTCTGCAAAGAGGAAGTCATGCAGGCACCTCAGCTTGACTTTAGTCTTGGCTCTTAGTCTGGAGACGTTGAAGAGCTTTCCATCTGTCCTGGTTCGGAGGTAGATACCTTCAGCTGCAGGACCAAATGCGTGTTTCAGCATCGCAGCAAATAAGATTCCAAACAGGGTGGGAGCCAGGACGCAACCCTGTTTCACTCCACTCCGTATGTTGAAGGCAGCTGATGTTGAGCCGTCACAGATGTCAGTGCCTTTCATGTCTTCGTGGAAGGATCTGATGATGCTGAGAAGTTTGGGTGGACATCCAATCTTGGGGAGGATCTTGAAGAGGCCATCCCTGCTGACCAGATCGAAAGCCTTTGTGAGATCTATGAAGGCAATGAAGAGTGGCTGCCTTTGCTCCCTACATTTCTCCTGAAGTTGTTTAAGGGAGAAGATCATATCTATAGTGGATCTGTTGGCACGGAAACCGCACTGCGATTCAGGATAAACTTGCTCTGCGAGTACTTGGAGCCTCTTCAGTACTACTCGTGCAAAGACTTTCCCAACGATACTAAGGAGGGATATGCCACGACAATTATTGCAATCACTTCTGTCACCTTTGTTTTTGTACAGTGTGATGATGTTAGATCCCTCATGTCTTGTGGTACTTCGCCTTCACTCCAACAGAGGCAGAGGATTTCATGCAACTCAGCGATAAGTGTCTCTTTACAGCACTTCAGTACTTCAGTGGGAATACCGTCTTTCCCTGGTGCCTTGCCAGAGGCAAGAGAGTCCAGGGCTTCGTTGAGTTCGTCTATGGTTGGTTCTCTGTCAAGCTCTTCCAGCTCTGGAAGGCGCTCTATGGCATTCAGGGCATCGTCTGTAACTACATTTTCTCTTGCATATAGCTCAGTGTAGTGTTCTACCCAGCGCTCCATCTGTTGTTCGCTGTGCTGAATCACCTCCCCTGTAGCTGATTTCAAAGGGGCAGTTTTCTTTTGCGTTGGGCCCAATGCCTGCTTGATGCCGTCATACATTGCCTTAATGTTGCCTGTGTAAGCTGCGATCTGAATCTGGGAGCAGAGCTGAAGCCAATAATCGTTGGCGCATTGTCTGGCACACTGCTGGACTTTGCTGTGAGCAGCACGGAGAACCTGGAGGTTCTGCTCACTGGGATTGGTTTTGTATGCTGTCAGGGCGTTTCTCTTGGCCTCGATGACTGGTGTCATTTCTTCGAAATGGGCTTCGAACTAATCAGCTGACTTGCTGGTCTTTTTGCCAAAGGTGGACATGGCGGCATTGTAGACAGCATCTCTGAAGTGTTCCCATCGGTCTTGGGCATTTGCAGTGGGTGGGCCAGGGAGAGAATCCTCCAACACGCGCATGGACTCCTCCACTTTTCTTTGATCACGTGTTTTGCTGGTGTCGATGCGAGGCCGGCCCTCCTTTCTCGTACTGTGCAGTCTCTCCGCGCGGAGCTTCACTTTGCTGCACACCAAAGAGTGGTCAGTGTCACAATCGGCGCTCTGGTAGCTGCGAGTGATCTTGATGCTGGAAAGGTTGACACGTCTGGTGAGGATCAGATCGAGCTGATGCCAGTGTTTGGATCGAGGGTGTCTCCAGGAGACTCGATGCTGAGGCTTCGTGTTGAAGAAGGTGTTACTGACGCACAACCCATGATGACAGCAGAGCTCTAGCAGGCGCTGGCCATTCTCGTTCATTTTCCAGTGCCGAACTGACCCGAGCAGGTGGGCCAGGAGTTGTGATCGATACCTACTCTGGCGTTGAAATCGCCTGCGATGAACAGTAATTCTCTGTCAGGAATTCTCCTTATAGCAGCACTGAGGTCGTCATAAAACTTGTCTTTTGCTTCTGCTGTGGATGCCAATGTTGGTGCGTAGGCACTAATTAGACTGACTCGTCCCGATGATGTTTGGAGTCGGAGAGACAGGATTCGTTCTGTTCCTTCTACTGGTGGGGTTATGGACTCCAATAATTCGTTTCTAACTGCAAATCCCACGCCGTGTTCTCTGACCTCGTCTGATGGTTTGCCCTGCCAGAACAGGGTGAAGTCTCTCTCCCTCACAGATCCTGTTTCTGGGAGCCTGGTTTCTTGAAGGGCGACAATGTCCATCTGCAGTCTGCTCAGTTCTCTGTCGATGACGGCTGTCTTGCGAACATCGTTTACTTCCTGCAGGTCGTCAGAAAAGCCTGGTGTCATTGTCCTTACGTTCCACGTACCCAATTTCAGGGCGGAAGTTTTCATTTTTCTGTTGCCTGGTGCACAGTTATCGATCCACTTGTCGGCTTTCACCCTAAACCCCACGCACCCAGTGAGGCTAACGGACCATGGCGGGGCAGCACCTTACTGGCTGGGGACTGCCCAGCTTAAGGCGGGCGGTAGCTGCCCAGTGAGATGCGATGACCTCTCCCACCGTCGGAAGCAGCCCCTGGCGTCTGATACTACGCCAATTGAGTATGCAGACTTATGACAGGTAGACTGCTACTTCCCGTGTTTTGTCGACGCTGCAAAGCGAAGCTGGAGTGACCTCTC
This sequence comes from Conus canariensis, assembly GCA_033310375.1. Lineage (NCBI taxonomy): Eukaryota > Metazoa > Mollusca > Gastropoda > Neogastropoda > Conidae > Conus > Conus canariensis. The sequence continues at coordinate 74,058,985 of CM065722.1, read as the reverse complement.
CAGAGTGCAAAGCCTGGGTAAGTAAGTATGGAGGGCAAGCTGTTACCCATGCAGCAGACCCCCCCTCTCCACGTCGCTGGAACGGTCCATTGGAAAGGCAAACGCCAATACACATGGTTCCAGTGCCGTCGCAGGAGTTTCCAGAACGTTGCTGTATACAGCCTCAGACTGCCTTGGGGACTCCGACTCCGGATTTTTCCACAGGGTTGACTCCCGAAGCCTTTCCTAAGAGTGGGTATAGCCACAAGGCAGTGGAGGTTTGAGATCAGAGTTTTCCTTCTCTTAGGTGGGCTGTCTTCCCAGACTAATGAGCCCCATCTGCCCAGGAAGGGGTATTAGCCCCACACAAACCCGTTTAACCTCCGGGTGAGTTGGTCTACATTAGTCTGACCTCTACCCTTCGACCTGTCCAGCTTGGGTGGCCCTACCAGGAGCATACAGCTCCCACTGGCATAGCTCTCTGGGTCATAGAGGTACACAAGCTCCCACACTACGACAAGGAGTAGACCGTGTGGAAGAATAAATAAAGAAATAATAAATAAATATGTAAAGAAAAACATAAATAAGTACATAAGTAAATAAATAAATGAGAAAAAAACAAGGAATATTTCATACACCATGAAGATTTTGGTGAATTATTCAAACTTCATTCACGATAACATAGACGTTTTCACAATGATACCACTAGAGCAAAATATGAAAAAAACGGAGGAAGGAAGGAAGGAAGGAAGGAAGGAAGGAGGGAGGGAGGGAGGGAAACGAACCAAAAAAGCAAGAGAAATAAACAAAATGGAAAACACAACCCCGAAAACTGCACAGTGAATAAGTGACAAAAAAGAATTGATTAATTACTTAATTAGTTAGTTAGTTCTATTATTCTGAATTTATAATCATCTTCTCATAACGTCTTCATGGCACATCAATCCTCCATGTCTTACATTTCGTTCTTATTTCTTTGTTTATCTTCCTATTTCCATCTCTTCTTTGTTTTTTGTTTTACTACTTAACTAACTAACTAATTAACTGTTCTTCACATTTTTTTCTTCACATTTTTTTCTTTGCTCGGCCGGGATTCGAACCCACAGCTTTTGGATAGGTGGGCGTCTGAAGGCATGCCTTTCCAGACGGATGTCTTACCCTACTGCTAACAGACACCTACTCTACATCGAGAAATTTATGGCTTATGAAGTTCACTTTTGTTCCTCCCTAACCAGCAGCTAGTTCAAATATTCAGTTGTTTCCTACACAAGTCTGTTCGTATGCCTGTTGGGAGTCTCCCGGCAACTATAGAAAGTATGCTGAACTCAGCACTGCAGAACATGACGCTATCCCTGTTCAAAACTGAAGGCAAAGGAAACCACATTGTCGTCATCCTGAGGTTCAATACTATAACCGATTATTCCCTGTCACGTTACTACCACAGTGTCCATGCTGTGTATCGCAGAAAGTGCCGCCTCCAGCTAAACAGGGATAACACTGTAAAACACAGAAGAAGCCAAGGGTAGGCAAGGCAGCCTTTTCATCTCCATCTGGTTTATTTTTGCCAACTCTGCCCAGTTTGTTCTATGGTGCTGATGTTGACGGTGAAAAAATGGTTTATACTGATAAACATGTAGCTGACAATGATCATCGTTTGCCTGCTTCTGTTTTCCAGTCTTTGTATGACACTCAAAACAATGAATGGCAAATCAACATGAAACTGTGTGGCGCCAATACACAGTTACTGATAGTGTGCCGTGACTCTGAGAAAAAAATGCTTAGCAGAAACAGAGTTGCATATGACTGTTAGTGTAAAAAATACTGAAGGCTATGAACAGGAAAATATACAACCGAACGAGATTCAAAATCGACGCATTTACCCAACACAGAGAAAACTAATGTTAGAACATCAAGCACATGTGGCACAGACAGCGCCTAGCTTGCTACAGAAGCTGATGTGCAGCAGCACATAGAATCTTGTCAACAAAACATTCACACACAAATAATGGCAACAACTGAGGAAAGAGGGAAGACCTTGGTCAGTCTCCTCCGTGTTTGTGGCCAAGTTCAACACATCACTTCTACCTGGAGCAAAGATGTTGTGAAAGGAAATGCTCACTAGACCAATCGTACTGTTGTGTTGTAAAGTTGTGAAGTGACTATTACTATGTGTGATTGACAGTCCAAGGATTAGTTACAAATATGTTTAATACCACGATGTGGGATCCATGTCACGATGAACGTTTCTAAAGGCCCATTGTATAACGTTGTTTCCACGTAAGTTTCGTATATCTGCCTCCCTCCTCACTCCATTTCCCCCAGCCGTCACCCCTACCCTGTACCCCCATCCCATTCCTCCATAGTGCGTTTTTTGTGAATGGGCTTTAATAGTCTAAACCACATTAAAGTATTGGCACTCGTATTTTCTCTCTCTGTCTCTCTCTCTCTCTCTCTCTCTCTCTCTCTCTCTCTCTCTCTCTCTCTCTGAAAAGTCATAAATTGAATACGTATGCAAATTAATACCTACATACCTATATAAATGCCTTAATAAATAAAGAAATAATAAATAAATATGTTAAGAAAAACATGAATAAGTAAATGAGTACATAAGTAAATAAATAAATGAGAACAAAACAAGGAATATTTCATACACCATGAAGATTTTGGTGAATTATTAAAACTTCGTTCATGATAACATAGACGTTTTCACAATGATACCACTAGAGCAAATAATGAAGAAAAAAAGGAAAAAAGAAAGAAAGAGGAAGAAGGAAGGAAGGAAGTTCTATTATTCTGAATTTATAATCATCTTCTCATAACGTCTTCATGGCACATCAATCCTCCATGTCTTACATTTCGTTCTGATTTCTCTGTTTATCTTCCTATTTCCATCTCTTCTTTGTTTTTTGTACTCTATTCATTTATTTATTTTATTTTTTGTTATATATGTATGGATATTCACATTTTACCCACACCTTTTTTAAAAAGACAATTACAAAGTTAGAGACAGGACAGAAAGAGGCTCTTTACTACTTGTAGTCTGGTAGAGGCCCAAAAAAAATAAAATAAAGCTTATTCTCATTAACTAATCTAACTAACTAACTAGCTAATTAACTATCCAAACTAACTAACTGACTAACTAATTAACTGTTCTTCACATTTTTTTTCTTCACATTTTTTTCTTTCCTCGGCCGGGATTCGAACCCACAGCTTTTGGATGAGGTGGGCGTCTGAAGGCGTGCCCTCTCAGACGGATGTCTTACCCCACTGCTAACAGACACCTCTACATCGAGAAATTTATGCCTTATGAAGTTCACTTTTGTTCCTCCCTAACCAGCAGCTAGTTCCAATATTCAGTTGTTTCCTACACAAAGTCTGTTCGTATGCCTGTTACGAGTCTCCCGGCAACTTTAGAAAGTATGCTGAACTCAGCACTGCAGAACATGACGCTCTCCCCGTTCAAAACTGAAGGCAAAGGAAACCAAATTGTCGTCGTCCTGAGGTTCAATACTATAACCGATTATTCCCTGTCCCATTGTATAATGTTGTTTCCACGTAAGTTTCGTATATCTGCCTCCCTCCTCACTCCATTTCACCCAGCCCTCACCCTTACCCTGTACCCCGATCCCATTCCTCCATAGTGCGTTTTTTGTGAATGGGCCTTAATAGTATAAACCACATTAAAGTATTGGCACTTGTTTTCTCTCTCTCTCTCTCTCTTGTCTCTCTCTCTCAGTCTTTGTCTCTCTCTCTCTCTCTCTCTCTCTCTCTCTCTCTTTTCTGAAAAGTCATAAATTGAATACGTATGCAAATTAATACCTACATACCTATGTAAATGCCTTAATAAATAAGGAAATAATAAATAAATATGCAAAGAAAAACATAAATAAGTAAATAAGTAAATAAAGAAGTGTCAAAAAACAAGGAATATTTCATACACCATGAAGATTTTGGTGAATTATTAAAACTTCATTCAGGATAACATAGACGTTTTCACAATTATACCACTAGAGCAAATAATGAGAAAACGGAGGAAGAAAGAAAGACAGGAAGGAAGGAAGGAAGGAAGGAAGGAGGAGGGAGGGAAGGAAAAGAACCAAAACAGGAAGAGAAATAAATAAAATAGAAAACAAAACCCCGAAGTCTGCACGGTGAATAAGTGAAAAAGAATTGATTAATTACTTAATTTGTTAGTTAGTTAGTAGTTAGTTCTATTATTCTGAATTTATAATCATCTTCTCATAACGTATTCATGGCACATCAATCCTCCATGTCTTACATTCCGTTCTTATTTCTGTCTTTATCTTCCTATTTCCATCTCTTCTTTGTTTTTGTACTCTATTCATTTATTTATTTTATTTTATTTGTTATATATGTATGCATATACACATTTTTTTCTACTTTTTTAAAAAGACAATTACAAAGTTAGAGACAGACAGAAAGAGGCTCTTTACTACTTGTAGTCTGGTAGAAGCCAAAAAAAAAAAAGAGATAAAGCTTGTTCTCATTAACTAACTAACTAGCTAATTAACTACCTAACTAAGTAACTACCTTACTTACTACTTAACTAACTAACTAATTAACTGTTCTTCACATTTTTTTTCTTCACATTTTTTTTCTTTGCTCGGCCGGGATTCGAACCCACAGCTTTTGGATGGGTGGGCGTCTGAAGGCGTGCCCTCTCAGACGGATGTCTTACCCCACTGCTAACAGACACCTACTCTACATTGAGAAATTTATGCCTTATGAAGTTCACTTTTGTTCCTCCCTAACCAGCAGCAAGTTCAATATTCAGTTGTTTCCTACACAAGTCTGTTCGTATGCCTGTTACGAGTCTCCCGGCAACTTTAGAAAGTATGCTGAACTCAGCACTGCAGAACATGACGCTATCCTCGTTCAAAACTGAAGGCAAAGGAAACCACATTGTCGTCGTCCTGAGGTACAGTACTATAACCGATTATTCCCTGTCACGTTACTACCACAGCGTCCATGCTGTGTATCGCAGAAAGTGCCGCCTCCAGCTAAACAGGGATAACACTGTAAAACACAGAAGAAGCCAAGGGTAGGCAAGGCAGCCTTTTCATCTCCATCTGGTTTACTTTTGCCAACTCTGCCCAGTTTGTTCTATGGTGCTGATGTTGACGGTGAAAATATTGTTTATATGATAAACATGTAGCTGACAATGATCATCGTTCGCCTGCTTCTGTTTCCCAGTTTTTGTATGACACTCAAAACAATAAATGGCAAATCAATATGAAACTGTGTGGCGCCAGTACACAGTTACTGATAGTGTGCCGTGACTCTGAGAAAAAAATGCTTAGCAGAAACAGAGTTGCATATGACTGTTAGTGTAAAAAATACTGAAGGCAAGGAACAGGAAAATAATACAACCAAACGTGATTCAAAATCGATTCGTTTACTCAACACAGAGAAAACTAATGTTAGAACATCAAGCACATGTGGCACAGACAGCGCCTAGCTTGCTACAGAAGCTGATGTGCAGCAGCACACAGAATCTTGTCAACAAAACATTCACACACAAATAATGGAACAACTGAGGAAAGAGGGAAGACCTTGGTCAGTCTCCTCCGTGTTTGTGGCCAAGTTCAACACATCACTTCTACCTGGAGCAAAGATGTTGTGAAAGGAAATGCTCACTTGGACCCATCGTGACTGTTGTGTTGTAAAGTTGTGAAGTGGACTATTACTATGTGTGATTGACAGTCCAAGGATTAGTAACAAATATGTTTAATACCACGATGTGGGATCCATGTCACGATGAACGTTTCTAAAGGCCCATTGTATAACGTTGTTTCCACGTAAGTTTCGTATATCTGCCTCCCTCCTCACTCCATTTCCCCCAGCCTCACCCCTACCCTGTACCCCATCCCATTCCTCCATAGTGCGTTTTTTGTGAATGGGCTTTAATAGTCTAAACCACATTAAAGTATTGGCACTCGTATTTTCTCTCTCTGTCTCTCTCTCTCTCTTCTCCTCTCTCTCTCTCTCTCTCTCTCTCTCTCTCTGAAAAGTCATAAATTGAATACGTATGCAAATTAATACCTACATACCTATATAAATGCCTTAATAAATAAAGAAATAATAAATAAATATGTTAAGAAAAACATGAATAAGTAAATGAGTACATAAGTAAATAAATAAATGAGAACAAAACAAGGAATATTTCATACACCATGAAGATTTTGGTGAATTATTAAAACTTCGTTCATGATAACATAGACGTTTTCACAATGATACCACTAGAGCAAATAATGAAGAAAAAAAAGGAAAAAAGAAAGAAAGGAAGGAAGGAAGGAAGGAAGGAAGTTCTATTATTCTGAATTTATAATCATCTTCTCATAACGTCTTCATGGCACATCAATCCTCCATGTCTTACATTTCGTTCTGATTTCTCTGTTTATCTTCCTATTTCCATCTCTTCTTTGTTTTTTGTACTCTATTTATTTATTTATTTTATTTTTTGTTATATATGTATGGATATTCACATTTTACCCACACCTTTTTTAAAAAGACAATTACAAAGTTAGAGACGGACAGAAAGAGGCTCTTTACTACTTGTAGTCTGGTAGAGGCCAAAAAAAAAAATAAATAAAGCTTATTCTCATTAACTAAACTAACTAGCTAATTAACTACCAAACTAACTAACTGACTAACTAATTAACTGTTCTTCACATTTTTTTTCTTCACATTTTTTTCTTTCCTCGGCCGGGATTCGAACCCACAGCTTTTGGATGGGTGGGCGTCTGAAGGCGTGCCCTCTCAGACGGATGTCTTACCCCACTGCTAACAGACACCTCTACATTGAGAAATTTATGCCTTATGAAGTTCACTTTTGTTCCTCCCTAACCAGCAGCTAGTTCCAATATTCAGTTGTTTCCTACACAAGTCTGTTCGTATGCCTGTTACGAGTCTCCCGGCAACTTTAGAAAGTATGCTGAACTCAGCACTGCAGAACATGACGCTCTCCCCGTTCAAAACTGAAGGCAAAGGAAACCAAATTGTCGTCGTCCTGAGGTTCAATACTATAACCGATTATTCCCTGTCCCATTGTATAATGTTGTTTCCACGTAAGTTTCGTATATCTGCCTCCCTCCTCACTCCATTTCACCCAGCCCTCACCCTTACCCTGTACCCCGATCCCATTCCTCCATAGTGCGTTTTTTGTGAATGGGCCTTAATAGTATAAACCACATTAAAGTATTGGCACTTGTATTCTCTCTCTCTCTCTCTCTCTCTCTCTCTCTCTCTCTCTCTTGTCTCTCTCTCTCTCTCTCTCTCTCTCTCTCTCTCCTCTCTCTCTCTCTTTCTGAAAAGTCATAAATTGAATACGTATGCAAATTAATACCTACATACCTATGTAAATGCCTTAATAAATAAGGAAATAATAAATAAATATGCAAAGAAAAACATAAATAAGTAAATAAGTAAATAAAGAAGTGTCAAAAAAAGGAATATTTCATACACCATGAAGATTTTGGTGAATTATTAAAACTTCATTCAGGATAACATAGACGTTTTCACAATTATACCACTAGAGCAAATAATGAGAAAACGGAGGAAGAAAGAAAGACAGGAAGGAAGGAAGGAAGGAAGGAAGGAAGGAGGGAGGGAGGGAAGGAAAAGAACCAAAACAGGAAGAGAAATAAATAAAATAGAAACAAAACCCCGAAGTCTGCACGGTGAATAAGTGAAAAAGAATTGATTAATTACTTAATTTGTTAGTGTCACGGTCGCTAAGCCGGACGGCCCTACCACCCTTACCCACGCCTATCAACCACTAGGTCAGACAACACAGCACACTAACACAGTTTTACAATCACGCACGCTTCTTTATTTCACTCACACTCCATGGCGCCACCACTCACGCACATCCACAACTGCACACAAGTATCCCAATTCCCGCTGACTCACCCTACTCTACTATAATGACCTGGAAGACCCTAACCTAACCTGAAACACCAGTTGCGGTATATCACTGTGACCTGGGGACACAGCGACAGCCCGCACACGTGGTGACTAACTACTAGGGACAAGGATTTACCAAAGGGACTCTAATCTCTTAACGACTGCTACCACCCACACCTCTCCCCAGGACTCACCCTTCTCTTTTAATCCGGGACCACTACCAAACTGGTCGCTGCGTCCCTAAGGGAGGCAACGACAAGTACCCTACACTGTGCCGGCCACTACGTCCTAAAAGGAGGCAGTAGCTAACACCCCTAACCCTACTGCCTAACGCTACACCCCTTCTATCACAAACATGGGACAACCCATCCTGGCCCGGAAAACTCCAGTCCTCGGCGCTGTACGGGGCCCCTCACGGGCTGACACCTCCCCGGAAGACTCTGCACCCCGGCGCTGTCCGTGGCTCCTCCGCGGCCCGACACCCTCCCCGAAGACTCTGGACCCCGGCGCTGACCGTGGCGTCCCGCAGTCTGACTCCTCCCCCGATGGGCACGACCCCCAACGCACACACACACCAGACACCCTCTCGACGAGTCTGGGGCTCGAAGGACGCCTCCTCTGAAGGCCCCGTCGGACACTGAGGGTGAAAAAGGCCTGGTGCAGCGCCCTCTCACAGGACGCCTGAACAGGGAAGAGGAACCAGTGCCGGAGAACTCCCGGAAGAGCACCGGTAGCTGGAGGAGAGCTGCCCCACAGAAGGCAGACGGCCTGGGTGGTCTCCCTCTCCCGGGAAAACAACAGGTACTGGAAAGCGCCGCTCACCTGCCGGCACGCGGCAGTAGACTGCGGTGATCTGGCCCCAGCCTCAGGACGGAACAGGATACCTGCTGACACAACTGTAGACCCCTACTGAAATGTTGCTGCTACCCGAGTCATCAAGGCACATAGGCTACTTGGTAAAGCTTTAACTTTCCATCTCCCTCGCCTACTTCCCACTCGGGCATGAGAGTGACCCCTTGAGTTTCGAACACATCCCCCCAACCCGTCACTCGCTTTGGGGTTATCAGACCAATCTCCTGCCAACCCTTACAACAGCGGTAAAACAATATTCTCCCTGAGCCCATCCACGCTATTACATATGAAATTATGAATCACACCCAATTCTCGGAGAAATAAACCAATCTAAGCGATCCAACACGGACTCCATGGGCCCCCTTAGGACATACTAAATAATCTAGGAAATGGCCAATTTCACAAGGAAATGTCTCCACACAATAACCAGTAGTAATACACATCTCTCAGAGGGGAAAAAAACGACAAAAAAAACCAAAAAACTTATCAATTCTTAGCGGTTCACAGTTCCAGCATGTTCACACAAGAGAATCGGCTCGCAGCCACAATCCTTCACATTATTACCCCTCTTTGCACTGTCAATTATAATCATATATCAAAACAACATGATTTGTTCGCCAAAATTTCCATCCAGCACCTCACTCTCATGTCATCTCTTGTCAGATAACCCAGTGGTTAATCCTTGTTATGCCAACACAACCACACTTCATACAATATTACATGCTGCACATCATCCGTTTTTATCCTATCAACTGCTAAGCTACTCGCCTTAAACTTTACCTTTCCCTTCTTTCTGCTTACTAAAATTCATAACTGGGTTGCCTCCCCACAACCTAAGATATCTTTCTCCAACCCCGTTCTGTCACAAACATACATCCCTGCATGTGTGACGACTGTCACTTGTATTACAAAAACTTCTACCCTATGGACTCACTGTCCTGTACCAAATACGTACGTCACAGATACAGTCCGCAGGCGTACGAGACCCGCGTCGAGAACCATGACTCGTAACGAAAGTGAGAAGACACCAATATAAGTTGAATAGTCACGACCGTACTCCAGTATAAACCACTCGACCACAAATTGGCCTTAGCCCTACTACACAGTTAACCGATTCCAATGCTGTGCAGGTCAACTCCGGAATCGTTAATCAATTTCAACGAACTCCTACTATTTACAATTGAGATTGAGCACAATCATCAAACCCCTCTATGATTCACGCAGACACATCTGCACCTGACTCATATTATGATCCTCAACCAAATGCAACCTCGTACTACCCTCTTATTGAACCCACTGACATTAACACGAACTAACCACAAACAATATCTACATCACTGTCCATCAACGGTCATTATATTGAACCCACATTGTCCAGCCAAACTGTCCTGAGAAAATCGAACTCAGGAACCACTATGTACACTACTTACAGAATATACCGAAAAGAGGTAACAACACAAACCGGCTGACAACAAATTTCAATCACGGAACCAAGACAACATCATACCAGACAACCAGTATACGCAACGAACACCATACAACTAATCCCAACCTGAGACAACTACAGTACAACTCGCCATAATACAAGACAACACAACGAACTACAGCACAACGAACCTAACAGATCACCAACCTGGACATACAGACGATCAACCACACCAGTTCTGCAACTGGCTGACAGTGGCTGCTAACAAGGACGACACCGACTCGGCACAGGCCAAGGGCACCCAACCCCGACGAGGACCTGGCACTAACTATGACTCGAAGTCACTCTTCAAAACTAACGGCGCTGCCGCCGCACCTACAAGGAGTACGTCCACTCCGACGAACACCAGGGACCGAAGTGAAGCTACCCCAACGCATTCCGCCCTGGTCGGAATCAAGCGAACTCCACTCACCACACAAAACAACGATTGGTCAGAGCAGTGTATCCCTCCGCAGAGCTGACACACCTGACCAACGGACTAGTTGTTGCTCGTGCAACAACACGACAATTTACCACAACAACTCACAGACTTGACAACACAACAACAACCGATATCCTGCCCCGCCTTCTCTGGTATAGAACCAAAGTAATAAAAGGGTAACAATCGGGAACGAAACCAACTTCCTCCTACCACTCCCTCAATAAATGAAGACTGGAAGGCAAAAATACTGTATGTCCTACTTCACCTGCCCCCTACCTAGCCTAACCTTACTACCTAACCCTGAGGAACTGAGCCTAACCCCAGCTAACTAAACCCCAGTCTTACCCCGCGCGCGCGCGTGCACACACACACACACACACACACACACACACACACACACACACACACACACACACACACACACACATAAGCACACATACATGCACGCATACATGCACGCTCGCACGCATACGCGCACACGCTCTCTACCTTGAACCACCACTACTCTTAACCACGTGGACGTACTAGTTTAGTACCGCCGATCGGTGACATACCCCCCTGCCTAAGTTTTAACTACAGGTTAAAACCAACAACAACTTCTCACTCGATCGGCGTTTTAGCCACACCCTACCTATGACAATCCAATTCTCCATCACTCATTCTGTCCTACTGTTACTTTTGATGCACTCCAAAACTTCCATCCCAACAGCATCAACTTTTAAATACATCAACAATCACAGGTTACATTAATCAACCTGGTCTAACGCTGCTTCACACGACCTTAACGCAGGCACTTACAGGCAGCCGTTACACTATGCACTACATATAAATTCCATAACTGAGGGGGCTCTGATTACGCACAACTGCTGTGTAACACGTGCCACAAATACCACACCTTCAGTAACACTTTGCTACGCCATTCTCTACCAAAGATAACACATGCATAGCTTCGACAATGTCAACCTCTCACGACACAGGTTAATGGAACCCTCAGGTTTTCTCTCTCTCTCTCTCTCTCTCTCTCTCTCTCTCTCTCTCTCCGGCAAACGACTCAAGAAGTCTGCCGCCACATTGTCCTTTCCAGACACTGCCTGCACCGTAAACTGAAATGGCTGCAGCTGCAGTGCCCACCTTGTGATTCTCCCACTAACACTCCAGACCCTACAGCTATCTTCCTGGGTTTCGCCCTCAAGTCAAAATGTCGCTTGTACCTATACGCTGCCCTTGCCAAGTTCGCATGACTCAGCTATCTTGTTCCTCAAGTTGACGTATTCTGCCGCTGTACGGAGCTCTTGCCTTTCCGGTTGTAACCACAGATCTCTCAATATCTGCATCGGCCCGCGCACCTGGCGTCCATATAGCAGCTCAAAAGGCGAAAAACCGGTACTCTCTTGTGGGACCTCTCGGTACGCAAACAGCAGTGCTGGTATCCACCGATCCCAATCACCTGGTTTCTCCTGACATAGTCTGCGCAGCATCCGCTTCAGAGTACCGTTGAAGTGTTCCACCAATCCATTGCACTGCGCATGGTATGGTGTGGTAGTCAGACCCCGAATGGCTAATAATCGGTAGACCTCCTGCATGATCTGACCAGTAAACTGGGTTCCTCTGTCAGTCAGTACCGACCCAGGGACTCCCGTTCGTGTCCACATGTTGAACGCTGCCTCTGCCACCGACTC
>CM065722.1:74028749-74036249 GCA_033310375.1 Conus canariensis | reverse complement strand
ACAAAAGGGGCATGTTGTTTCTGCTGTCTTATCTTTATATTTCTTATTTATATTTATTTCGCTTATGCCGAGTCTAAATTTAACTAGTGCTCTTTTAAACTTCGAAATTGTTATGTCTTCGACATACTGTTCTAGCTGGTGTGTTGTTTTGAATGTCCTGTAGCTTATATACCTCTCGCTATTTTCGACTGTACTATGCCAGTCTTGTCTATAACCATCGATCATTCTTTGTTTGAGTTCTTTAATAAAAATGTTTTCGTTCACCATTCCATTACTTATCCAAACATCTGAGAAGCCGTATATGTCTAGACTATGTTTTACTTTCCTGGCCCAATTTGGCGTTCTTTCATCTTCTGTCAGTTCTTTATTATACGCTTGTTTTGGTATTCTGTCTGGTGTCATTCTTAATAACTTAAACCAATATCTTATAGCCCTTATTGTTGTATCAATAAATAGTGGACACCTACCTAATTCGCCATACAAGGGTGTGTTTGGTGTCTTTTTATATATTCCTAATAATTTTTTGCAAGCAAATGTATGTATGTTCTCTATCACTTCATATCTTGTGAGTCCCCAAATTTCTGCAGCATATAAAAGTAGTGGTTTGATCTGTGAGTCAAATAGCTTAAAATAGACCGTTGTATCCATATATCCTAGACTATACATGGTTTTTCTTAATTCTATTATTTTTCTTTTCGCCCTCCCTGCATACTCCGCTAATGCTATGTCCATGGATAATTTTGTCGTTAGGGTGAAGCCTAAATATTTATAACTGTTTACAGTATCTATTCTTTCCCCTTTGTAATTCCATTTTTCGTTTTTCCCCAAATACCCTCCCTTCCTGAATACCATCACTTTTGCTTTTTGCAGATTTACTGTGAGCCCTAGGTTATCTGATGCTTGTTGTAGATTCGTTATTTGATTTTGTAGGCCAACTGGTGTTGAAGATATTAACGCTATATCATCTGCAAATAGGAGCAAAAAATTTCCTTGCCATCTTGGTATAATTGAACTCCGTGTCTGCCTTTCTGGGTCACTCTCTCTGCTACCTCTGCTATTAACAATGAAAAAATTAGGGGGGACAACAGACATCCCTGCTTCACCCCTAGTGGGCAGTTGAAGAATTCCGAGAGACTGGTCCCGCTTCTTACGCATGCCTGTACTGTACTTGGTTGTATATACCTTTTAACATTTCTAGCATTTTTGTTGAAATACCAATTTTTGTAGCACTTTCCATAGTTTCTGTCTTCTTACAGTATCGAAGGCTTTTTGATAATCAATGAAAGCTACATAGAATTTGCTTCTTCTTCTACCATATAGGCATCTGTTTATAATTGACATCAGTGTATATATATGGTCGGTAGTTGCATAGCCTCTCCTAAAACCTGCTTGTTCTTCACTTATTTTACCATTTTCTTCGGCCCAATCATATAAGCGTCTGTTTATAATCGATGTAAAAAAATTTTACTTATAATACATATCAGAGATATACCTCTGTAGTTTCCTGGGTTTTTCCTATTTCCTTTTTTATGTAATGGTATAATTATAGATCTAGACCATTCATTCGGAAATTTTCCACCTTCATATAATTTGTTAAATATCTTTGTTAGCAGGGGAGTAATTTTATCCATGAGTGTTTTAAATATTTCAGCTGGTAGCTCATCTAGGCCTGCTGCCTTACCTGATTTCAATTTTCGTATGGCTAGTTTAGTTTCTTCCTCGGTTATTTCGTCATCTAACTCTTCTATGTGCATATTATATTCATTCTCCTGTCTATCCTGTTGTGATTATTCCTCCACTTGGTCGTTATCAGTCTGTGGATTTAGAATTATTCTTAAAATATTCCTCCCATTGTTGTATAGTAATAGGTGGAAGTGCTTTTCTTCTTTGTCTTAAATTTCGTACTGAATTCCAAAATTTCTGGCTGTCTCTCTGATGTAGTATTAGATTTTCATATATTCTGTCCCTATATTCTTTTTTCTTTTTTCTAATAGTTTCTTGATAATTTGTTCTCTTTTCTTTATACGCCATCCACCTTCTTCCATATTCTTGTGGACTGATTTTCCTATTTATACTATTGCATCTAGTTAATGCTTGTCTGGCCTCTTTTTTGCAATTCTTGCATTCCTCATCAAACCATTTTTGTGACGTTTTGTTTGGTCCCCCTATGCCTATCATTTTATACATGCAATTCCCTGCTGTAAGTAATAGATTAGACAATTTCTTTATACTTGTATCTATATGTTCCATATTTTCTTCTATTTCTTCTTCTATTTCTTGTAATATATTATTCGCATTCTCTGAATTCATATATTCTACAAATTCCTTTCTTTTTTTTTTTTACTACTGTCCCATTGAAATTTGTTTACATATATTCTTTTCTGTACCTCTTCTTGTTTATTTATTTCTCCGCTTTCGATTACCAAGCTCACTGGCATATGACTGGACTCAATTCTTTCTATTATATCACATGCCTTCACATTTTCGAGTAACTCAGGAGAACATAAGTAAAAGTCTATAGTACTGTTCCCTCTGTCCGCATAAAAAGTATAGCCTTTGTCAAAATCTTTCATACATAGTCCATTTAGAGGCAGTAGATTGACTACTGTGCAAAATTCTATCAGCCTTTTGCCAAAACCATTTACATGTGTATCTAATGTTTGTCTTACATATTCATTATCTACATCTCCGCTACCAACATCATCTTCTACGTTTAAACCCCACTCTCCTATCCTAGCATTCATATCACCTCCTATAATATATAAATAGTCTTGACCTTCATCTGACATCTTTAATATGAACTGTTCTAACATCTCAATAGTATTTGTGTACTCTTTATCTTTATAAAATTTACTGTCTGTTGGGTGATTGTATAACCCGAAAAATAAGACATCATTATCCGTATTCATAGCCTCTTTGGCTATTTTAACACATGTTATATTCTTTATATTTGTTTCTATGCCTTGTGTCCATTGCTCTAATGTTTTCTTTACTAGTGTTATCACTCCCCCCGATGGTCTACCCATTTGTGTTAATTTAGTTGCAGGGCTATGGAAACATACAAAGTCTTTGAAGAAAATATCAAAATCAAAAGAGTTAAGAGTGAAGGTTTCATTTAAGCAGCATATGTCGAAAGATGTAATATAATCAATGAAATCTGAATCACTAAGTTTATTTACTAGGCCTTGTATGTTTCAGATTAAGAGGGACAATTTGGTTTCTTTTGTTTTTGTTTTTTCTTTTCCTATATATTTTTGTCTATGTTTTCCTGTTTGTGATTGTTTCTTTTGATTTTTCTGTCTTGTTTCTCTTTATTTTCCTGTTCTGATCTCTTATTTTGTAATGGGCTTTGGCCTCTTCCTCATTTTTTCTTTTGTTGTGGTTCTGTTCGTCCACTAGATTGTCTCGTGGTGCGTTTGGCTGGGGGTTTTGCTTTCCTCGGTTGTGGTCTCATACTTAACATCTTTGTCAAAGTTAGTTGAGGGCCCTTAGCGGTTATGCTCGCTCTTTTCTCGACCTTGCTTTCAGTTACAATGGTTTCTTCGATCTGGCTCTTCTCTGCCTCATTGACTTGCTCTATATCTGATAGCGAATCGCGAGTGTCGATGTAATCTTCGTCGGACATTAATTCTTCGTCTTCTTTATCCGCCATTGTCATGCTAACCTCTTCTCTCGGTGCGATTTCTACGCTAAGTCCGTTTGTTTTGGTTTCTTCCTCTTTGTCTCGGATTATTTCTGAGTTCCCTGTTTTGGGTGTGTCGCGTGTAACGTATAGGCTATCTTGACTGATACTGCTTTTTTCGTGCGCGTTCATTGGCTGTTTTCTACTCGCATCCCCTATGTCGTCACTTAACCTTCGCCTCTGGTCTTCGTGTATGTGCGTGTGCGCGTGTGCGCGCCAATGGTCTGTCTCCTTCTGGGGGTCATAACCTTGTGATGCTAATGCATTCCCTGCTGTTATGTTTTCCCATTGGTCGGCTCGTGGGGTGTAACCCTCCGGATTATTCACGACTATTTTCGTCAAGGTCATGTTCATTGTTTCCGGGTTCTCCCTCTGCCCGTACGGGCTTTCCCTCATCAGTGTTTTTTGACCTCCCTCCCCTTTTTCTGTTCCCTTGACTTTGGTAGTGTCCTCATTTAAATCTTCTTTCAGTCCTTCGTTTTTCATTTTTTCGTTCATTCCTTCTGTCATTCCTTCACATTTTTTCCCTGTTGATTCATATTTTTGCATCCTGCCACTTTCAACCATTATCGATCCAACCATCATCGAATCATCCACCACACCACTCATTCCATTCATATTCATCTCATTTTCTTTTTCATCATTCCTCAATCTTGCTTCTTCACCTTCACCCTCTTCCTCACTTTCTCCATATCTGTTCTCTTCTCCCTCATTCTCATTCCCTTTCTCACCCCCACTTTCTTCTCCTTCGTACACATCACATTCGCTGTATACTCGATGTTTATACCTAGCTTTCCACTCATAGTCGTCATTCCAACTGTTCTCTCCCTCATCCTCTTCATCCATACTTCCTGCCCATACTACTTTTCTGCTTGTCTCTTCCTGATAGCCATCCGTATCATTATATGTATTCCTTCCTTCATTCACTTCTGTTTCTCCATTCATACTGTCATGTGCATTCATTCTTGTTCTTGCCTTTCCGTTCTCTCTCCCTTCTCTCTCATCCCTTCTTCCACTCTCTCTGTTCATTCCTTGTCTCTTGAACACGGGAGGGGGGTGATATGGAAATCTATATCTGTCATTCATTTCACCCCTCCTTCCTGCTTTCACTCCTTGTTCTGGGTACTCGTGTTGGGGATCTCTGTCTGTCCCTCTTGCTACTTTCCCCAATATATCTCTTCCATCTACCTCTTTTATTCCCCTCGCTCTGATCATTTCTCTCAGTCTATCCCTTGTTCTCTCTTCATCCTCACCTGGTATCACCCCTGGCCTGCCACTCGCATTTTCTCCTCTATCACTCGCATTCGCTCCTCTTGCGTTCATTATGCATCCTTCTATACCTCCCGTTCCGTCTCTTTCACTCTCCACTCGTTCTGGCATTTGTTGTCGCCTCCATCTTCCACCGGTGTCCCTTCCACATGGGTAGCCGTAGTTGCTGGGGTAGCTAGGGTACCTGGAGTGTGGGTGGGTTCAGGTTCTCTCACTACCAGTCTTCCTCCCACAAAAAATCCTATCTTCCCTTGCTCTCTAATTCCCCGTAATGCCGCCGTCTGTCTTCTGTCAGGTCCTGTGCGATTCTTATTCCATCACTACGCATGCTGTCCCTGGCGTCCTTGTTCATAATTATCTTTTTTAGATCTGTCTCTCGTTGGAATTTTACTATGACCGGTCTGGGGTATCTCCTTGCTGGGTCTCTGCGACCGTCCTATGGGCCCTTTCTATGGTGTATTCTCCCCATTCCGTGTCAGGTATGTAATGGGTTAGGATCCGGATTATTCTCCCCGCGCAATCCTCTCGTCCTTCCTCCTCCGGCATTTGTCCAGACCCAGAAATCTCGCGTTATTGCGTCTGGAAAACCTTTCTAGTCGATCAATCTCGGTCTCCAGGTCTTCAACTTTGTAGTCAGTGGCTTGTTGGGCTCTGCTCATTTCTTGTATCTCTGCCTGATTTCTTTGGGTGGATTTTCTTGTTTCGTGCACTATCTCTGTGAGAGCATGCATTCTCCCCGACAGTTCGGCTTGTTTCACCTCAATCCCCTCTACCTTTGCTTCAATCCTTTGCATGCTTGTAGTGTGAGATTTGAGTGTATCCGCCTGCGATGCCATGGAGTTCGATAACCCACTGAGTGTACGTAATACTTTATTCATTTGTCCCTCTATGGCTTCGAATTTTTTCGTCATCGTTTCTTCTGCTTTTCCAATGACTTTCGCCATAACTTCTTCTGTTTCTTGGTTAGGGCCGGGATTCATCTCCACGTCATTTGCGAGAATTAATTTCGTCCTTAGATAGTCAGAACTGACTTGAGTCCATGGGGAAGTTTCACTCGTACCTCTCCTCGGAGGGTGTTTGGGAAATATGCCCGTCTCATGTCTTGGAGACATCACGATACTGCTTGTTTGTATTGGCATGTTCATTGACATTGTCCAGTTTATCGATTCTGCTTGTTTGTATTGGCATGTTCATCGACATTGTCCAGTTTATCGATTCTGCTGTTGTACTGGCATGTTACTGACATTCATTATCGATTCTGCTTTACGATGTTCACTGACATTGTCCAGTTTATCGATACGCTGTTCCTTACTAACCTTGTTTGTGGTACTTTCCCTGCCTCGAACAAAGTTCCGAACAAAGTCCCGTTTTCGTGTCCACTAGTGCTCAAAGTTATCCCCTTTCGAGCAACTCCGGGTGTCTTCCAATCTTGCATATTTCTGTTTAGCGCATGGGGTCCAAAGCCCACTTGTGTTGTGTCCACAGCGCTCACTAAACACATTGCGGAAATCCAAAGTCCGAAGTAACACATCATCACTTCCTTCACCCCTGCCGCCATTTTCTTCTCACTCGACGCACATTTCGTTTTCATGTGGAGTCCGAAAAAATGTCCTATGTGGACTCTCCACCCCTGAGTATCAATCATGACGGCACTTTTGTGTGCTACAAATCGTTATGTCACTTTTCGTACACTCTCTTCTTACTAACGGGCACTTTTCACTACATAATTTGCTGAAAGTCTGCGCAGCTCTTCACTCACCCTGTCACCTGGTCGCCGTCTTGTCTCGCACCCGAGAGAGAGAGAGAGAGAGAGAGAGAGAGAGAGAGCGGTTCTGTTTCTGTTCGCCAGTGAGCCACTTATCAGCTGTTTCACCCTTTCAGAGACTTGATTAGCCTACCACAGTTCCCTCCCTTCAGGCTGGATGAAAACCTTAGGTACCCACCCAGCCCACTACTGGAAGAACGCTAGGCCTACAGCGCCAGTCCTCTCCTTTGAAACTCTTCTCTGCCTTCTGGGGGCAACGAACACTCCATGTTTTCTGTAAACACTGACAACAGACTGCTGCGTTACTTCTTCTTCTTCTTCTTCTTCGACGTTCCAGTATCTGGTAGCGTGCGAACTCGTTTTACCCTGTTGGGATAATACTCACACTATACTCGAGAGTCTAGTCAGTTCACTCCGACTTCGTTGAGTGCAGAAATTTGTGGGAAGAGGTTGTGGAAAAAAAAGAGAGATAAAAGATATGGTAGACAGAAAGGACAGTAGACGACAGTACAACAAAAGGAAGAGACAAGAGTTACTGAGAGCGAAAGGAAAAGGGGACGTTACTAGCACAGAATGTCCAGAAGGAGGGAGAACTATTTGTACAAAAGACCCCCGGTATCCCCACGGGGGAGCTGCGTTACTGAAAATGACACAAAATACAGATAAACACACAAGATGTAAAGTAACGCAAATTTAATAGACTGTACAAAACAGATAAGTGAATTTTCGACACAAAGTCTTCTGACAGCTGAAAGTGAAGTACTATTTTGTTCATGATTGATGT
>CM065722.1:74016249-74021249 GCA_033310375.1 Conus canariensis | reverse complement strand
GAATGTTATGTGAAGGTTGTATGTGAATGGTATTATGTGAAGGTCGTATGTGAATGGTATGGCATGGTATTATGTGAAGGTCGTATGTGAATGGTACTGCATGGTATTGTGTGAAGGCAGTACGTGAACAAACACTGCATAGTATCACGTGAAGGTCTTATGTGAATAACTCTGCATGGTGTTATGTCAAGGTCGTATGTGAATGCTACTGCATAATATTAGGTAACGGTCGTATGTGAATGGTAGAGCATAGTATTATGTGAAGGTCGTATGTGAATGGTACTGTATTGTATTAGGTGAAGGTCGTATGTAAACGGTATTACATAATACAGTGTGAAGGTCCTATGTGAGTGAATTGTATGGCATTGTGCGAAAGTCGTGTGTGAATTAGTATTGTATGGGATGTGTGAAGGTCGTATGTGAGTGGTATTGCATAGTATTATGTGAAAGTCGTATGTGAATGGTATTGCATAGTATTATGTGAAAGTCGTATGTGAATGGTGTTGCATAGTATTATGTGAAGGTCGTATGTGAATGGTATTGCTTAGTATTATGTGAAGGTCTATGTGAATAATATTGGATGGTATTGTGTGAAGGTCGTATGTGAATTGCAAGGCATTGTGTGAAAAGTCATGTGTGAATGGTATGTGTGAAGGTTGTATTTGAATTGTATTGCTTGATACTGTGTTTATATATAATATATATATATATATATATATATATATATATATATATAAACATTAACTAATATAAAACTAACCAAAATGTGAAATCTTAAGCATTTTCCAGATACAAACCCACTACCCCACCTTCCACCCCCCCCCACCCCCACCACCACCACCACTCCACCTCGTTCCTGCTACTTTCCCTTACAACCCATCTTCCTCCCTCCCCCCCCCCACTCCCCCCCCCCCTTGTCACCTCTTGTTTCCACTTCTTTCCCTCCCCTCCCCTCTTTACCTGTCCCCTCATACTCTTTCACTTTCCTACCACCATTCCCCCTTTGTGAAACACCTCCCCCTCCCCCCCCCTCCCATGCCCATCCTCACCCCCCACCCGCCCACCCACCCCACCACTGCCTCCTTTATTTTTACCCCCTTCCTTTTCTTCCCCCTTTGTCCTCCCACCCACCCCCCAACCACCATCGCGACTTTTTTTGGGTAATAACTTTCTCTACCCCCTCTCGCTCCTCTCCACCGCCTATTTCCCTATTCTGTCGTGCAGTCTAATGCCCTGAATTTGACATACGAAACAGTAGAATTCAGTTCAGATGTATGGAACAACGCTACACTGAATAAGCTTTCTGACACGTCAATCACCTCTTTACACCAGAAAAAGGCAAGCTCGTGACACTGAATTCTCGTTGTTTCCTTCTCCTGCCTCCTTTCTCCTCCCCTTCCTCGCCCCCCTCCCCTCCCCTGTTCTCCTCCCCCCCCCCCCCCCCCCCCCCCATCTATGTTCTGCTTAAAATAACGCCGCTTCATCCTGCCAACTCCCCCCCCACCCCCCCCAATCGCGAGGGTGGTGCAAGGTGTGTGTGTGTGTGTGTGTGTGTGTGTGTGTGTGGTGTGTGTGTGTGTGTGGTGTGAGCGAGAAAAAATCTCTCTCTCTCTCTCTCTCTCTCTCTCTCTCTCTCTCTCTCTCTCTCTCTCTCTCCTCTCTCTCTCTCTCAGATGATGAACTTCGCGGAAGCATTGAAAATAAGAAAGATGAAGGATAGTGAAATTTAAGATAATGCATTATTAGAGATAATGGATGAATGTTATCATTCATCGCATGTGGAAGAGATCAGTACGATACAATGTCATCATTTGATTGAGTGGATGGTCGAGTCAGTCTTAAGATTTTTTTTTAACCTTACTGCATTACTCCTGTGCGTGAGGGCATAGGGAAATGTTACGAATTTATTTGTTTTTGTTAACCTTTGATTTGATACACACTAGGAATGAAAGTGTACTATTTGTTTGCAGAAGAAGGGGAAATGCGTATTGTTCTGTTACTCCCTCCCTCCTTGTCAAAAGACCTCTTAGTAATGACAATAAAATATCAAAGTTCAAAGTGTCTCTCTCTCTCTCTCTCTCTCTCTCTCTCTCTCTCTCTCTCTCTCTCTCTCCTCTCTCTCTCTCTCTCTCCGTGCATGTCTTCCATTTACTTATCAATCTGAATGGATACTTCTTCTTCTTTCTTCTTCTGCGTTCGATTGAAGCTGGATGCGTCAGACTTGTAACCCGGCCGCCATGATGAAGCCCGCGGTCTTCTCCAGGTCAGAACGGGCTCCCCAAAGCTGCGCCTGTAACTCCGCTCCCCCCGGCCAGGTTTTGTGTCGTAGAGCTGCGTGAGTAGGACAGCGCAGGAGGACATGTTCAGGGGTCTGGGGTCCAGTGCCGCATGGACACTGGTCAGTGTAGGTGATCTTCAGGCGGTTAAGGTGGCTCAGCAGTCTGCAGTGGCCGGTCCTCAGTCTGAAGAGGATTGTCTGCTGGTGCCTTTGGAGCTGGTGGATCGGGTCAGCACCACTCTCTGCACCCAGCCTTCTCTTCCACTGGGACTGAAACTGGTTGTGGATGATGGTCTTGGCCTCCCTGTAGGTCACGGGGTGGCTGAACTGCTCCATTTTGCTGCCTGCCTTGGAGAGAGCATCAGCTTTTGCAGAGGTTCCCACAGAGTGCTCCTTTGCTGCCATAGGTTCTTTGATCTGTAATAAACATATACTACAAATTTGACCACACATTGTTGTTTCATCCGAAAAGACTAGCATTTCGAGAACCACCACTTAATTAATTAAGATCTAACGGAAAGGGAAAGGGAGAGGGAAAAAAAAAACAACCTCTCTGTCCGAGGCTTGTCCGCATGTGTACAAAGTGAAAGAACAGCGCAAGAAGTATCAGCTGGGAGTTATGTACCTGTAACTGTTCTACCATGGGAGCATAAGTTACCTCCCTTGTCTTGGATGCTGAGTTTACCTGTCTTATCGGCCAGTAGTAGAAACTGGTTCCAGACTGACGTCTGTTTGGAGCCGGCAAGATCCAATGGTCCTTTGTTCGTTGGCAGCCATCAGCTTGACTGTCCGTCAGACCGGGGTTTATGTCTCTCTGGTATTCACCGCGGCAAGCCTGGTTGTATCTGGTTGTCGTTCCTAGTCTGTAAGTCTTGATTCTTTCCTTGATAGGCAATCCCCAAGGAGGTGTGTTTTCATCTGCTTCAGTCTGTTTGTTTTTTACTGACAGATAACGTCAATTGCATTACACAGAAGCGGATCCGATTTTAACGAAAGGTAGAAAGATGGAATGTGACCCACGGACGGAGCTGTTAGATTTTGGTTCGGATCCGGATCAGAAACGGCAGATCGGCAGATCCTATTTGTTTAGCAAGATTTTTATGAAGTTTCCTCTAAATATGAACACGGTGAAGTTAATATTTACAAATTGCCTACGAGGTTGCAAATATTCATGGAATAATAAAACTTTCTTTATACATAAAGGCTCAAATTCTGTGGCCCTTCACGCCCTGCTCTCATGGTGATCTCAGTTTCGATGTCCTCTCCACGTCTGTGGCCTTGGTTTGATTCCGTCGGGGTCACAGATATCGGCGAGTCCATGGGGGCTGTCGTTGGACGGACGTGGTGGCGCCCTCCGGAGAGAGAACTCACTCACGCCGGTTCCGCGACAATGCAATTATTGTCGTCAGTAGGGGGCTTAGTAGGTGGTGTCCTGCGTATGTTGGATCAGAACAGGCGCCACTGAACAACACCGAAGTGACTCGGCAGCAGTGCAGTGTCTCCTCCTGTGGATTGCCTCTTGACAACTTGACATTGACTGCTCCCTGTGGACTGTCGGTGCAGGAGCTGCGGCGGGCCGGCCTGAGCTGCGTCTGTGAACGGGGTGTCGGAATGAGCGGTGTGGGTGCAATGCCACTAAGGTGGCACAAAAGATGGAACAGAAAAAAAAAAAAAAAAAGAAAAAAGAAAAAAAAAAAGAAAGAACTTTCTTTACATATATATGTTTAGGTTTTGCATTCTCCTTGTCCCATCAGAATGAAAGTACATGGGAAGTAATTCTTCTAGTGTGTGACGTCTATTACTTCCCTTGGCGTGAAACTCTTGCCTCTCATGAACTGACTTCAAAGGGCGGATTGAGGATCTGTGCGACGTTGGTGGACGACTGCGCTTTCCCGAGTACTGTTCAGATCTCCCGTCACTTCCTGTATGAAACTACAGTTCTTCTTTCTTTCTTTTTTTCTTCTGTGTGTGTGTGTGTGTGTGTGTGTGTGTGTGTGTGTGGTGTGTGTGTGTGTGTGTGTGTGTGTGTGTGATTTGATTGTTTTCCCAAGGCAAAGCCCAGTACAACAAATGACACTAATGTTTAGTCAGTAAACTGCGTCCACCGAGATCCAACGTTAACAACCAGCGAACAGCAAAGGCGATAAGAAAAAAAAAAAATGTGGCAAACGTGGCGGGAAGAAACCATTCAGGTTTAGGCTGGGGAGGAGAGAGAGAGAGAGAGAGAGAGAGAGAGAGAGAGAGAGAGGAGAGAGAGAGAGAGAGAGAAGGGGGGACACACACACACACACACACACACACACACACACACACACACACACACACACACACTCACTCACTCACTCACTCACAGAGAGAGAGAGACAGACAGAGACAGACAGAAAGAAACAGAGATGTTGCTTACAGCCCAGCCGACCGCAAAGGGCCATGTCATGGCTGTCATCGCGTTAAGGTTAGGCTGGAGTTGGGGACCTGTCTCACACCACAACCCGACCACCAGAACGACAACACATTAAGATGGGCAATAAAACACACACACACACACACACACACACACACACACACACACACACACACACACACACACACACAATCACACCTTTCACCCAAGAGTGCTCACTACAAGCGAGATTTGAACTCGAAGACCGTGCGCGAACTTGGAGCTACACCAACCACTGAGCCAGTTCAGCGGCCAGCAGTTGGTCAGGAGTGACTGGAATTT
>CM065722.1:73908749-74006249 GCA_033310375.1 Conus canariensis | reverse complement strand
TCCATAGACCACTTCACTGGCTGTGTTAAGTGCCTGGCAGTGTTTGGTCAAGGGGTGGAAGAGCTGTTGGTCGCATACTTGGTGACCATTTCTCTGTCCCCTGTGGGGAATGTACCTGTTGTGTCTGGCTGCCCGGGTTAGGAGACGCAACCAGTCGCTGTGTTCTGCTGACTACACATTACTCAAGTCCGTGTCAGTCATGCATGAGGGATCTCTAGTACAGGTTGTGAATGGAGTATACAGTGACTTCTCTGTGGAATTTCAGTAATGTGACTGATGCATGGATTAGATAACATACAGGTGCTGCTGCCTCAAGCAGTGGTATTTGTACTCCAGCTGATCATTTGGGAGAGGGGGGGGGGGGGGATGGCTCTTTCCACAAAGTGGTTTTTATACTCCTCTGAAAGACCAAACTGTCGATGCGTGAGGTTATTCACTGTGATGAGGAAGTAATTGTTAACAATAGTGTGTTGAACCACAGAGTTTCATCCAGCTCTTTGTTGGTTAAACTTGAAGTTTGACTCCATGAAGAGAGTGGCTGACTGTGTGTCACAGAGAGAGGCAAGGTTTTGATACACAAAGTGTCGGTATGAGGTAACGCCAGGTGAGCACTGAGCGTCAGAAGGCATAAATCATGCGTGAAACAATTGTCAGCTATCCCCAGCAGACTTCAGGTTTAGGTGATGAGACCTTTATACAACAGAATGTTCTTGACAAGTTGTATTCTCCATGACATAAGTAGTTGTTTACCTTGTAATTTACACTTTTTTCATTATCTGAACATTTTGTGCTTATTTATACATAATTTGCAACAGTAACACTGTTTACATTAAGACAGATGAGGGTGCACATGCACACACACATGATGATGGTTAAAGACATGGATGCTTAAGTATGGTCATGTTTATGTTATCATTTATGTACACGTAGGATATGCATTGCACACTCGCACATCTTCAGTCATACCCATACACACACATGCGTACACACACACACACACACACACACACACACACACAGAATCTATACACATGCACTTCTGCATGCACACTTCGAGGAGACACTTCGTGTGTTTAACTAATTTTCAGACTGTCACAGTGTACACCTTAGTAGGTTGACTAAGTAACTAAGTATTTGTATTTCTCAGTCGCATGATTTGCAGTGCAGACCTTGGAGTAAGTAACCTCAGCGTTTCGTGTGAACAGGCCATTATAGGCCTTCTATTGCGCAAGAATCAAGTATCAAGTTTTCTTTATGCTTTACATGAAGACAGGGCAACTAGGAATATAGAATTTGTTTTGCTTAGCCTTGTGGTGCATTGTACACGAAAGACTAGAACTGAAAAGACTTTGTATTGTTAGTCACTGAAGTATGCATTGTGTTCAGAGGTTTGTGATCAGGAAAGAACAGTTACTTAGTATTGTTAGTCACTGAAGTACGCATTGTATTCAGAGGTTTGTGATCAGGAAAGAACTGTTACTTAGTATTGTTAGTCACTGAAGTACGCATTGTATTCAGAGGTTTGTGATCAGGAAAGAACAGTTACTTAGTATTGTTAGTCACTGAAGTACGCATTGTATTCAGAGGTTTGTGATCAGGAAAGAACAGTTACTTAGTATTGTTAGTCACTGAAGTACGCATTGTATTCAGAGGTTTGTGATCAGGAAAGAGCAGTTTACTAAAGGAAGCTTTGTCTTCGTTTTGTTTTTAAACCCTGCGTTACTTGTATTCTTCAAAGTGTTGCATACAGCTTCTTCTTCTTCTTCCGGTAGTAACCACAGTCAAGTGTTTGACTATTATTGTTACATTTGGGGTGAAGACGTCTGGGGGAAAAAAAAAAAAAACTTATTGAGAGAATGAAGGAGAGCATAGTGTGCAAAGAAGGGTGGGTGGGGGAGGGGGGAAGGGGAGGGGAGGAGAGAGTTGGATTTATGGAATTGCAGATACCTTCCTACTGAAGGTACCTGCCGTTGGGACCTGCACTGTTTCCTGAGGGAGCAAATTCCAGTCCCTTACTGTTCTTGGGAGGAACGACATATTTCTTTGTTCCGTCCGGCATGTTATCCTGCTGAATTGTTGGTTGTGGCCCCTCCTTGATCTTGTTTGGAGGGGTTTTAGTTGGTGGAACTTTACAGCTGTTGTGTTATGTTTCATGTTGTAAAACATGGTTAGTCGTGCCGCTTTCCGCCTCGTCTCAAGGGGAGGCCATTTTAGTTCCTCCAGCATGGTGGTGACGCTGGAGGTTTGCTTGTAGTTGTTCGTGATGAAGCGGGCCGCTTGATTACTATCAGTGTATTACTAATACTTTTAGAATGGTTGATGATATGCAAAATGTAAATTTTTGTTAGTTAACTGTTAAGCCCTGTAGGTTTTAGAGTTATTGGTATATCTTGTAACATGCAACACAGATAGAGAAGTTTAAAAAGGGAATTAACAGAATTATGACTAATATGGATTTTTTCTATTTCACGTAAGTGCCAGTGGATGTGTTGATAAGACAAGAGCTCAAAAACTGCTCAGGTAGAGTTCTTGTAACATGTGTGTACATGTTTGTGTGTATGTATGCATTGTAGGGCTTGGGTGGCTGCCGTTGTGAACATGTTAATTAGCGTACTACCTCTTCAATGTGCGTGGATTTTGACTGATGTTTTACAGTCAGTGCTCAGAGCCGACTTCTGATAGGATGCAGTTATTAACAGAGAAAAAAAAAGTCAAGACACTGCCATTAGTGTTGTTGTTATCATTATGTGTTAGAATAATCTTCTTAAGAACAAAACTTAAATTTTCGAATATAAATTTTCACACTTGCACTTACTACAGTCTTTGTGTTTTTATCAGTCATTGTTATTATAGTTAGTTATATGTTATGACAAATTCTTTGGGCACTGAAAGAAAGTGGAAGTCAAAGATGAGTTATTCTTACATTTTAAGTTTGTAAATTTTATGCACGTCATTGTGTATTACATTTTTTTAATTAGAAAAAAGTTCATTTCATGTTGAACAGTAGATTAAAAATGATGTTCCAAAGTGTTTTTATATTCCCCAGAAGTCTCCTGACAAATAATTGTGTCACAGTCAGAGCTAGTGAATTGAATACAGTGACACAAAGCTCTAAAAGATCTGTAACTCAGAACAAAAGCTACGAATTTTTAAGTAATTGATTTTTTCCCCATACTGGGTATACACACTGTTCAAATTGCCAAAGAACAAAACAGTCTTTGAGCACCCCTAAAATCGGAATTGTTTCCACATGCATCTCTTTTTTTCATTTTAGTTTGCTCTCTGCATGATGCTAAACATTCTTTTTTTCATTTTAGTTTGCTCTCTGCATGATGCTAAACATTCTGATTTTCTTTAGGATGAGCAGGGGTTATGTGTGGAAAATCTTTCTCTGGTGTTTGGTACTGAACCATATGCAGGTCAAATTCTCAGGTTTAAAAAAAAATTTTTTTTGGTTATTCTCCATCATTACAACATGTGCACCAGGGTCAGGTGCCCGGCATTCAGCTTATTTTCATGTTATTCTCTTACGGAAACAAACAGATCAAATGTGCACAGAAACAGGTCAAGCAGCCTGAGGGGACAGGTAGATGATCCACTTTCCAGAGTACCTGCTGAACCTCAGAATGGTTTGCCACATACTGCAAAATTATTTAAGGCTTGTTTCTAAATTTACACCATGTACACATATTGACTTTTTGCCAAAAGGATCTGGGAAGAGGATACTAGGGATATAATATCAAGTATCACAGAATTTCAGAATTAATATATTTTGAGGATATATTGAACATTTGTAACTTCAGGTGGTAAATTGTGAGAAAATGAACTTTGATGACTAAGTCTTGTGCATTCTGTAAACAAATATTGCCAGATATCTCAATACTGCTAGTACTATTGTGTTGATATTGCATTGATTTTTACTGTGCTCCAGTACAAAAGGCTCAAAACAAAATTATTTTTACTTTGTTTTCAAACGATTTCACCATAGACCAGATTGACTAATGATTATGGTCGGTTTTGTGGTGACCATTTTTCATGACGAAAACTTGACTTTTCCTTTCAGTTACTTTCTCAGATTGACCAAAAACAACTTTATATATATGGTACTGGGCTAAAATTATGATATACTCTGGATTCATAGTTGCCGTTACTTACACATGTTTTACCTGTTAAGATGATGAAACACTGACAAAAATGAGAGCTACGGGTACTGACAACCAATTCAATTTTCATTTGACTGGATGTTAGTGGCAGAAATGTGGAATTTCGCAGTGGTAGCACTTCTTCGGTTTTTGTTTTTCATCAGTTGTCAGGACCAGGTTATTGGAGTTGTCTGACGTTCCCCCCACCCCACGCCCACCATCATGTGTCTTCTTTTTTTTTAATTTTTTTTATTCACACCTCAGTTCTTAGTTTATTGACGCCAGATATTTTAATCATATTCATGTTGTGGCTGACACAATCACTGTGCCCTCTTTCGCTGTTCACTGAGCCCATTTCCTCCCATTTCTGTTTGCACATGGCTGGTTGAGAAAGTAAGTGATCATGGCGCTTAAAAGGGCTCTGCTGGGGGGTGCATGAGTGTAGTTTATTTCTGTCCTTGGCATCACGCCAGAACAATGAAAAACAAACAAACTCTTAACTTGGTTAATTCACATAACTGTAGAAATTTTGATCACTTCTTTGACATATGTATTTTTGTGACCATCTTGACAGTTAACATACATTTTTATGGTGTGCCATTCATCGTTGTGGCAATGACATGCATCAGTCGATTCTGACAACGCTCTGAAATGCACATGACATGTTAACATCGTGTCAAGTTATTTTATTTGTACATGTCGGTTGTCAGTTGTCAAGAGAAGCAAGCAAAGATCTCAAATTCTGTTGATTACAGTACCAGTCAGTGAATCAGAAGAAGTCCAAAGATTCTGGAAAAAAGTATTGAACCGACAAAATCAGTGAGCCTGATAAATTGAAAATTTGAATCTCTCCCCCCCCACCCCTCTCTCTCTCTCTCTCTCTCTCTCTCTCTCTCTCTCTCTCTCTCTCTGTCTCTCCACACCCCCACTGTATTTCATTCTCTCTCTCTCTCTCTCTCTCTCTCTCTCTCTTTCTCACCACCTTCACTGTATTTCATTCTCTCTCTCTCTCACTTTTTTTCTCTCTCCCTCTCATTGTCTGTCAGTCTCTGTCTGTATAGTGTATTGTGTGCCTCCTACTCCCTCCCTCCCCCCCCCCCTCTCTCTCTCTCTCTCTCTCTCTCTCTCTCTCTCTCTCTCTCTCTCTCGGTGTAATCTTCAGTTAGAAATTAAGCTCTGTACACTTTAGAATTCATGCTGTCATTAATTGCCCAGCTGGATACAGCTGACTGAAGAGCTGCCTGCTGGCACTACATGATTCAGTCCTTTATTCATTTATTTATTTTGTACTGTAATTCAGGGGAATACCAGTCATGAGTTTTTCACTCATTCTTTCCTTTTCTCACAGATGTCTGCTGTTATAAGTATATTTGTCAAAACTGTCATTCATATCAACAGCCAAATGGGCCTTCTCTTCCGCAAGTTAGTGAAAGAATTTTTCATGCATGCAAGTTGTTATGCAGGCTTTAACACACACAGAACCTCGGTTTATTCTCTGTTTCAAGAGGAGTTTTCAGGAATTGGAATCGGAACCGGTTTTAACAACAAGAGGAAAAAAATCACCCTATAGCAAAACAGCCTGGCTGAGATTCAAACCTGCAACCTCAAGATCACAAGTCCGGCACTGTACCATCTGAGCTATACCGTTCCCATCTGTGATGTTATAAATATTTTAGTGTAAGTGTAAAGTGTATTGTGTGTTCCTTGTCACAGTCACAAAGTGCAGTTGTTTGTGTTTGACAGATACAACAGGCGTGACCGCGAGGCCACAGCCTATCAGCACCGGGTGGAGACATTGGAGACGCAGGTTGGCGAGCTGACGGCCAAGCTGAACGATGCCGACGCTCCTCGCAAGAGGTTGGAAAAGGAAAATACGGTACGTGTTTCAGTTGTCTCATTTGTTGTTGGCGTTAACGTTCTGTCTGTGTCATGCTTGTTGAGGGTTTCTGTGGTGTCTTTTAAGGCTGAGAGTCGGAGTCGGCCAACATCAGTAACGAAATAGCAAAACTGTATGGCAAAACTTTGTATAGCATGCGTTAATTTATAACCAGGTCTGAAATTAACATAAATCTAAAACCAAACATAAAACTATACCTACAGAGTATTTTTGTTTGCAAATTCCAAGAATGCTTGTCACACCAGCAAGCCTCTGCATAGTAAGAAGTGAATGAGAATTGTAATGGTGAATTGTCAGAAAACAAAACAAAACAAAGGAAAACAAAAACTGAAAGAGTGATTGGAGAAAAAGGGGAAAGTTTTCTGTGCAGTAATTAGTTGATTTCCCAAGGTGATCCTTCCCAACTGTCATTCATTTCGTCGCTGTTGTTGTTCTCTGCCCCGCGCTCAGCTGGGCTACAGGCAGCAACATAATCTCTGTCTCTCTTCCATGACCCTGAGCATCAAAGAACCCCCCACCCCCCCACCCCACCCCTTTTCTTCTTCTATAGACATAGATACAC
This sequence comes from Conus canariensis, assembly GCA_033310375.1. Lineage (NCBI taxonomy): Eukaryota > Metazoa > Mollusca > Gastropoda > Neogastropoda > Conidae > Conus > Conus canariensis. The sequence continues at coordinate 73,999,648 of CM065722.1, read as the reverse complement.
ACACGCATGCACATGCAGACACATACATGCATGCACACACACATACACACACACACACACACACACACACACACACACTGTACATGTGCTTGCGCATGCACACACACACACACACACACACACACACACACACACACACACACACACACACACACACACACACACCCTCCATCACACCACATTCAGTCTCTGTTGTTGACATCAGCAATTTCATCAAATATTTTGCCTGGATCTATTCGTCTTTAACATCTGTATGAAGGAAACAAAGAAGAGAAAAACGCCAGAAAAACTAAAATCTGTTTTTCTTATCATAATCAAAATTATTATTTTCTGAGGAAGGAAATACTAAAAGAGAATAAAAGAATAAGAAAAAAAAAATTGAAATGGCAGGAGAATGAAGGGTTGGAAAAAAAGTGAAATAACACAAAAAAAAACTGTTGGGAATGACCATGAAATAAAACAGAAGGAAGTGGACTAATTTTAGGCTTTAGCATTTTCTTTTTTAAATAGTACTTATTGTGATGAAAACCACTCCAACAATGGTGCTTTTGTAACTTTTTATTACAATTGAAACACTTTTTTTCATCAAAATGATCAAGGGGTAAGCAAATATTTTTAGCCCTCCAAGGCTTCAAGTTATTTGCAGAACTGCCAGACCATTTAACTTGAATATATTTCCCAGGTTTTTGATTAGAGCTAGCCTTTATTTCTAGCCCTCCAGGACTTCAACTTATCTGCAGATTTGTTATTTAACTTGAGATTATATTTCCCTGTTTTTTGTTGTTGTTTTTTTTCCAGTTTGATTTGTCTCCAGTTTAAACGTAATTCTTATAGTTTGCATTGTTGTGGAGCAGAGTGGCGGTACTGACCAAGTGATTTCCCTTGCAGGCCCTGCGCGCGGAGTTAGCCGCCCTGAAGAAGCAACTGGCGGAGCTGAAGAAGAAGCTGGAGGATGAGACGCTGCTGCGTGTGGACCTGGAGAACAGATTGCAGAGCCTGAAGGAGGAGCTCAACTTCTCCAGGCAGGTGCACGAGCAGGTCAGTTCTGCCCCACCTGGCTTGGTGAAGCTAGACTGTTCTCAAAACTCTTGATATAGTCAGTCCCCCCCCCCCCCCCCCAATCTGTTTTCAACACTCATGATGGAATATGCTGCCCCATCCCCAGCTGCCTTACCACCTCCCCACTCCCCATCCCCCTCTTCCTCAAGCTGCTCTCTACCCATACTCTCGCATAGTTTCCAACTTTCCTGAATTTTTTTTTTGTTTTGAGTTTTATCCATTTCAGGTAGTATTCTGGAAATTCCAGATTTAATGGAAACATCCAGAATGTCAAAATTTTGTGTAAAAGTGTGGGGTTTCGGTGGTCATTTTTATATAGGGCTAATAAAATGTTGCAGAAAAACGCCCAAACGATGTCATGTGAATGTTGCCAGTTACATAAGGCGAAAATATATTGTCATTTTCCTGCATTTGTCAGCCAAATCAGCAGAGGATTAAAATTTGCTTTCCCTTCACCCCGCGCCCACCTTCGTGATCCCTGCTTCTCAAATTCTGATTCCAGAAAGTTGGCAGTTATGAGTTAAGATAGTGTGTGATATCACATGTACAATCAGCGGGTAAGAATACGCATTCTTTCGCCGGTAACTGTGGAAGCTAAGGCAGCTGATATTTGTGAGTATCTTTTTTGTGCGTATGGTATTGAACATCAGAGTATAAAGGTGATTCAAGTTGGTGTAGTTCAGCACACATTGATGTAGGAGGTGGGGAAAACGTCCACCAGAGGCTGTCAGGACTCCGAGCTCTGCCCTGATAGACTGTGATGTAATTGACCGGTATAGACTGTGATGTAATTGACTGGTATAGACTGTGATGTAACTAACCGGTAAGCTCCAGATGAAGGGAGTGACTTCTCTGCCATCTCTTAAATCTTACCAGCTGGTCACAGAGAAATTCTTTTTGAGGTTAAAGTAAAAGCAAACTTTTGTTTGGTTCCATCTGGCTGTAAACAGACAGCATTCACGTCATGCAGAAATGGGGTCTGATAACATGACATCTCGCTCATCTCTACACCTACTCCCTATCCCCTACCCTACTGCCACCCTCCCCAAGCTTTCTTTTCTTTTCTTTTTTTTTTTGTTTTGTTTTTCAATGTGCATTTTACGCCCAATTTGAGGCAGTGAGTGATTACTCGTTCTTTGTTTTCAATGTCCTGAATGTTGTTTATCTTGCCTGAAGGAGACCAAAGTGGTGGAAATGCATTGTGTTTTGTCATGTAATTTGTTTGTGTCTTTCGTCCTGTGGAATAGTAATTTTCCTTTAAATTTGAAAAAAAGGAAAGGTCTTATGATTTGTTTGTCTTAATCTGTACACAGGAGCTGGAAGAAACCAGAATCCGCACATCGACAAAGATCGAGGAGGTGGATGGCCGCCTGGAGGAAGAGTATGAGGCGCGTCTGCTGGAGGCTCTGCGGGAGATCCGCAGTCAGCACGAGGAGGACCTGCAGAGAGTGCGCATTGAGCTGGAGACGCTGTATGAGACCAAGGTAGGGCTGGCCTCTGTCCTGTCAGAACCCTTCTCCCCAGAAAGAGATTAACGTTTTTCTTCTGACCTAAGGTTTTACGGAGGAGAGATTTTTTAACCAAATTTCTTGTGTGTTTTTAGAATGTGCAAATTGAAGGGCTGTGTGAAAGAGGTGGGTTTTTTTTTTTTTTCATTTCTTTTTATGACTTGTGAGTTGTCTTCAGTGTGGTGACAGCCCTGATATGGCCTTTTGCGATCGGCTGGGCTATAAGCAACATTACTTTACCTTGCCTTACCCTCCTGTGTGTATAACCACAATGACTACTACCAACTAGTATTGTCATATTGTCACTAAAAGTGGTAGTGATCCTCTCTTTATTATTTTTTTAGTATATTTATCATCATTATTATTATTGCTATCATTATTACTATTATCATCATTACTATTTCAGCTCGCACTGTCTTCTTCCCAACGGCTTCATTTTCATTCAACGCCCATCTTGTACAGAATTTGAGAAGATGAAGGATCGCTCATTCTTCGTTTACATTGTCCTGAATGTCGATTATGTTGCCTGAAGAAGACCCAAGAGGTCGAAACTTTTGTGTTTTGTCTTGTAATCCGTTTGTCCATGATAGCTATTGGAGTTACTTTAATTCCTTTTAAAGTTTGTTTCAAAAAGGGAAAGGGGGAGATCATGTTTGTAATCTCTGTATGTTTTGTGCGTATGTATGTGAAGCTTGAAAAATAACGAATTTGGCTGCGCTATGTAAAAGAAGCGAATGATTTGTACTTTTGTCTGTTGGATTTCTACTCGTTGTTCGTGTCGTTCTAGATCATTTTTAATCTGTGAATTTGTGGAGTAGAAATCAATGTGTATATAGCATTATGAGCTAGAAAAAAAAGGAAAGAAAAGGAAAAGCTTGTTGTTGAGTACAACCAATGCACATATACAGATCTATCAAAATGTGTATGTGACAGGTGTAAACATTTTATTATCTGACAAGTAGTATGTAAATCGTGTCAGAACTGGATTTATGAATACCTTTAATGTATTTCCAGGAAGTGAACTCTTATTGTAAGAATATTGTGTGGTCATTCATAAACAATTTCTGTCTGTTAACAAGCAGTTCAGAAAAAAAAAAGTGAATTCTTTCATTTGAGGTGTTCGAATTGCAAAACAGGAGAGAGAATTGCAATTATTGTAGCTGAATCAGTGGTTGTATTAATGGTTGTATCAATGGTTGTGTTTGAATCAGATTGGAGATCTGAAGGCGCAGGCAGATCGTGTGGACAGTGCCAATAACAGCGCCTGGGAGGAGCTCAGAATCACCAGGAAGCGTGCTGATGAGTTTGCTTCAAGAGTGGCTGCTCTGGAGTCAGAGGTAATGCTTGTGATTTTCTCTCTCTCTCTCTCTCTCTCTTCTCTCTCTCTCTCTCTCTCTCTCTTAACCCCCTCTGTCTCTCTCTGTCTTCCTCTCTTTCGACCGAACTTTGCTCTGTTTCTTCAACTATCATCTCACAGGTAACAAATCTCCTTGAGCTCTGTGTTCCCTGCACAGCATTCATGCATGCTGCATGGTTTTCTTGAACAGGTGAACACAGGTACAAGAGTCTAAAATCCTTCCTTTTTTGTTTTGGTTTTTAGATAGCCAGTACAAGCATATTTTCAGTTGACACGTTTGCCCAACAAATAAACATAGGAAACCACCAGGAACTTGGGCACAGTTTGTGACAAGAAGACATTTCAGTGGTGCCTAGTCATTTTGGTGGTATTCAGTGGCGCCTGTTCTGATCCAGCGTATGTTGGACACCACCTACTAAGCCCCATACTGACGACAATATTGCAGAGTCATGAATTCAGCGCAAGTGGGCTTCCCCTTCCAAACACGCTCTTTCAGTTGTTCTGTTGAAATGTGTACAGTACCATCTACTGAGTTCAGAATAATTGTGTAGTGAAGAGGTCAAACTGAATGAGCATAGCTGCTGTCTCCTTGATTGAAAATCTCATTTCGTGGTGATCAGTGAGAGGAGAAGGTTCGGGAGGGGGGGGGGGGGGGGGGGTGAATAGCTGGTGGTTCTGTATTTCTTCAAGGTAATGAATAATTCTTTACGGAGATTTTTTTTTCTGTGCTGCATAGAAATGATTGGTTGAATTTACACCACTGTTTTCAGAATGCTGGGCTCAGACTTCGTGTCGAGGACCTGGAGAACCAGCTGGCTCGTGAGCGGGATGAGTTCCGCATGCGTCTGGCTCAGAAGGACACGGAGCTGGTGGATCTGCGGGCGACCCTGGAGGAGCAGATGGCTGAGTATGCTGACCTCCTGGAGATCAAGATCCGCCTGGATCGTGAGATTGAAGCCTACAGGAAACTGCTGGAGAGTGAGGAAGTGAGGTCAGTGATCAGTGTTACTGTCTGGCTTTGTCGAGGCCCCGGTATTGAGCAGAGACAGTGTAGAAGTGTAGGTTTGTGATAATATGCAGTGTAGAGTTCAAGGTCTGTTTTAAGAAAGAAAAAAAAATGATGGGAATTTGCACTCATCATATTGTTCTAGATCTACTAGAGATTAAACAAATTCCCACTCGGAAAAGAATCAGAAATCTTAACTGCAGAAGTCACTGTCTAATGTTTTGTTGTGGGTTGGTTCACAGATTTGATTTTGTAGTTTTCCAGAATTGTTGACCAAATTTCCAAATTCAGCTATGATTTTAGTACTGCATGCTCAACAGCATCAAATACTGTGAAGTTTATTTTGTAGCCTTGATCACATTACAATGTTTTTTCCTCCCAGCAAAATGTAGAAGGAGAATTTAAAACAAAAATTAGCATGAACTGGACCTCTTGGATTTTCAAACGTGTTAATTGAAAATGTCATCACTTGCTCCAGGCTGAACATTTCCCTGGATGCCTCCCAGTCATCCCAAACGAGCCGTTCCACTCGTGAGACGCCGGCAGGGCGTGGCACCAAGCGCCGGCGTGTGGACATCTCGGAGGCCGTGGAGGAGTACAGCCAGAAGAGCTCCAGTGCTGGGTACGCTCGTTCAGCGTCGGCCAAGGGAGGCCTCAGCATCTCGGAGGTTGACAGCGACGGCCAGTACATCAAGCTGACCAACGACTCCAGGAAGGTGAGGGGGCAAGGGAGCTGGATCCACCTTTTTTTTTTTTTTTTTGTGCTGTCCCATTTTCTGTGCCTCCTCAGCGACATCACACCACACTGGTCATTCTAACCCCCCCTCCTCCTGAAACATTTATGTTCTGTATTGCATTAAGCCTTTCACTCCCGGCTGCGGATATAGCCGTGGTTCAAAGGTCATTGCATAATTGGATCATCTGACCGGTCACATGATATTGTTTACTTGCTTGCAAATGGCGGCTCCCATACAGTGTGTTTGAAGCGATTTCTCAGCAAGTTTTGGGTCGATTTTGACGCGTTTTTTTGCGTTTTGTAAAGCGAAAATTAGTCAAGCAGATCAACATGGCTGCCAGAAGATTTACTGCCGAAGAGGTAGTGAGAATTGTGTTTGAAACGCCGTACGAAGGTGAAATTAGCAACGACGAAAGTGAAAGGAAAATGGAAGTGACGTGGTTGTCAATCATCCTGACAATGAGTCAAGTGATTCGGATTACCGGGATGAAGATATTGATCTACCAAGTACATCGACAGGTAGGGGGCGTGGTCGTGCTGGTAGTGGGCGTAGTTGAGGACGTGATAGGAGAGGAAAAAATGGTTAAAATGTGATGCAAAATTGTTAGAGTGTGATGCCAGTGACAGTGGTTGACAGCACTTGTTATGTTATTTTTTTTTGCCAATTTTTTTGTAGTACAGGTGAAGTGCTAGTAAACGTCGCATCTCTAGCCGACATTGACATGCATTACTCAATACATCCCTGAACACACTGTGTGCTTTTTTAGTAAATAATTGCACTTGGTTCTTATGTCCTATAGATTTGTGCAAATTTCAATACCATTTCCATCTATGATATATTGAGACTTGAATTTTCATGGATTTTTTTTTCTTCAAAATATTGTATATTTTTTTCATAAAATCTTGGTTATCTTCCCATTATTGTGAGTTATCTCATCCTGTCAACATGAAACATATGATAATTATATTCTCCATTCATTTTCCTTCAAGAAAATGTATACTTCTGTATGCTTTAGAGCAATACTTGAATTTTTGCGATTTTTTTTTTTGTAAGGTTGGTGTTTTTTTCCCAAAAATTACAAATAGTTCTGGGAGTCAAAGGGTTAAATGAAAAGAAGCAACCATACAAGTTTGGAATGTGGAGTGTACTGTATTTGCAACAACAGTTTTGAAAATCCTCTTTTAGTCCACTTGTCCTTCACCCCTTTCTCAGAGTGCCAAATTTCTGCTTTTTCTTTCCTTTCTTTTTAGACTCGAGGCATTAGTTTCCCTTTCTGAAGCAGCAGAGGAAGAAGTTTTGGTGTATCTTACATTATCAGAAGTTAAACAGTCAGTGTATGGAAGCACAGAAAGTAGTTACTTGCTTAATCCTTTCTTTCGATGTGTGTCTGTGCTGTGTGGTGCATGTGTTTTCCAATTTTTGTGTCAGCAAATGCTGGAAACCTTAAAAAAAGGAAACAGAGTTTGGTATATTATAGAGCTTTAAGTGCTGCTGCATTTAATCATTGGAAATTGTAGAGTAGGAGTTTGGAGGATGGGGAATGGGAGGGGAAATGTTCACATGCGCTGGCTGTGTAGTGTAACAAAAACTTAGTCTGGATCACTGTAGGTGTTACGAAGAGACTGATGTGATGAGTACACCTGCAACATACACATGTGTATATAAATTGCAGGTCTCAGAGTAAATATTGATAATTGCCAGGTTCCCTTACAGCTGTGACCTCATCTGTCAGTTCAGTTTGTCTTTCCTTTGCTCCCACAGACATTCTTTGTTGAGGTCTTGTAAATAATAAGGGGGGGGGGGGGGGGGGGGGTTCAGAAAACATTTATTATCTGATTTGTGACGATCCATTGAAATGATTTTCTGATGATAGGGAAAAAAGGTTTCCTATTAGGATGCCATACATATTCTATATATATTTTTTTTTTTTCACCAGGACATGGATAGCTTTTAAATATCATCAGAGGAGGTAGAGGAATGTGTGCGTGAAATGCGTTTTCAGCTGACTTTGATTTGCGTCAGTCGGTAAAGATAATGTGGTGGCCAAAGAAGAATATATTTTCTACAGGAATATCATACATATGTCATGTGTTTTCACCAGGACATAGCCATTGGTGGGTGGCAACTTCAGCACACGTCTGGGGAACAGGAAACTGCATTCAAGTTCCACCGCAGTGTGGTGGTCAAGCCTGGCCGAACGGTCACGGTACGTGATGATCTTCATGGTTTTTTGTTGTTGTTGTTGTTTGCTTGTTTTCCTTATTGTTGTAGTTTTGATTGATAGTTTCCTGTCAGCAGTGTTCACGTTGCAGCCTTTGGGTCTCTGTCAGCTGCTGTTTTGTCTCGTCCTGTTCCACATGTCTCTTTGCTCCCAGCCGTTCCTGCCACTTCTGCACACCTTTCATGCCTGCTTGTGTCATGGATTTTCTCAAACATGTCTTCAGTTCTTTCCTTGCATGACAGTTTCTCTTGAATATCTGTGAGGTATCGCATCAACATGTATACACTCCACACACACGCACCACACCACACACACACACACACACACACACACACCACACACACACACGCACACTTGCACATACGTATGCATGCATGCGTGCGCACATTATCACTGAAACACACTTTAACCCTTACCTTTTTAGAATAGCATTCCCATAACTTCCACATTTGTCTGTTATTAAAGTTCAAATGAACTGATATTGAACCTTTGAAACTGTTACTTTTTTCCTGTTTAAGTCATGCGCACAAGAAGTGTTAATGTCTAAAAGTGAAGTGTACTTTGCTGTGTGTGTCCATCCGTATGTTGTTGTCAAAAAAAAAACAACAAAAAACCTTTGTGGTCCTTTACCAGATTTAGGAAAATCATGAATCTGTTCACAATCTCAGTGTCAACCTCCCTATTGTTTGGTCATTTAACAGAATGCCACTGAAATTTCAAAGGATTGATGATGAAACCATTAAATCTACATGGCTTTCGGAGCTGTTATAATAGATCCAACAGTGTCTAGGGCTCTGAATTACCTGCAGTTGGGCAAGGAAATTCATAGTCATCCTTGATGGATTGGATGGTATATGACAGAACGGTTGTTACCTGACAATGGCAGACAGGGAACAGTCATTGCAAGGCTAGATAATTACTGCTCACAGAAATAATACTTTTTTCTTTCTGTTTTCAATGTGTAGGTGTGGAGCTCTGACTCCGGCACCACCCACAGTCCCCCCACAGACATTGTGATGAAGGGCAAGCGGTGGTTTGTCGGAGACGAGATGAAAACGGTGATCTTGGACAACGATGAGGAGGTGAGTTCTGAAAGTGTATTTAGATGACAAGGCATTGTTTGTTGACTGAACATGGCCTTCACTTAATTCCAGTTTTGCCTTTTTTGCTGTTGTGTAGTTAGTTTTTTTATAATGGTATTGTCTTCACGAGGACAGAATTTTGCCAGAAGGCTTGCACAGTCCAGGTGTTCTGTCAGTTTTCATCTATAGAGTATATATGGATGAGAAATATAAACATTAAAACGCGTAGAGATGCACATAACCATCATGTCCATGCAGGGGCTGCAACTACTGGACAAATGCTATTTGTTTGTGTTTCATTAGAAACATTGTGTAATATTGTGCACAAGACACTTGATCTGGTTTCTGAATCAGGGGAGAAGTATGCATCTATGTGTTATAAGAGTATGTGTGTGAGCTGTGTATGTGTGTGAGCTGTGTCATTTTAATTACCAAGAAAAGTGCCCATCATTACGGAATGTCTCTGCCTCTGGTGACGACAGGAAATGGCCGAGTGCACCATGTCCAAGTCCAGTTTGCGCAGTGTAACGTCCTATTCTCAGCGTCGCTCAGGACCCCGTGAAGAGATAGCCTATGGGGAGGTAAGTCGCCCCCCCCACCCACACCCCACTTTATTTTTTGTTAACAAAGCACTAAAGAAAACCTGCTACTACCCAGATTTTGATACCTCTATTGTCAGTGAAGATCAGTGAGAACAGGGATGATGGAGACGATGCAGTGGAGTTGCATTCTGGTCAGCGAGTATCAAACGGGACTGGTCTCTGTGCTTCCTTTCCTAAAGCATCCCTTCCCGGACCAGGCCTAAGAGGTAAGGACGACTGCAGTGTGGGTCAGGACACCTGTGAAATGCACCAAGTGGCCTGTTGACCAAGTGGATGAAACCCTGCTCTGCTGGACAACTGCAGTGTGGATCAGGACACCTGTAAAACGCACCAAGTGGCCTGTTGACCAAGTGGATGAAACCCTGCTCTGCTGGACAACTGCAGTGTGGGTCAGGACACCTGTGAAACGCACAAAGTGGCTTGTTGACCAAGTGGATGAAACCCTGCTCTGCTGGACAACTGCAGTGTGGGTCAGGACACCTGTGAAACGCACCAAGTGGCTTGTTGACCAAGTGGATGAAACCCTGCTCTGCTGGACAACTGCAGTGTGGATCAGGACACCTGTAAAACGCACCAAGTGGCCTGTTGACCAAGTGGATGAAACCCTGCTCTGCTGGACAACTGCAGTGTGGATCAGGACACCTGTAAAACGCACCAAGTGGCCTGTTGACCAAGTGGATGAAACCCTGCTCTGCTGGACAACTGCAGTGTGGGTCAGGACACCTGTGGAACGCACTAAGTGGCCTGTTGACCAAGTGCATGAAACCCTGCTCTGCTCGACAACTGCAGTGTGGGTCAGGACACCTGTGAAGGCGCACTAAGTGGCCTGTTGACCAAGTGGATGAAACCCTGCTGTGCTCGGCCTTCCAGCTCGAGTTCATAGCCTGGTCAGCAAGTCTGTGCAGGAGCTGAGTAGGTCATAGAAATCCTTACAGAATATGCATTTGTTAGGTTCATGACCCTTTGACCCCGGGCTTTTGACATCTCCACTGTGCAGTGGTAGCTGGTAGCTCATTAACAGTATTATGATTACCCTGTTGCATAACCTGGTTTCCACATGTCCACTGTAAATATTTACTAAGAATTAGGGCTTATGCATGTTGGTGGAAAAAAAACAAACTTTTCCACTGGTCGTTCCGTCACATTGTGCTGGCAGTCAACCAATAAAATTTTCCAGTTTTTTTTCCTTCCACCATTTAATCGATGCAGTCATGTTTCATGTTTAGTTTTTTGTAATATGTAATGGAAAAGGACTTCTTTTTTTTTTTTTAAAGAGATGGTATTTTTGCACGTTGAGGTTAGATCAAGGAACGCTGGACATTTTTTTTTGATGGGTAGTCAAAATTACCAGTTTTTTGTCACTAAAGCATTTTGAGATAAGCAAAAGTGATTTAAGGGCATACAAAGAGCAAAGTTCATATGTTATCCTTCCTGAACTGTACACTGTTGTGTGTATTGAGGCATACATTTTTTGTGTGTATGCGCAAGGTGGAGAATCGTTGATCTGTGTTCATCTGGAAAGAGATGTTTGTGCAGTTGATGTGCAGTATTAGATTATTATTAACTGTGCTTTCTTTTGACATACAAAGTTCTGTTGTCTTATTCACTTTGTTCTTGAATCTTACTGAAAAAGATTTTTGGAGTTGATTTTCCTGTCGTGTCCACTTTTTTTTTTTCTAACTCTTTCCATTACAAGTTTTGTACACTTTAGGCCTATTGGAGACCTAGCTGCAGTGGCTTCAGAGCTAGCCTGCAATGTTAGTCTTCAGTCATTATCACCATTAAATTTCCTTCTAGTGCTTGTTTTTGTTTAGAATCAATAGACAGTGTAACTTTGAGTCATTTAGCATTATGGCAGCTGTGAATGCAGTTACTACAGCTGAAGCTGTTAGCCGTTTAGGTTTAAACTGACAACAGTATGAAGTAAGTGAGAAACATGATTGATGATCAGGGATTTCAAGAAAACTTTATTTGCTGGACTTTTTCAGGGCACAGAACGGGAGAAGTGCGTTGTGATGTAATGGTCCCTCTGCCGTCAGCTGCACCTTCTGTATCTCTCACGTCACAGGAAGCACTAGGGATGCCACATGGAATCAGGGAAACGCAGACTGCTGTATGAGGTTTATTTTGTTTCTGTGGGCCCCCTCCCCCCTCTCCCCTCTCCCATCAGTAATGCACCAAACTGGAAAACTACAAGTACAGGGCCTGCTGGAACAAGGGTTTCTTTTTTTTTTTCTTTTTTTTTTGTCCGTTTCTTTTAGATGAAGAACACACACAAGGTATTGAATTTTTCCAACTTGAGGGATTTTTAAATCTATGATGAGACCTGTCATTGCGAGGTTGTGCGATTTGATAAGTGTTTTAGTCAAGTTTTACCATGCGCTGAAGTGTGAATTCTTGCAGTTCTCATGTTGTGACAGGAGTGTGTTATCAGATTTTTACCAACGTCTATGTTCGTGTGTTTATCAAGACCTGCTCTGTGATCATTGTGAGGATTGTGCATAATGACTTATTATTAACGACAGCTCAGCACTACTAATGAATTGACAAGACTCGCCACACTGCCAGTGTACCATCCGCTGATACACCTCATAACCATCATTGCACTGTTAGCCATTCACCGTATCACCATGTGCTGGATGTGTGGTTTAGCATCGGTTATCACTTGTTTTCCGTGCGTTATTTTTGCTCACATTTACATACAGGTACTGAACAGTGAACAGCTGTGTGTTTAGATTGGTGTTCAAACTGATACAAGTGCCAGTGAAAATGCTATGTCTGACATAAGTGCCAAACTCTAAAGATGAAGCTAGCATTGAGAGTGTCCATGTACATAGCGTCAGATATCGTTAAAATCAAACACCGGTGATTTAGTTTCTTGCAGACCCAGAAGGCCTGGACACACGCAAAAAAAAAGAGGTGCAAAAAGAGCAAGAGCTGTAGACAAATATGTTCATCACAACTCGGAATGTTTATCAAGACTGGTTTACACGTAGGCCATTGCTGCGTATCTTCTGGAATGGCACTTGGGGAAACGTCTGAAGCCCTCGGAGTGGAGAATGCTCACGAATCAGTAGATGGTCTTAGATTAGCGACAGCCAGTCATTGGTCTTCCAGATTCAGCAGCTGGATCATGACAAAGGCGATACAAGGTTTGAGAACTGCTGCAACCTGGTGTTTAATGTTTCAGTCACGTTTGAAAACGGTTGCAACCTGGCGTTAACGTTTCAGTCCTATCAAAATGGTGTTAGATTGCTAGAGGAAATCAGAATGTGAACGTGAAAACTCTTGAGTCTGGGTCAAGACATAAAGTTATACCCATAGAGATGACAATTTCTTGTCTTTTTTCCATCCCCCTCTTTTCCTTTTTTTCTTTTTTTTTAGATCCACTTCCATGTGAGCCTACGATCACTGAACAGAAACGTTACACACTTTTCATGTGAGCGTAAGACTGAACTCGCTTTCATAATACCTAGGCTTTTAGAGGTAGTTATTGTGGTTAGTTGTTGAGCATAGTTACAGGTTGTTTTTTTTTCCCATTTTGATCAGTGGTAGTGTCCATACTTGTTAAAGTGTTTAACAGGTTGATAAAAGCGGAGGTTTGAAGAGATAGACATTTATAGAATTCTTTCGGTGTGTGTGTGTGTGTGTGTATTATTGTTTCCCTTCCACATCAGGGAACAATTTTTGTAGGAAATGCAGATTATGATAACATCGTTATAGTTGATGTATGTCTTTATGATGCTATTTATGATGTAACTAGATTAGATTTTATATTCCCTCGAGTGCCACTTTGACTCGCCAGTGAGCAAATCATTTTTTTTTTAATTAGTTTACTGCTTCAGGAAACATCGCATGATTAATCACAATGTGTTGAAATATGATAAGCATTGGTGATAAGATATTAAAGATGATTATGGTCAGAGTGCATGATATTCATATACTGGAGGAGAGGCAGATTAATAAAGTGCCATCAGCATTACTATCAGGAGAGGCAGAGTAATAAAGTGCTATCAGCAGTACTATCTTACAATCTCCAGTATGCGAATCCTCCTCTCCATTATTTGCATTGGTACCAATCTCATCCAACACCTTCAAAGCTGGGAATCTTTGAGAAAAAAAAACGAAAAAAAGTGGGCAAGATGAAGCACATGATTGGTCGCTATTTTGAACAGTGCAGATAACGTCACCAATAGTAACGGCCGCAGAGGTCAACAGGAAGTAATGTTTAAGTGAGACATTTCTGAAAGTGCGAACAGAAGTGGGTTGATACCTGCTAAGTGGTTTGTAAAACGATGAAGTATATGACGCACGTTTACAGGCGCTGAGCTTGCCTTTCTTTGTGCAAAAGGTTATATAGTGCAAGCACTCATGAATTGATCAAAAGAGATGGAATTGTGAAGTTTGAGAATTAACCAAGAATGATTCTGTCAAGAAATAGGTGGAAACGAGTTAGCAGGGCTAGAACAAAACAGTGTATGTTTCTTTTCATTTTTTTTCTTTTGTGCTGGAGAGATGGTGTAAAGTAATATTAGAGGATATACGTGTCTGTCCAGATACTTACCATCTCTGTTGCTTACAGAGGTTTTTTTTTTTTTCCCTATGTACAGAATTTTTCTGTGTGTACTTTCACTGTACCTTAGCCATGTTAACATCAGGTCCTTTCTAACCCCCCCCCCCCCCCCCCCCCCTGGTTATCATTGTAACAACTGCATACTGAGATTATGTACGCTTATGTGTTTATGTCTGTGTGTGAAGCTGCTTGCTTTATCTGTCGTTGTGGTGGGTTGACTTCATTTTGGCAGATCTCTTCACCTCCCATCCAATCTCTTTCCAATCCTCAACCTAGTTGCCCATGATCATTAGGCTTGGAAAGGCGCTTGAGCAGAAAGTGCCTGGTAAGACTCGCTTAGTACGGATAGTGTGTTCAGATCATCATCATTTCAGCGCAACTCTTGCCTGGTATGGTTAGTCATGTATTGAGAAATGTTATCATTTGGGTGTATGATTCGAGTTTGGTGGATACCGTATTTTTTGGGGAAAAAAATGAAAATGCCGTTGTAAGACACTTGTGAGTAATGTGTGACAAGGAAAGCAGTTGATGTGTTTAGTGTACGAGAGTATGATATGAAAATGATGATTAAATTTAGTTTGATACCATTCTGAATGAGACATCAGTACAGAATATTTCTCTTTTTTTTTTTCTTTTTTTTTTTAGGATGCATAATCATAACATTGTCTTTATGTGGACTGATTAAGGTAGCTTGTTTTCTACAGTACAGATCGAGACCTGAAGCAAGATTTATTTGTATCTCTGATTGAAGTGGCATGTTTAAGTGATTTGCACAAAGGCGTGTGATATTTAGAAGTCGCTATGTGGTATTTCATATTAGCTAAATACGCTAGATAAAAGATGTTTGATCCGAACTTAAATACCAGTAAGAACTTGTCAAAGTGATGGAGAAGCTTACTGCGGAATAAAATTGAAGGAAATGTCACGGTCATCTTGGATATTACTCGTTCCCCTCTTCTGTACCCTGTATCGTTGTACTGCCTTGGCTGCTAGAGCAGTGTCTTATAAATCTCCACAATAAAATGGACTTTGATTACATTACAAAGGCAGCGATCTATTCTTCACGGTCTCGCTTGTGATTTTCTTGTACTATTTCGCATGTGATTTGTCTCCATTACCATTTCTCTTTGTGATTTTTCAGTGCTTAAGTGAGGTCTGTTTTGTTCTTTGGTGCATTGCATTTGTAGCCTGCTTTGTCGAATGGATGCGTTGATTTGTTACCTCTTTCACTGTGCATGCTTTTGAGGAGACTGTTCAGTTCATGTAAGGACAGTGTGACTAACTGTACAGTAAAGCCTTGTGTCGTAGATAGTTACGAGTTGTGGGTACTGGATTTTTTTTTTTCCCATTTGTTTTTCCTTCATATTTCATCTGCTAGTCCTCCCCCCTCCCCCACACACCTCTGTTCACATTGGTCAGTCTTGCTGTATGTTATACAGAGTTCTCTCACTGAGCCAGGGACGCTTCTGCCGTAAAAATGTTGGGCAACATCATGTGAAGAACAGCTTTTCAGTGTGTTCGTTCCGCTTTGACTCAGGTCAGGTAACTTTGTGACTGAATCCTGACGGAATGGATGAGCATGACAAAGGGATAAACTGTGATAACCCCACTGTCGAGAGCTGAAATCATTTACGACAGACACATGATTTATTTCAAAATGTTGAAAGAATTCTAGAGAATGGAATGGTGCTTTAATTGCTGACCAATTTTCGGTTATGACCCGAAGACCGTACGTCATGCCCTGTAGAAGTTCAGCCTGTGGAAGTATAATGTGAAACCCCTGAGAAACCACAGTTTTCATCGGCAGTAATGCTGCTGTGCAGTCAAACTCAGGCAAATGTTGAAATCTGGAAAAGTTAATAAAGAGTAAAGAGCATGTGTGAGCAATCATAATTCCTGTTTTGCCAAGTGGTGATTTTCATTTTATGAAAAGTGGGATTGGATTCGGTTTTTAAAACCATATCTTGGCTTTGATTTGGCTTTGTTGTCTACGTTCTGTAGATTCTCTTGCCTGTATCAGATTTACTTGCCCATATCTGCTGAGGAGTATTTTGATTTTGTTGGTTTTCATATTTTACCTTTGTTGCAGTGATACATTTTCTAAACCAGCATATTTTTTCCCAAAAAAATTTGTACAGTTTTTTCATCCCGTGTTGTTGTTTATGCATCATTCTTGCTTTCCGTCATTTTACAGTGTGCAATTGTTGGTTTACATATATGCTGACACTTAGATTCAAATGATATGTCATTTTCCTTAGCATCATTATTTTCTTTTACTTTTAGAGTGCATTTTTTGTTAATGAATATGCTAAAAAAAAAAAAATACAAATTTTACACCAGGTAAACTGTGTACAATAGATCTGGACTTGTGCTTGCGTACTGAGGAGTTCCAGTTTTGAGTTTTTGATAATTTGATTGAAAAACAAGCAACCCAGAAATCAAAAACATTCTCCGGGAAACAGAAAGATGGCTCTGAGCAGGTGCTGGCTGTGTTAGATTTCATTGTATGTAAGCTTTCATCATGTAGATTTTGCCTCCCAGATTTCATGACAGCTGGAATCTGTAGACCCTTTTGATCTCTCATGATATATGTAACTTGCATAGAGTGTTCCTCAATTTTTAGATGTGCTTTCAGTGTAATTTTATATTCATAAAGGTCACATGGACTTTTTTCCTTCTCCTTTTTTTTCCCCCTTTGAAAAAAAAAATTGATTGGTTCATGATCACAGTGTATTTTTGTTTCGGGTCAGTTGATCAGTTAGTGCCTGAATCGGTCAGCTTTGAAAGCAGATAAAAGTATAGAGAAAGATACTGGTCAAAGGGTTTGTTCTTAATGTCTTTATACTTGATGTTTATTCTCACAGTTTTGATTCAGTCTTTCCATGTTCACCCTATACAAAATCCAGGTTCCTACAGAGATCCTTGAGAAAGTCGTCCCCAAAAAAAAAAATTGGAAAAAAAAAAAAATTTGATTTTTTGGATATTCAGATTATTTAAACTTTACATTTTCCACAACGGTTCAGGATTAATATTTGAAAACTGAACCAAACAAAATATGAAGGAGAATTTAAAAAAAAAAAAAAAAAAAAATGAATGAAAAAAAAATTCAAAGAAAAAGGGGGGGGGGGGGGGAAGAAATCTGAAGCAAAGTACTCTGTGAACGTTAAAAAAGATTTCTTGTTGGACCAAGTATGTTCCTCTTCAGCCCTTGCCCCCCCCCCCCCCCCCTCCACCCACCCCCTCCCATCCATTCCATTGTCCTCCTCCCCTGTTTCTTTTTCCCCTGTAACAGAACTTAAGATTGACATGGTGAAATTACAGATTAAAAACTTAAATTGTGTTTCAAGTTTGTTTTTTTTCGTATTGATTGTCGATGTAGCATAACTGTATGTATTGGAATGACATATACATCTGATGTAACTTTCTCCTCTTTGTGATAGCATTCTTTTGTGTGACTTTGAATCTTTCAAGAGAAAAAAAGAATGTGATTGTCATTTAACATCTGCTAAGCTTATGTATGCTCTTGTAGTTTTATAATGGATATTTTACATTGTCAAGAATATAATTCTTCTGATCATTTCATGAGAAGTAGATATTAAAGCCAACTAAATTGTCAAATCTAACTTCTGTGTTTGTGTGGTTTGTTCCATGGGCAGAAAGTTCAGCAAGTTTGACTCGGTAGAATGACTTCAGGCTGAAGCCAAGAAGTAAAGTTGAGTCAAATTATAGCAACAAACAAGCTTGACTTTAAAAACTGTTCTGTGTATCAATCTGTAATTTAAAGCTCCTAAAATACTTCGTAACACAGTACTTTTGTATTGTACTCAGTCAAAAACTCAAATCAAAATCACATGATCTGTCCCTGTGTCTCTAGTTCATCTGATTATACGGTCTGCCTCTGCCTGTTGCGAGTGAGTTTATGGTATGTGAAATTAAACTTTCTTCTTTCTGCCTGTCATTCTCTCTCTCTCTCTCTCTCCCTCTCTCTCTCTCTTGTCATGTCTGGTTAAATCAGGGTATTGGAAATCTAAATCATTTCATTCTTGTGTTCAGACATAGGCTCATTATTTGTAGATGGCAAATGTGGAAAGAGCATATTCAAAGCAGCAAAAGGTATGATTTGTACAGAAACTGTACTATAATTCATGATAGTCTGCCATGTTCAAAGTTTGATCTTTAGTGCGGCTGACTGACTGTTCAGGTCAGACTTGGTGTTTCTAAAATCACAACTCGTTTCTTTATGTATAGACAACCTGGAGAACATGACTGAGTTTGTCCAGTGTGCAACCAGGAGGAGCTAAATTAATGAGATTCATTCTGTTGTCCGGTTTTTCTACTTATTTGCAAAGAATTTATTCCACAGAAATATTGCAGCCAACCGTGCATGTTCAGACCATGTTTATTGCTTTGTTCTAAAAGATACGAAGGTATAAAGAATCTTGGTTTCTTCTTTCATAAAGCGTTTAAGATGAGAAAAATATTGATGTCAGCTGCTTGTTTGACTGGCTGAAAATGACGTTTTATCTTGTATATGACTGCATGCTCCCCTTTTTATCTTGTATATGACTGCATGCTCCCCTTCTAAAGGACCAGTGGCCTAAATGATCCCCCCCCCCCCCCCAAAAAAAAAAAAATTGAATCTCTTTCTCTTGCAGATCAAATGAAAAAATCTTTCAGACATTAGATTTTGTACAAATGAGATTTATCAGCAACAATAATCACCTTCAACAAAGGGACCAATACATTTGCTTTGTAGTTAGTCTTGCTGGGCACATCATACAACCCATGAGATGGATGTGACATGGCTGACATGGATTTCAAGGTTCCTGCGCGGCAAAAGTACAAATGTACACATGTATACACTGTCATCATAAAAAAAAAATGGCTGCAGTTATTTCTGGAGAGTGCAACGAGCTATAACAAGGACCTGTTTGAAATGCAGTTTGATGAATTAAAGAAGGTTGCCTCAAACTTAGACTACAACATTATTTTAATACAGACCTGGGCACCTATGCCTTTTTAGAGTATTTTCTCAAAATATTTACACCCCAAACAAAATAATGAACCAAATAAAAAAGCCTTTGATACTGCACTCTACAAAAATATAAATAATGTAAAAACAAAAAAAAAACATGATTTGACACATTTCAAGCAGGAATAAAACATATCTGCATTACACACACACAATAATTCACTTAATACTCCACACTTACAAGCAAAAAAAAAGAAGAAACCTGCACTAACAAAAAACGAACTCATAAAAAGTGGCATGAAGTTAACTAGCAGCTAACATGAAGAACAGTTTCCCTAACATATTTCATACTCAGTTTTCACAGTTAGCATGTCGGACGAGTCTCTTCTCTGCATTTCAATGATAAGATCAACAAGAACCGAACTGGACACTGATACTTTCAACATTCTCAAGTGCCAGCAGTTCGAATCATGCTGAAATACAAATAATGTGACAGGAACCAGCCACCGTGCCGAAGTGGTTAGTGTCGCGGACTCCTGGCTGGAAGGTCGTGGGTTCGATTCCCATCAGAGCCTTGTGCAAATTTTTCTGCCTTGACCGGCTCCTACCCAGAGTTGAGTTTGCTACAGACTCAGTTTGGAAGACTAGGACCACACAGTTGAGTTTCATCCCCTTAATGGATGCATCTCTGAGAGTGTTGCTCAAATTTCCTGACGAACACTGCAGCTGTCTGTGTCTCTCGGGCCTGGTTGACGCTAGGAAGTATTATGAAAGGAAGCATAGAGTACAGCCCTGTCATGCAGTCTCAACCGGAATGGAAATTCGAAGCATCATCTTAATCATCGTCATCGATCAACATAAAAAAAAAAAAACCTCCCATATTTATGAGGCCCTTCATGCACTGCTCTCATGGTGACCTCAGTTTCAATGTCCTCCACATTTGTGGCCTTGGATTGATCCCTTTAGGGTTAGTGGTATCAGCGAGTCCATGGGGGCTGTCATCAGACAGATGTGGTGGTGCCCTCCGGAGGGAGAGCTCTCTCACGCCAGCTCCGCGAATAAACAATTATTGTTGTCAGTAGGGGGGCTTAGTAGGTGGTGTCCTGCATATGTTGGATCAGAACAGGCGCCACTGAACACCACCGAAGTGACTCAGCAGCAGTGCAGTGTCTCCTCCAATGGGTGGCCTCCTGATGACTAGACACTTGACTGTGGATTGCCAGTGCTGGGGCTGCCCTGGGCCAGGCCGGACTGTGGATGGGATGTCAGAACAAGCGGTGTGGGTGCATTGCCACTGAGGTGGCACACGAGATGGGACAGCCAAAAAAAAAAAAAAAGTGACAGGTAGCCCTTAAGCTTTCTCATGTCCTGTCAAAAAGAAAAGTGGTTTACAAGTACACCAGTTTTCTATCAAACATTCGGTCTTAGATGACAAATGCTTCCAACAATAAATATTGGTAGCTTAGCTGTGACTTCATTGGAGCTGTCGCAAGGTAGATAGAGAAGTCACAGACTGCTGTTGCACAAATGGTTGTACAGGCAAATAAAACTTAAAACTGAACAACTTGTACCTACTCTGGAAAATATTATGTACAATCTCGCCAAGCGCCCTCTAGACAGCAGTGGGAAAACTGACAAGTTAGAGAAAAAAAGGAATTCTAACACACACACACACACATAATCATTCACGCAAACGCACACACACTCACTCATGCAAATGCACACACTCACAGAAACACAAACACACTTGCTCACACACACAAACACACAGATACACACACAAATGCACACACTCGCGCGTTAAATCGGTCACCAGGGCAACAACAGCAAAAGAAACACAACAAAACAGAAAATGAAAAAAATTGAGATCAAAGATAAAAATCAGAAAAGGTACATTCTTAGCACTACTCATTGACCATTTGGATCTACAAATGATCCTTGAATTCTTTTTGACAAAATGTTATTGTTCGTTGGTGCTTTTAATTTGGACAATTTTCGCCAAAAATGTGACATTCATTAAACTGCATTCCAACTGTGCTCTGTTGTCTTGTGTACTCATACATCATCAACAAAATCACAGAACTGCCGCTACTAAGTTGGTAAGTAAATGTAAACTGGATGGAAATACCAATGCCCACTGCTCAAAAGAATATAGGTACTGGACTCTAATGTCCATGTATTCACAAGCAAACACACACACTCAGATGTAACCAAAATGTCACAAAACATGTGCATTTGTCAAACATTGTACAGTGATTGTTTATGTAGTGGGTGATCGTCCGGCGATCTATATCAAAAATGATTATTTCACAAAAAGAAGCCATACGCTGCATTTTTTTTTTCTTGCATCCATGTTGTGTCACAGGAACCACGCTAGGAAACGTGCGCTTAGGCGTCAGCAAATGTGAGTGGTCTTCAATGTTATGAATAGCGATTAGCATACATCCATGTCATGAATACTGTTCCTGGTTTGTTTCAGATTCCTGATTGAGCAGATGACTTGGTCATGGGCAGATGCTATTCAGGAAAAAAAAAAAAACCCACATAAATACATTACCACCATTCCAGGCTTCATTTAGTCTTCTCATTGAGCACATGACTTATGATCTTTCACAGAAGACATCCTGAACTAAATAACACAAATTTCACACAAATATGAATTTAAAAAAAATATAAATGAAGCAAGTAAACTGATTTAGAGATTTGACCCAGTATCTGTGGTCGCAGTTAACCACATCACCGCATCATTAGAGTCTGTAAAGTGAAGCCTTCCATTTAGCCTAGTGGGGGTTCTATGTCGCAGAATTAACCAGAATTGTGCACTTCGTGCAACAAGTACAATACTTGGGTATATTATTCTTTACAATGTTATAATTGATTTCAGATTTGAAGCCACTTCAAAACCTTTTTTTATTTTGAGAAATAAATAAAAAAGATGAGCCAAAATTGCAGACGATTTTCTAGCGCGAGGTGCCCGCAGTGAATATTATCAAGCAAAATGAATGTAAGCTAAAATTATTTTCTAATGATAACATATTGCATAATGATATATCGTGTATGAAAATACATATGTTTATCCAAAAATTTGCTGGCCTTATTTTGTTTCTTTAATTTTCTATGACTTTGTAGACCCGCAGCGGAAAAATCAAAATGGCCGCTTCCGATCGCGTGTTCGTAATTTGCCAGTGAAAACTTCGTCTTTCGAGGTGAATTATGGATTCACAGCTCTTCAGATAGTCTTGAAATGTCATTCTATCATTTTATTTGTTTTCTGAAGCGTACTAATACCATCCTTTACCTTACTCTTTAAATAAGTTGCCTATTGTGTGTGTGTTTACAGTGTTTTCCCTACACTTTGGAGAAGTTCGTTTATATAAATGTCCTTGAGAATTCTCAGGAGATTAAAAAAAAAACCAACAGGAAAACAGAACAAATACTGACAACGCGCGTGAGTACGTGTGCGTGCCTGTGCGCACACGTGTGTGTGTGTGTGTGTAATGGGAAAAAGGAAAATTCAGTGTCCAATCCCATTTCACCTCGAGGAAAAAGAGGCAGATGGAGGGAAAAGATGAGCAGAGCAGAGATAGAGAAAAGAGAGAGTGGCAGATGAGTCTTAGGTTTGGAAGGGGGCCTTGAAGAGAAAAGAGAGAGTGGCAGATGAGTCTTAGGTTTGGAAGGGGACCTTGAAGAGAAAAGAGAGAGTGGCAGATGAGTCTTAGGTTTGGAAGGGGACGCTTGAGAGAGTGTAAAAGAAAGTGAAAGAGTGGTAGATGAGGAGTCTTATTCTTGGCAGGGGGCACTTGAGGGTGTGTATGAGGGGGGAAAATATATATAGACAGATAGATAGATAGATGCATATAGATTGTTCACATGTGTATGTGTCTATGAGTATGCATACCTGGATGGTGGAGATGGTGTTTGGGGTATATAATATATATTATATATATATATATATATATATATATATATTATGCTCTACATGTAATATTATAGATATACTACATATATACATGGGCTGTGCATAAGAATAAGGTGGGATGGGGAAATTGGGGGAGGGAGTATAGAGAGAAAGGGGTGGAGGAGAGGTTGTGGGAAAGGAAAAGAGCTGGAATGATTCAAACTAATCCATCAATCATCAATCATTTTCCTTTTTCCACCCCCAGCCGGCATTATCACACCAATCCAACCACATTATCTCGCTTACGACAGTGATCATCATCCTGTAGTACTGTAGATCTCACTTATGATAATGATCATCATCCATCAGTCATAGATCAGTTCCTCTATTCCCCCAACTGGCATTAACATACTAAGGCCAGCACACTATTCCACTTTTGTAAATGACCATCATCCCACACTACTGTGAACCACACTCACACCATGACAATTATCATCATCCATCAATCATTGTTTGTAAACCTCCTTCATTCCCCAACCGGTATTATTACACCAATGCCACAACATTATCCAACTTATATAACAATGATCATCATCCTACAGTACTGTTGATCTCGAATGATACATGATCATCACCCATCAGTCATCGACCCCCACCCCCATCCACCTTCTTCCTGAACCGGCAGTGTTATACTAATGCCACCACATTATTTCCCTTATCACAATGACCATCATCCTACAGTATCTCACTTATGACAATGATCATCTCCCACCAGTCATTGATATCTTCCTTTATTCCCCCAACTGGCACTATTGTACCAATGCTACATTATTCCACCTACATGACAATGACCCTCACCCTATAGTACTACTGATCCCAAATGTTCACCATCCATCAGTCACTGGAAATACTGTCATCCCGTGATCACCTTCATACTGC
Organism: Conus canariensis; assembly: GCA_033310375.1. Lineage (NCBI taxonomy): Eukaryota > Metazoa > Mollusca > Gastropoda > Neogastropoda > Conidae > Conus > Conus canariensis. Next base: position 73,975,694 of record CM065722.1, on the reverse strand, counting down.
AATATATATGGCAATGAGGAAGCTGACCATTTGGCAAAGGAAGGAGAACAGCAGCCCCAACTAGAACAGGAAGTCTCCTTCGAAAATAATCAAAAGTATTATCAAGGAAAACCAAAAAGGCAGATGGCTTGAGCAGCACCCTACTTCAACAAGAGGGATGGACACTACCAGATGCCCAGATAAGACCTTTGTGAGACTGAGGACAGGGCACTCCAGACTGAGACATCACATGTCCACTATATTCCACAATGGCAGGTCTTCAAATCATCAATGCAGTACAGCCCAACACACCTGCCAACACACCGATGAAGGGAAAGCCCTATTGACCACTGGAGGGCCTTCGCCATACAGCAGCCTTCGCCAATACCTCCAGGGTTCCTACCTAAGTGAACAAGGAAGAAGACCATCCTACTGTACTGTTGATCTCTAATGATTATCACCCATCAGTCATTGACCCCCCTCCCCCAAGAATGATTATCATCCTGTAGCACTGTTGTTATCAAATGGTCATCACCTAATAAGCTTTATTATCATTATTTATATATTTATTCAAAACCCCCTTTTGTGTGTGTGTGTGTGCGTGTGTGTGTCCGTGCCTATGGATGTGGATGAATGTTTGTACATAATATATACACAATGTATACACACATATTATGTGTGTGTGTGTGTGTGCGTGTGTGTGTATATATATATATATATATATATATAGATAGATAGATATATGTGTGTGTGTGATAGTGCTGATTTCACCTATGACAACGGTCACTATTCATCAGTCATTGATCATTTCCAATTTTCTGCTCAATTGGCATTATCATACCAATGCTATCATGTTATTTCACTCATGACAATGATCAACATCCTATAGCATTGTTTATCCACTTATGACTATGATCATCATCATCATCTTTAAAAAAAAATGTACATACATACATATAATAGTGTGTGTGTGTGAGAGAGAGAGAGAGAGAGAGAGAAAGAATGGGTGTGTATGTGTGTGAAAACTCCCCACAATTAGTCTCATTATGACCATAATTCACCCATAATACCCCCCCCCCTCCCCACCCTACCCCCACCCCCTTTGTTTTCCCCCAACAACACTATTTGCATGAATTTCTCACCCCCCACACACCCCATGCATACATTTGTGTGGGAGGAGAGATATGAACTCTTTCTCTCTCTCTCCCCCTCCCCCATTACCCTCTTCCACGCCCCCTCCATATTCTGTTCCCCCCCTCCCCCCCCCCCCCTTCCCCAACGATATCTTACCACCCATTGATCATTTCCATTCTCTTCCAATCATTACTATCATTACCCACACCCCCACATAACTACTATCATCACCATCACCACCCATTGAAATTGTTCATTTATTTATTTATTTATTTATTCATTTATATCTTTTATATTCTTTATTTACTTCTTTTATCTTATTTCATTTATTTATTCATTCATTTATTTATTATGATGATGATGATGATTATTTTTTTTTTTTTTTTAACTTATTTGGTGTTATGGGTGAAAATGAATGAATGTACAGCATACGACTCCCCTTTTTGCTGGTGGCCATCTTGGAAATTGCTCAAATACACAAATTTTCCTTTTTTTAAAAAAATAGACCTGTATCTGGTTATGTTCAGGGCATGAAATTGTGCTTCTCAGCCAGATTTGGTGTTTGTAGCATTAAATGAACAATTATGCAACATATATTCCAATTTTTGTGTCGGCCATTTTGAAAAATGCCAAAAAAAACACGTTTTTACAAATTTTTCATGGTGGCTCTAAATCAGGTTTTGTTCAGGACATAAAACTGGCCATGTCTGCCAAATTTGGTGCTTGTTGCATGAAGTGCATGATTTTTCGACATAGAACCCCCGCTAATTACACTCCCAGTAAAGAGTCCCTTCTCTTTCACCCCTTTACTGCTAAACTTAACCGAGTGCAGGTTACGACTGTTGTAATTGTAGAGCGATTCTCTTTCATGTAGAGCTTAAGGTATACTTGTTAGAGACCATCATCTTCACCCAATCGGTCTGCTCCATCCCTTCAAAGGCCCGTGTCCAACCAGTTCTGGAACTTTTTTTTCCCCCCATTTGTCTCTGCCAGATTTATCTCCCAAATAAGTCTCCTGTCTTTTAATCTTCTTGAATGAGTTTCTCTTTGTCTATAACAAATTTACCTCCTTAATAGCAGACTCCCTGTTTATGGACTTATGTTTCTGGACCATGTGTCTCTCTGTCTATACCAGACTTGTCTTCCAAATTAATAAGACTCGCTCCATTTAAAGGTTAATGTTTCTGGACCATGTGTCTCTCTGTCTATACCAGACCTGTCTTCAAATTAATAAGACTTGCTCCATTTAAAGGTTAATGTTTCTGGATCACGTGTCTCTCTGTCTATACCAGACTTATTTCCAGTTAATAAGACTCGCTCCATTTATCGTTTATGTTTCTGGATCATCTGGCTCTGTGTCTATACCACACTTGACATCCAATTAAGAAGACTTGCTCCATTAAAAGGTTTATGTTTCTGGATCAGGTTACTGGCCTACACCCAACACAGGTGATGTTATATGGAGGACTGGGATTACTACTCCCAACAACACAGGTGATGTTATATGGCAGATTGGGATTACTATTCCCTATATGGTAGATTGGGATTACTATTCCCTATATGGTAGACTGGGATTACTATTCCCTATATGGTAGATTGGGATTACTATTCCCTATATGGTAGACTAGGATTACTATTCCCTATATGGTAGACTGGGATTACTATTCCCTATATGGTAGATTGGGATTAATATTCTCAAGCTGATATGCAGGAAAAATGGAATGAGGCAAAATCGAACAGCATGAAAATAGCTGTTCTTTCTTATACTCCCTTACTTCCAAGATCATTATTGGTATATGCACATAACTAACAGATTACCTAAATAGGTACTCCAGTTGGACTTCGTTTCATGCGTGCAGAAACACTCTCACACTCGCATTTGACAGCAAAGTTGGGTTTTCTGTCATATCTGTGGCAGAGTCCTGAGTGACTGTAATCATTTCTGTGTTATCAGTAAACATATTTCCTTTTCTCTGTATAAAGTCAAAGCTTTCTTGTACCAAAAATCATCAATCGCATTCATGTGAAAGAGAGAATGTGTCAATGACCGAGTGTGGATGAACAGGAAAGTAACCTACCCACCTCAAGCCTACATTGTGTGTGTGTGTGGAGAAGGGGTATAAGTGCAGTGTGAGTAATGATAAACACCTGGTGTAACTTATATACACCTTTGTCGTCTGCTTCTCTTCCTAATAACCACTGACCTGTTTGGATAATGTGACGAACCAGTTTGTTCTTCATGAATGGATTTAACTCCACAACCCACTGTTTATTAAGTTAACATTCATTCTGTTGACTGCATATGGGGATAGCCGCCTTTTCTGTTTTCTTTTTCACCTCTTATTCAGGCTGGGGTGACCGCAAAAGTTATTCCCAAACACCATTTTTGGAACAGTTTCCTGCATCGCAATTTTTGTCCCTGTTCTTTTTGTACAGTTGGTTGTTCCCCTTGTTCATGAATAAGCGATGTTGCGAGTCCCATTCCAGACACCTTTCTTACATTCACTAACACCTACCACCATAAGTGCAAGTTTTAGATGGGCAGCTAAAATAGCACTTTTGATGTCGGGCGGCTGTGGGATAGCTAATTCTGCTCTCATATTTCTGAAGGTTTTTGTACAGAGGTTCTAAAGTACCAAGTGGGAACATGAAAACTGAATTCCTGTCATCGTTAAGGATTGAATCAATCCAAAACAAAAAACGAAAGAAAAAAAAAACCCACACACATATATCTGTGTGTGTGTGTATGTGTGTGTGTGTGTGTGTGTGTGTGTGTGCATGTTTGTATGTGTGTGTGTGTGTGTGCTATTGTGGTGTGTGTGTGTGTATGTGTGTGCGTGTGTGTTTGCATATATGTACATAAAAGTACAATGAAAACAATAAGCATACCAAACTTAAAAAAAAAAAAGAAGAATTACTATGCAGCTGAACAAAAGAAACAAAGTACAAGACAAATGCAACGCGTTTCGACCTCTTTGGTCTTCTTCAGGCAAGATAAACAACATGAAGACGATGAAAATGAATGAACAATCACTTATCTCCTCAAATTGGGCACAAACTTTCTGGGGGGGGGGGGGGGGGGGAGAGATAAGTGACTGTTCGTTCTGTGTTTTCATTGTCTTGAATGTTGTTTGACTTGCCTGACCAAGATCAAAAAGGTTGAAAGGTGTCATGTTATCTTGTAGTTTATTTGTTTCTTTCATACGCAGTATAGCAATTTTTTTCCCTTAATTTTGTTTCAGTTTTCACTTGCAGTTATCTCACTTTGAAACTATTAAGCATACCATTTAACTGCTAATCAAACTGTGATGAAAAATTTCAGTATATAAAACATAAACAAATAACATTACTAAACATAACAACTTTTCTTTAAAAAAAAAAGTGTTTAAAAAAAGCAAACAAACAAACAAACATAAATAAACATAACAACTTTTCTTTAAATACATCATTTTTAAAAGACGCCGGAATAGCTCGGTTGGTAGAGCGCCGGACTCGTAATCGTGGGGTTGCAGGTTCATATCTCCGCTGGGCCGTTTCAGTAAAGGAGGATTTTTCCTTCGGAGTTAACATTGGTTCTGACTCCATTTCCCATACAGTCTTTCGAATGAGAATATAAACCGAAGTTCCGTGTGTGAACGCACACATAACATCTTGCACACACGTAAAAATCCCATCACCAACTTTCGGAAGAGAAGGCCAGTTTGGCCATTGGTATGGATGACATGTTACACATAGCATGCACCTTCCCCGAAGATGGAGTATGGCTGCCTTAATGGCAGGATAAAAAAAAAACGGTCATACACACAAAACTCCACTCCCTTTGTTAGGTAGACGGGATTAATCCCTGCCTGTCTATACAGGGAGCGTCCGCAGGAGTATCAGTCTGCGTACGCAAAAAAAAAAAAAAAAAAAAAAAATTATTTAAATGTAAAAAAAAACTATGTTTAATATTCTACCACAAGCATGATGACAAAAGTTTCTGCAATTTCACTTCAAACATGTTAAATATATTGTTACAAGCAGATCTTCTCCCAGTTTGATCTGATCAACATTCTTTCAAATTGCGCATACAGATACAACCTTATGCTGAAAATATTACAAAAATATATTTGTTCACGAGTTCATGTATCACAGGTTCTGCTTGGACAAAACAAGGGAAATAGAACATTATATCTGCAAACTTTCAAACCAGCAGCTTGTCAAGAACTGCAAAAGTGTGTCAGGTAACAAAACAAAACAAAGAAAAACAAAAAAAAACACCACAACTTGGCTAAAATCTCTATGAATCTGAAAACCAAAATCAATTTTGAAGGAAGGTTCTCGATATCAAGATCACAATAATACATAAACTGAATCCCGGTTAATCGATAAAAATGTCAACAGATATGCACATCTTTGGCTAAGCTACAGGAATTATGAGAGAGAGATGAGATTAACATTTACCAAGGGTGAGATTTAAAAAAAGGTGGGAAGAGAAGATTGGTATTCTGGTGGAGGGAAAGGAGAAAACTAATGAATAGAAATTTAACTATATATTAGAAATATCATTAATATCAATACAAAATGTATAATGCTCATTTAGATATTTTAAAGATTTGTTTAACAATATCATACTTTCAGTGGCTCTCACACCTCATTTAGGACGGTGACCTCCCCTTCTCCAGCAAAAAACAACTTGGTAGCATAACAATACACGGATTAATTCACCAGCCACTATGCTGAAGTGGTCAGTGTCGCGGATTCCCAGCTGGGAGGTCATGTTCAATTCCAAGCAGAGCCATGTGGAATTTTTCTGCCCCAACCGGCTCCTACCCAGAGTTCAGTTTGCTACGCGCTCAACCGGGAAGACTAGGACCACACAGTTGAATTTCGTCCACAAAATGGATGCTCAGATTTCCTGACCAATACTGCAGGTATCTGTATCTCTCAGGCCTGGTTGATGGTGAGATTTATTAAGAAAATAAGCATAGAGCACAGCCCTGTCATGGAGTCTCAGACCAGAATGAAACTTGTAGCATCATCTTCATTCTCCTTGATCAGCATAAAAAAAACGGTCTCAAATTCTGTGACCCTTCATGCCCTGCTCTCATAGTGACCTCAGTTTTGATGTCCTCTTTGCATCTATGGCCTCGGTTTAATTCCGTCACCAGTATCGGCAAATTCATGGGGGCAGTCGTTGGATGGACATAATGGTGCCCTCCGGAAAGCTCACTCACGCCGGCTTCACAACCAAGCAATTATTGTCATTAGTATGGCACTTAGTAGGTGGTGTCCTGTGTATTGGATCAGAACAGGTGCCACTGAACACCACAGGGTGACTCGGCAGCAGTGCAGTGTCTCTTCTGATGGGGTGCCTCTCAACAACTTGACATCGACTGCTCCCTACGTATTGCCGGTGCCAGGGCTGCAGTGGGTCAGGCAGGGCTGTGGCTCTGGACAGGGGGTCTGAGGTGCAGTGCCACTGAGGTGGCACAGAAGATGGGATAGCAAAACACACACGCACACACACACACACACTACACACAACAAAGACAAGCAATACTCATATTACTTTTTCTTGTTGTCCGTGCGCTCTTCACAGAATTTTTTTCTGTTGGTGTTCATTTCACTCCATCACACACACACACCTTCACTGTGTAAGCTGCCTCAGCAACAGCAGTCCACAAGGAGCAGCCACTATAGGGTCACCAAGTGGCAACCCACCAGAGGAGACACTGCTGCTCCTGAGTCACTTGGCCATGTTCAGCAATGCCTCTTCTGATCCCCTTACACAGGATGCCACCTGCAAAACCTCGTAATGATGACAATAACTGCCACCTTAGGTGAGGATCTCTCTCCAGAGGGTACCACCATGTTCATCCGATGATGGTCATGTGATCTTGCCAGTGCCAGAGACTTTAGACACTACATTCCCGTGGGCATGGCCATGCAGGGAAAATTCATACTGCAGTCGCTGTGTGTGCAGATCATGAATGGCCTCAGAACTTGAAACTTTATTTGTAACAAGTATGTTGTAGATGATGCTCCCTAGTGCAAAAGTAGATGTGCTCATTGCGCAAACCTACATTCAGGTCAGGACCATTGTCAGCGAAACCATCAGCAATAGAAAGCTGAATCTGGGCTGGAAATAAGCAAAATGTCAGCCAGAAATGGAGAATTAAGATGTCAGGTTTGACCCTTCCCCATAGAAGGTGACCACAAAAGTGGAACCAGTAGATACAAATTCTGACACCTTTTATTTATGGATTCTTTTACTTGTTCTTGAATTCAGAATTCCTAAATCAACCTTAAATGGCAAATCCATTTGCTGATTTTTTAGGCTTACATTTTTTTGGTTTAAAATCAACAAAAGATCTCTCTGTCAAAAGCTTTGTTACCTGAACAATACAGATTCACTGTGTAAATTCACATAGAAATCAGTTCACCTTTAAAATTCAGAGATTCTTCATCATCCACACAAACAAAAACAAAACCGTTGTGAGTCGTCACATAGCTGCACTCAACGCTAAGAATGTGACATCACAACAGTTCAAGCATACATCGTTTCATGTATATTTGTATATTACAGTTTCAGACTTTAAAAGGACAGAAGACAGAACCACCTCTTCACCTCCTTGTCCTCTGATTGTCTACCACAAAAACAAAAAACAAACAAACACAAAGAAATACAACTTAAAGATAATCAAAAAAAAGGTTAAAGTTCTCATAGCCTGACTACTGCGGCAGTGAACTATAGGAGGTTCACTGTGTGCAGGGCACAGCATGAGGGAAGGCGCAGCCCATCCCTGTCCTTCAGCCACCTTTAACCTTCCCTGAGCTCAAATCAGGTACCCATTTACTGCTGGGTGGACACAGAGGGTTTTCAAGCCGAAAAAAAATCCAACCCCACCGGTGCTTTGAACTCCTAACCCTCTCTCATACCGACCAGTACACTTGTGGCACAGGCTCCCACACTCCCACCCACATCTTACAGTCCTGCTGCCCATCCTTTTAAGCCTTGAGATGCCAGATAGGGCTCAGTCGAGCTGAGGTCCAGGAGAAGCTGTGGGGACTGGTGGGGTTTCTGCGGCGGACTGTGGACTTCACCTTACTAACCGGATTGAGGATATAGCATGGCCGGGAACGCTTAAGAAAAAAAACAACTCACAACCATCAGCTCCACAGGCAAACACTCTAGCCACTAGATCACAGTCCCCTCTATAAAACAACATATTTGAAATATAAAACTGAATCAAATATAAAGCAAACCCCAAAATCCTTTCAAAAAAGAAAAGAAAAGAAAAGGTCTACGTGACATGACTTGGCATAGCTTTGTGAGACTTGGTCGACTTCATGGACACACGACTGATGGATCTGTCCAGGGGCAGAGGCTGACGGGCCGTTGGCTGGGGAGAACTGTTCTTGGTGCTGAGAGAAGAATCCTCCAGAAAGAAGCTGAGAAGAAGGTGGTTGACGTCGTCTGGCGCCTCGATCATCACCATGTGACTGGCGTCTGGAATCACCTCCAAACGGGACCGGAATATAACCTGTGGAGGGGAAAAAAACGCTTGGGTTTCAAAGTAAGAGTAATACACTGGTACCTGTCAATTACGACATTAAAATATCTGTTAATACAAAGTGGGAGGTGGATGGAAAGTGGAGAGGAGAACAGGTTCTCAAAGAGAAGAGAGCCTTAAATAGGAGATGAATTTACTACAAAGAGGAAACTGTTCATGAGAAGCAAGTCTCTAAATGGGAGGGTTCTTAATCGGAAGGTAATTCGCGCCTTGGCTTAAGGCTGTGTCAGACCAATTGACACAGGCTAGAACACCAAGGCTACATCAAAATGTTGTTATGCTCTGCATAGTTATGCGGGGATTGTCTTCAGTCGTGACAAGCTCCCAGCATAACATTATCAGTCCCCCAAAATCCCTCGAAGTCGAAGTGTGGATGCCCACGTGGCATGGTAATCAAAAACGGTCACACACGTAATGTTCTCATCCCTAGCTGATGCATTTGTACCATAGTGTTCAAGTGCTTCGGCTGTTGGGGTGATCCCTGGAGTCTTTTAGCCAGGGTACGACAACAACAATAACAACAACAAGGTAATTCTACTACTCAAGTCAAAGAGAAAGATTATCCTGAACAGCAAGTCTTCAAATGGATTGGACTCTTAACAGGAAGAAAAATGTCCCAAATGGCAAGTCTGTACACAAAGTCTTAATTATAGTGATATGCATATATCCACTCTACATGTTTGTTTGCCCTTTAGTCAATACAGGAGTGTGGCCAACAGTATCCCCTTGCAACAGCCCTAAGAATAGCTCTGGCACAGCCTGTCAACATTAATAAACAGTCCCTCCCCAGTCCCTCCCAATCGGTGGGAAAGCCGCCTCTTTGTCTCTGCCAGCCACTGCTTGCATGCTAACATCTCCTCACTTCCACACTGATTCTCTTTATGCCAAGTCATAGTTGAAACTTACTCGAAAGGAACTCCTCACAGAAGGCAAAACTAGTCTGCACAAAGAGCATAACAATCATGGGAGAAAAAAAAACCCAAAGAAAACCCAGAAAACTCAAAAAAACCAGCCGTGGTGGTGAAGTGGTTAGCGTTGCGGCCCCCGGCTGGGAGGTTGTGGGTTGGATTCCCATCACAGCCATGTGGGATTTTTCTGCCCCAGTGGCTCTTACCCAGAGTTGAGTTTGCTACAAGCTCACTTGGGAAGACTGGGACAACACAGTCGAGTTTCATCAACTAAACAGATGCATATCTAAGACTACTGCTCAAATTTCCTGACTAACACTGATGGTGTCTGTATCTCTCAGGCCTGGTTGATGCCATGATACATTATGAATGGAAGCGTAGAGTACAGCCCAGTCATGCAGTCTCAGACTGGAATGGATACACGTAGCATCATCTTCATCATCCTCATTCTCATCGATCAGCGTTAATGAAAAAAGTCTCAAATTCTGTGCCCTTCATGCCCTGTTCTCATGGGTGACCTCAGTTTTGATGTCCTCTCCACATTTATGGCCTAGATTTGATTCCTTTGGGGTCACCAGTATCAGCGAATTCATGGGGGCTATCGTTGGATGGACGTGGTGGTGCCCTCCAGAGGGAGAGCTCACTCATGCTGGCTCCGTGACTGAGCAATTATTGTCGTTAGTAGGCGGCTTAGTAGGTGGTGTCCTGTTTATGTTGGATCAGAACAGGCACCACTGAACACCACCAAAGTGACTCTGCAGCAGTGCAGTGTCTCCTCCGATGGGTTGCCTCTTGACAACTTGACACTGACTGCTCCCTGTGGATTACCGGTGCAGGGGCTGTGGCTGGCCGGGCTGTGCCTGTGGATGGGGGCTCGGACGTGAGCAGCGTGGGTGCCATGCCACTAAAGTGGCACAGAAGATGGGACAGCAAAAAAAAAAAAAAAAACCCATAAAAGAACTAAAAACCCTCCAAAAACAGAACAAGAACCCAGCAACTAACAAATAAAAGTGTCCAGTCTTTCAAAGGAGCAAGTCAAAACAGTTCTGGCGTCTACCTCTTCCATGTGCTTCTCCTCCTCCAGTGTGACCAGCTTGTCCTGAGCACCGTAGATCAGGAGGGTGGGGCAGAGCAGCCACTGGTGATACAGCTCATCTCCGTCCGGCCACTGCTGGCCGTTCATCGTGTGCTGCAGAACGTAGGTGGGGATGGAGAAAGCCTCGTCTTTGTCCACCATCGGCCGGCTGTTCTTGTGAAAGGCGCTCCTGTTGAAAGAAAATGATGGATTACTCTCTCCTGTTTCTCTCTCCCTCTTTCTCTTTGTCTCTGTCTCCCTCTCTCTGTGTCTCTCTCTCTTTCTCTCTTTCTTTTGTTTTCTCTCTCTCTCTCTCTCTCTCTGTTTCTCCCTCTCTAATTCAAGCTCTGTGTCATACCACCACCCCTTATCTTAGCATCTTCTATCAAAAATCATTATTCCATGCTAAACATTTTCAGAATTATATCAATCTTGAAGTGAAAAGGCATTAGTTACCCAGAGAGATTCTTTTCTTCTCTTTTTCTTTTTCAAGCAGCTGCTACATAATTCTTACAAGCTTGTATACATTTCATTATATCCATGCAACTGTTCTTCTCCTCCTTCTTCCTGTTCATGTCCAACATCAGTATGCTAATGGCTATGATATTTTGGGTGGCAATGACTTCAGCGCTTGATTGGTTATCCAGGAGGAGGAAAAAAAAAAACAACCAACCATCCAGCAACAACAACCGCACACGCAAACACACACACTCACACCTCACACACACACACACACACACACACACACACACACACACACACACACACACATTCAGTCACACAAAGCAGAAAATCAGTAATTTCAGATTATTGAAACTATGAAGAAAAGTAAAGTTTTGACTCGTAATTTGTTATTTCACCATACATCTTTCATACAGAACCCCTCCCTCCCCTTTAACTTATCTACCAATGATGCTTACACACAAAACAAATCAAAAACTGATAAAAACTAAGCATGGAGCTGCAGGAAGGTTACCACGGCGACCTTTTAAGTTGCCACAAGGTGCATGAGAACACCTCCAGTGTCAACTTCTCCTCCCCTGCACAAGCACTGGGCAAGGCTGGGCCACCATTACATTCACTCACATTCTCACAAGTATCTAGAAGTGTTGTGTCTGCTCTTGGAGAATACATCTTGGACTTGAAAGGATCCAGGAAATCAGCTGTCAGGACTTCCAAGGCATCACATTATACAAACATTTAAAAAAATTAACTATAGTAGCTTAAAGCTTCCTTTGACATCTTCTTCACATTGAATGCTTGGCTTACACAATACTTCCTTCTTTAACTTCCTTCTTGAAATATACTATATCTGATCGATTCCACAGAAAAAAAGGATGCCCCACTTCAAAGACAATTATCAAATCACACCAAGAGCCTGTAAAAAAAAAATAATATATATATATATATATATATACCTGTGAAATCCATGGTTCAGGCACGGTCTGACACATCCCAGCATGCACCTGGGGAGAGAAAAAATGCCGGGTTGGGGTGCGAGAGGTGTGGGTGATCCACCACTAATCAGCACTAGCTTCTGCACACGACGCGATCGCCGCCTTGCTATCACAACTGCAAATGAACACCTGCACAGCACAAACACATATGCAGGATATATATCATATTTGAGATAAGGACAAGGATGTTAGATATTATATACAATGCACAAGATTTAAACTATCATAACTACATTGCAGGAGAACATGTTTTGTAATTTTTCTATTGAACAAAATTTCTGTAGATTAAAAAAGAAGAAGAAAAGAAACACCAGAATAAAAAAAAAAAAAAAAAAAAGAAACACTATAATCACAGAAAAAAAATCAGGGATAAAGGTGGATAAAGACATATGTACACAATAACAACAACAACAACAATGATAATGATAATGATAATAATGATAGAACAATAATATAATTATATTTATAATCACAATTATAACAACAACTACAATAATGATGATATAATAATGATAGAACAATAATACAATTATATTCATAATCACAATAACAACAACAACAATAATAATGATAATGATAATAATGATAGAACAATAATAAAATTATATTCATAATCACAATAATAACAACAACAACAAAAATCACTAGAAGGTCACTCAGGCAAGCACAGACCTCCACAACGATGAATTATTCTATGATCTGCCCTTTGACTCGGTTCATCACTGAAGAAACAAAAATTATCACTACCAGGGGAAGTAATAGTTGGCATAAACAGAAGGAGCTACTTCCTGTGTACTTGTACTGCAAGGAGATGCAAAATACAATTTTTTTTTCTCTGAAAGTTTGAATATTTCATAATACTACATCATTTCATGTTTAATTATCGGTTGATATCAGTAATCCACTGTGCTCATATTCGGAGAGAATTGTTTTAATAATCTAATTTATAATGTGAACAAACTATACCTTGGTACTACACCAAAATTGAATGGATTTGTCTTAGGCTGAAAACTATCTTCCACTAAGCTTAGGTAAAAATTGTTTCAGCAGTTTGTGCATAAAAAAAAAAAAAAATTGTATTAATCAATCTTTCTGAATAATAATGGATTAGCGCCAACACTTTAACCTGGCTCTCCTTTGGCCAGAATCCATCCTTTGACAAAGTTTGGTTAAAATGGATTGAATAATGTGAACCTTTTTCTTACAGTCTTGCTGACTGACAAACAAGCAAATGGATGTGCACAAAGGCATAACCTCCATGTCCTTCAATGACAGTCATGAAAATACAGTAAATTAAGACTGTTCAATCAGAAAATAAAACTGCTCTTGTTAAATTGATAGTTCTCTCTCTGTCTCTCTCTGTCTCTCACTCCTCACACACACACACACACACACTCACACTCTACTCTCTCTCTCTCGCTCCTCTCTCATTCTCTCTCTCTTAACTGCAATGAAAAGGCTTAAAAAAGGCTTAAAAACAGAAAATCTGCAGGGCCAGATGGAATTATTGGAGAATTACTTAAATTTGGTGGTAATGTTATCATTGATTTCTTTGTTAAGTTTTTCAATACACTTTTTGATAATGGGTTATTTCCAGAACAATGGACGGACTCCATAATCGTGCCACTGTTTAAAAATGGTGCAACTGATGTCCCTGGCAATTACAGAGGTATATCGTTGGGTGACATCAGTAGTAAGGTATTTAGTTCAATAATCAATTGCAGGCTACAAGAATGGGTACGGCAAAATGACATCACAGGTGAACATCAAGCAAGGTTTAAGAAAGGCTACGCAACTATTGATCAGATGTTCACACTCTTAGCGTTAATTCAGAAACAATTTTCACAGAACCATAAATTATATGTTGCCTTTATTGATTTCGAAAAAGCTTTCGACTCTGTAATAAGATTATTGCTCTGGCCAGTACTCCAAAAGAATGGAATTCAAGGAAAACTCTACAAATGTATTAATAGTATGTATAGTAGTGTGAAAGCAAGAGTAAGATCTGGTGCTAGTTTTACTGACTATGTCATGTGTAAAAGAGGGGTAAAACAGGGTGATGCATGCAGCCCTGTACTTTTCTCCTTATTTATAAACGAGCTAGCCCTAGAAATAATAAGAAAGGAAGGCACAGTGCAACATTGACTCCTGATTTCATTGAATTGTTTATTTTGTTGTTAGAAGATGACATTGCCTTGCTTTCAGAAACACCAGTTGGTCTTCAAACACAGCTGAATAGTTTGTGGAGTGCATCTTCAAGACTTCAGCTTAAGGTCAATATGAAAAAGAGTAATGTTGTTGTATTCAGGAAAGGTGGTTATCTTGCAGCGAGTGAAAGGTGGTTTCTCAATGGAGAGGAAATGAAGATTGTCAACTGTTATAAGTATCTTGGTATATATTTCTCCACGAGACTTAGTTTTGTACTTGCTTGTGAAGACCTTGCAAGCTGAGCAAAGAATGCCTTGCTGTGTATCATGCAAAAGTTGTACATGCTTAAAAATAATTCATTTGCAGTATTTCTGAAAATTTTTGATTATCAGGTTCTACCTATTGCCATGTACAGTGCTGAAATATGGGGATTAGATAAAGCAGTTGCTCATATTGAAAAGGTCCACTTATTTGCATTAAAAAATTTTTTGGGAGTACAGCTTAAAACGCTGAATGATTTAGCGTACGGAGAGACAGGACGCTACCCTGTTTATGTAAATATGTCTGTTCGGTGTATCAGATATTGGCTTAAGTTATTACATATGGATGGAAATAGACTGCCAGTGAAAGCTTACGAGATGTTGATGTGGCTAGACTCATGCGGTAAATATACATGGGTTTCAAGGATTCGAGAAACATTATTTCAGAATGGATTTGGAATGGTATGGCTAAATCAAGGGGTTGAAAATATCAATGCATTTCTGGATGAATTTCACCAGAGGCTTATTGATTGCCGATGGCAAAACTGGAGTGAACATATCCAAGACAGTGACCGGTTTTCTTTATATAAAACTTTCAAATCATCTAGGAGCTGTGAAAGGTATCTTTTAATTGACATCGACAGACATATTAGATGTTATTTAACAAAATGTAGATTCGGAGTAACTGACATGGTAATACATCGGGACCGATATAATCAGGTACCAACTAATTCTTTAGCATGCCCATTGTGTAGAGATGCAATAGAAGATGTAGTACGTTTTGTTTTGTTGCCCTAGACTCTGTGAGCTTTGGCAACAATATATTCCAGGAAAATTTTATGCAAATCCATGTCTGTTCAACGTAGCCTTATTGATGGCTAACAGTAACGAACTTATACTGAAGAATGTATGCATGTATTTATATAAGGCGTTTAAAAGGCGTGCGACTGTAGTTGAAGGATGTGAATGTTAATATTGAAGCATGTATCTGTTGTACTCTATGGTCAAAAGATGTTGGAATTTGTCATTAGTATGTTGATGTATTCTTACTTTTTCTTGTCGTTAAAGTGCCATTGTAAATAGTTCCCCCCTTCAGTAGGGGCTGTGGCCTAACCTGAATAAACCATTTTCCATTTCCATTTCTCTCTTACTCATATACACACACACACATACAAAGTCACACACACACACTCACACATGCACTTATATACACACAGAGACACACACACATACATGATCTTACACATATACATGCGCGCGTACATGTGCGTACACACACACGCGCACTCATACACACACAAACACACACACACAGCATATTTTGATTGATAAAACATACAAATCAATGTTTGTATATATACATATACATTGAGATCCATAGATAAACATATAGGTAGTTAGATCCAATCTATCATACATATATGTATAAATGGACACATATATAGATAGACAGACAGATAGATAGGTTAATATAGATGGATAGAAAGATAGATACAGATACATACATAAATACATACATACATATATACATACATATATGCACAGATAAACAGTTTTAGATAGACGGACAGACAGACAGAAAGAAACATTGATAGACAGTAGTTAGATGGATAGATAGATAGACAGTAAGGCAGACAGATAGGTAAATAGATATATAGTGTATGCCAATACACCCAAAGACACCAACTTACCCATATGAATGGCCGATCACTATATTCCTTTTCTTGCAATACTTGTCAAATAGTTCCTCCATGTCAGCGGCCGTCTCTTGAAAGTGATAGGCCCTTGCGTCCTTTGGTGTGCAGCTCATTCCATGTCCTATCAAGTCTGGAGCCACGATTTCAAAGCCTTCTTTGGCAAAGTGTCTTATCTGAGTCTGCCAGACATCAGACGATCCACCGACACCATGGAAGAAAAACAACACAGTGGAAGGAACCCTTGGACTATGTATACTGCCAGGGTTTGAGTTGGAGGGGAGGTCTGTTTTCTGGTCACCAGAATGTCTAGGGGTCATCTGAGATGTAGTCTGCAGTGATGAAGACGGAGCTGTGGCGTGACGGTCACTCTGAGGTCTAGTCAAACTTGCATCCATTACGGCATTGTTCTGTTCGTTGTCACCATCTGCCACCTGGCTTTGTTCATTTGCGTCCGGTTTACTGTCTTGCTTGGATACATGATTCTCTTCTTTAATGGCTTTACTGCAAGGATCATTTTCCGGTTTGGGCATCCCATCACTCTCAGTCTTCTTCATGGCAACATGTACGTTGGAGGGTGAAGTAAAATGTGCTTTAGCGCCAGATGCACTGATTTCACGATAACCACTGCTATTACCCGTTTTGTTATCTACAGAATTTGGCAGCACAGTCGAGTTCTGAGTGTTGTTGACGGTAGATGCCTCTCGTACAGGTTTCTTTGGGGGCATGCTAAGAGGCCCTCCAGTGGCCGTCAAGCCTTGTTTCTTGTACTGTGCTTGCATCTGCATCTCTTTCTCAAATCTAGCATCACGTGGTCGAGCATTGATGTGCTGGATTCGAAGAATTCGGTTTGGACGGATTTCCACCTGTACACTGTCAGCAGTGCCTGCTGAAAGTGGGCGGATTTTGTTATTTCGACTGCGACTAAACAAAGCAGTTGAATTTGTTTGATTTGCCTGCTCTGACATGTTGCTAATACTTGGAACCAGCTATGTGGATCAGTGCTCCATTCTAATTTCTGTGTCATTGGTCAATGCAAGGCCATCATGTCTGAAATGAAAGATGAATGTTTGACAACATTACTCAGCAAAAACAAGTGTATGCAAGTATGCATGCATGCATGAAAAGATGTGGGTAAATGGGGAGTGTGTGCACGTGCATGTACCATTGTATCTGTATCATATATTGCAAGGTGTTTGTACTAAACTGTGTGCATGCAAAGATGTATAAATTGATAAAAGTGTATGCATTTGTGTATATGCATGTGTGTGCGTGTGTGCGTGTGTGTGTGTGTGTGTGTGCGTGACTGTGAGTGTGTGTGTGTGTGTGTTTTGTGTGCATGAGTATACGTGCAAGATGCATAGATGCACATAGATTTTTGTGTGTATGTGCGAGTGTGTGTGTGTGTGTGTGTGTGTGTGTGTGTGTGTGTGTGTGTGTGTGTGTGTTTTGCATGCATGTGCGTGTGTGCATGCATGTGTGTGTGTGTGTGTTTGTGCGCGCATACATGGGTGGGGGGGGGGGGGGGAGAGGAGGAACAGATAGAAAAGAGACGGGGTGGGGAAAGGGGTGTGTGTGTGTGGGGGGGGGGGGGGGGCGCAGGGAGAATTGTGAGTGAGACAGAGAGAGACCAAGAGACAGACAGACAGAGATAGTGACAAAAAGAGACAGAGACAGAGACATATAGAGAGAGGAACACACACACACCACACACACACACACACACATGCGCGCGCGTGCGCGCACACGCGCGCGCATGCGCACACGCACACACGCACACACACATGCACACGCAAGCGCACACACACACACACACACAAAGTAGGAGAGAGTGAGAGAGATAGAGACAGACTGTATGTGTGTTAGTGCACATGTGTGTTTGTTTAAACACATACCATGTGACCTATTTTATAAAAATTTGAAAAAATTTTTGTTCAGGTGTTATGATAAAAATAGTTTAAAACAAAACAAAACTGGTCCATGCTTTTATGAAAATATATGTTCACTTGATAGTAAAATACTTTGGAAACGTACAGTGTCTGCATCTAACTTATGTTTAGAGTGTTATAAGAACTGAGGACATACAGTTAAACAGCCTGTAGGTTTAATGTTTAAGAACATCTTTGAAAATGAAATGCATGGGTAATATTTCAGAACATCTTTGACAGAGACACAGAGAGAAAGAGAGGGGGGGGGGATGCATACACATAGACAACTTGACGACAGGCAAACGGAAAGTTAAAGAAGAAACTGAGGGAAATATATCAATGCTCAGTATGCTTGAGTTGAAATAATATCTAGAAATAAAGTTTGCACTTTTCAATACGCTACTTTGAGACTGGTCATCCGGGGCTGATAATCGTCCTACAACATCCTTACCAATCTATTGAGACATTATATATGGAACAGGTTGCTTTACGTGCCACAAATCAACACCTAACAGTAGATTAAACAAACAAACAAATGAACAAACAAACAAACAAATAAACAACCTAAAAACCCTCACCCCATTCCCTCAAAGGACAAATGCCTGGAGCGTGTTGTGAACCGTGGGCAACACGGCCGTCCATGCTAGTTCATTCATTAGATGTCGGTTGCCAAAAAGCATCTGCACCGCATTCCGTCCTGTCGCATGTATGCCAGTAGATGGATTGGCGACGTACAAATTCAGACACAGAAATTCAACAGGAGTTGAAGTTCAGTTGGTAATTAAAGACAATAATCAATGTCACAATTGGCTTTGGGTCTGCCGACAAATAGCGTAAAAAGTTCAAAAGACATAATTAGTTTTTGATTAAAAAAAAAAAAAAGTTCGACATAAAATTGATTTTTAGTTTGAAATACATGTTGTTCTGATGATTACACCATATTGCAAATTAAATAAACTGCTTGTTGACAAAAAAATCTCCCTCCAAGGATCTCCATGATAAACAAATGACACTTCCGGAATTTTTCTTCCCAAGACAAGAAATAAAACGAAACAAATGAGTGTATTTTTTGTTTACAATCTGTTTTATAATAACTGAAAGGAAGTCGTATCAGTCTGTACAAAGTTGCTTCATGAAGTTTTATGATACTTGACGTTTTTCTTTTTTTTCCCCCATATATTAACGGTACTTGTTTGCATTAACCAATTTCAAAATGGCGCCATTCTTGACTTTCGTTACCGTCTGGGATGAAAGCTGAAAGATGGAACCTTGCTTTTGAAATACGTGAAAACAGATATCTTTGTCTGGTGGTCTGGTTTGCCTAATTTTTTCAATAGCTTTCATTTTCCTTCAATTGCTCATCTTTTATTCTTGAAATCTATTTGCCAACTAAACATTGATCGTTTCGATTTCAATGTTGAACCCGACTTCGCACTGACCGTGGGGTAAGTCTTAGTTCAGAGGCCCCCGTTTGTGTCCACCTCACCGATTGGCGCTCTAGGCTTATGATTAATACCAGTTATATTTATGGGAATTGTCAGTTTTTTTGTAAGTGTCCCTTGAAGTACCAGGACTTTCCCACTGGCTACCAACCATAGCGGTCCCAAGTAGCACACCCAACCGGCTTATCGGGTTATCCCCAGCATTTGCTATGGACCCTACTTATTACTGAGAGGGAATTTATCGGCCATATGTACCACAGGCCAAGCTGCTGTCAGCAGCTTGATTGTTTGGTCTACGGTAAAGGCTGCTTGCCTCTAGCCAATTGATGGGCTTGATAACCCCACATGGAGCTTGCTAACTCACAAAGTGAAGACTGAAGTTCATGTCTGATTGGCTGTTGGAAGAAGGCCCCATACAGGTCAGGCAGTGATATGTATGCACACAGAGCAAGCTAACTGAGCTGTACCGCAGAGATAGAAAGTACAAACTTAGCAAACCAAGCACACCACACCCAGTTTGAATGACAAATCGAACTGAACGTCAAGTCCATCGGATGGGGACTATAAGCGAGTCGGACCCGTGTGCTTTCCTGGCCCCCTGCACATGTTAAAGAACCCACGGCAGTTGAAAATCGAAAAGAGCAGGGGGGTTCCCCGCTGCCCTGGCAAAATTGATGTAGATTGAAGATAGCCGCCTGGTATTTCTTACCAAGCCACAAAAATTGTCACTTACTGTTGTCGTGTGCCGTCGTGTGCCGGTGGAAATAGGGGACATGTATAAACATCGCATGCATACTATGTGAGAAAGTGGAGAGATAAATGAAAATGAATGACTGATATTTGAATGGCACGGGAAACGACTGAATGAGCGCCAGTAGGCTGCTCTTCGGCCGGCTCTACCTGGGTAGGCAGCCCGTTGAGTGAGTGAGGTAGTGTGTTTATTGTAAAGCGCTTAGAGCTTGGTCTGTGACCGAGGATAGGCGCTATATAAATACCCTATATATATATATATATATATATAAATACTTTGCCTACGGTACACGGTGCTGGTGAGTGTGTTTTTAACACAGGAAAAAAGTGAACTGCTCCATAGAGGGAGCACAGTCAGTCTCCTCTGGGAGTCCATTCCACCCTCAGATTGTACGGAGAGGAAGGTGTTCTGGTGGGAGATGTCCAAAATGGGAATCAACATTGAAGGACAAGGAGTAATACTAGTAGGACTCTGGTTTATTTTCTGGAGATGGGTGGTTGTGGAATAGATACTTAGTACTGATGGTGTTTAGGTTGTATTCAGGTTTGTAAATGGTGGTCAATCTGGTGTCTTTTCTTCTTTTTTTTGTTTGTTTGTTTCATCTTCAATTTCACCTCAGCAGCATTGCACCCATGCTGCTCATTCTGGTCTTCTTTCCAGACACTGCCAGGCCCATCCCACCACAGACCCATTACCAGCAATTGATAAGGAGTAGTCAGTGTCAGGTCATCATGAGGCAACCCACCAGAGGAGACACTGCACTGCTGCCAAGTCACTTTAGCGGTGTTAAGTGGTGGCTGTTCTGACCTAACATAACAAATGTAGTATATACCATCTACTAAGCCCACTACTGACAACAATAATTGCTTAGTTTCAGAGCCAGTGTGAACAAGTTGTTCCACTGGAGGGCAGCACCATGTCCATCCAACAACAGTCCCCATGAATTTACTAATACCTGTGACCCTAACATGTAACAGAACCAAACTAAAGGCATTGGTGTGGAGAGGCAACCAAAGCTAAGGTTACCATGAGAGTAGGACGTTAAGGGCCACAAAATTTCACACTTTTTTTTTAATGTTTTGTGATGCTGATCAATGAAGATGATGATGGTGAATTTGTTGCAATGGATGTCCATTCAAGTGTGAGACTGCCTGACAGGGCTGTACTCTGCATGCATTTCCTTTACATCCAGCATTTACCAGGCCCTAGAGATACAGGCACCTGCAGTGTTGGTCAGGAAATTTCAGCAACTCTCTCTGAGACAGATCCATTAAGTAATGACACTCAACTGTGTGGTCCCAGTCTTTCTTACAGAGCCCATAGCTAACTCAGCAGTCAGCTCTGGTTGGAGCCAGTTAGGACAGTAGTACATGTATCCCACAAGCGAATGAGCCTGATGGAAATTGAACTTGTGACTTCCCAGCCGTAAATCTGCAAAGCTGACCACTTCGCCTCGGTGGCTGGTTGATCAGATGTTGTATTGACAGAGGACATAATTTGTCAGTTGTTATGTAGAGGCTCGCAAACTAGTCCAATCTGCCATGCATTAACATTGTTTGGGATCTTACATTTGCAGTTCTTTGACTTCATAAAGCTGTAGTTCTATGAAGATAATTCCATGGTATTTTATTCCACAATTCACTATACAAGGCCATAATAAACTCATGACTTTTTTCCTCACAGAACAAAGGGGTTCAACCAGTTGGGTTCATCTGTGCTCACCCAAAAGTTCCCCAAATTGTTTGACACCCCACATGGACATAGACCATGATGATGATGATGATTAGCAATGCTGATTGTTAACTTTTCAATACAGACTATATATTGCAGTAGTTGACTGATTTGATTTTAAAGTCTGTCCCTGTGCAAATTAGTGTGAATTTGATTAACTAAACAGTTTACAGGGAAAATGTGTTTTGACTGTCATTCTATGTTGTATTAACATGATTTAATTTCAGATTATCATGACCTGATATCGCCTAATCTATAAGGCAGCCAACACATTGTTCAACACTTAGCTCGTATATACTCTTCATCAGGAGATAAGGGCCGAAACACTTGCTTGAAGGGGGCTTCTCTTCTGAGGACTCTCTGCTGCCACGCTCTCCACGAGTTTCTTTCTACTGATGCATGGGTAAACCATTGACTTCCGGGAATAGGCCGGAGGACGTCCGGGAAAGACCGGAGGACACTGGGAAAGACCAGAACCAAGGGCTCTGTGGGCTGGCTCCCCACTTTGCCTTAAACATGTGGCTACTAAAAATAAAAGGAAAAGATGCTCCCAGGATTCACCGAAAGGGGGAGAGAATGATGAATCCATCGGTGCTCAACCAATCATGACTGCAAATCCCAAACGGACTATGAACATGGACCAAATGGAATATCCATGTGTCTGTGGAAAGCGTTTCGCTACCACCCGTGGCATGAAGATCCACAGAACAAAGATGGGATGTGTGAAGACTCATCTGAATGAGCAGCAGCGCACTGCATCAGCAGATAAGACGTCGGAAGACCAAGGCCAGGATTTAAACCACAGTGCCAAGGACATCCACGCTGTTGGTTCGGATGAGGAATTTGCACAGGCCCTCGATGCCAGGCGCCTGAAACTCAACCTGCCACGAGCAAACGAAACTGAAGATTGGGAGAAACTGGATGCAAAAATCGTCCAAAGACTCGATGCACTGATAGGGAAAAGCACCCTGGAACACAAACTAGCCACATATGGGGACATTGTGTATGCCACATGTAGAGACGCCTATGGAGCAAAACTACCCAAAGAGAAAACACCTCCAAAGAAATCCAGACGCCAAGAAAAGATGGACAAGATCAGGGTCCAAAAGAAAAACCTCAAGATGCAAATGAAGACCGCACTGCCAGCTGAAAAACAAGGCTTGGAAAAACTGTGGAAAGACCTGAAAGAAAAACACAGTGCCCTCAGCAAAGCGGAATCTGCGAGGAAGAGGAAGAGCAAAAAGAAGAAGACACAAGAGCGCTTCTTCAGAGACCCTTCCAGTTTGCCAGAACACTGTTTGAGCAGCCAAAATCTGGGACCCTAAGTGTGGACAAAGGAGTTCTTGAGCAGCATCTGAGGAAAACATACTCTGACCCACAGAGCAAAGCACCACTCGACATTCAAGGTCTGGTGTGGCCAACCAACCCTGAGGAACAGTTCAATGGCAAGCCTCCAACGTTGGCGGAAATCAAGAAGGTGGTCGACAAAGCCAGAGCCAAATCATCACCAGGGCCAAACGGAATACCTTACCAGCTTTACAAGAAATGTCCCACGGTGCTGGAGTGGCTCCACAGGCTGCTGCGATCGGCTTGGAGAAACCAGAAGATCAGCGGCCAGTGGATGACGGCAGATGGTGTGTACATCCCCAAAGAGCAAAACTCAAGTGACATTAGCCAGTTCAGGCCAATATCACTACTGAACGTCGAAGGGAAAATCTTCTTCTCTGTCATGGCAGCAAGGCTGACCAAGTACCTGATGGAAAACAAGTACTTGGATGTGTCAGTCCAGAAAGGTGGCATCCCAGGCGTGGCGGGCTGTGTAGAACACGCCACAATGATCTGGGACGCAATCCAAAAAGCAAAAACAGAAAAGAGAGACCTGGACGTAGTGTGGCTTGATCTGGCAAACGCATATGGATCTGTGCCCCATGAGATGATACAGTTGGCTCTTGAGATGTACCATGTGCCAAAGAACATCCGCGACATGCTCAAGAAGTACTTCAATGGCTTCTCAATGCGGTTCTCTACCAAGGAGTACACAACAGACTGGATCAACTTGGAAGTGGGTATTGCAATGGGCTGTGCAATTTCCCCAATACTGTTCGTGCTGGCAATGGAACTCATCTTGAAAGCAGCAACAAACAACGCGAGACAAACAGACCTTGGCGATGGATACAAGATGCCTCCTCTCAAGGCCTTCATGGATGACACTACAGTGATTTCATCCAGAGAAGACGAGACACGTCATGTGCTGGAGAGGCTGGACGACATAGTTGCCTCATCCAGAATGAAGTTCAAGCCAAAGAAATCACGGAGTCTCTCACTGAGGAAAGGAAAAGTGGCCGGATCTGTGGTCTTCAGTGTTGCCAACCAGGCCATTCCAACAGTCACAGAAGAACCAGTCAAGAGCCTTGGAAGATGGTATGATGATACGCTGAAAGACACACAAAGAGCCAAAGAAACCAAGCAGATGGCGGAGGAAGGCTTGGAGACCATTGACCAGTGTGGGCTCCCTGGCAAATACAAGGTCTGGTGTCTGCAGTTCATGCTGATACCAAAGCTGCTATGGCCTCTGATGATATACGACATCTGCACCAGCATAGTGGAGGCAATGGAAGCCAAAATCAACAAGTTCACAAGGAAATGGCTTGGTGTCCCACCCTGTCTGACTGACATAGCGCTGTACTGTCGCCAAGCAAAGCTGAAACTACCCCTGAAATCCATCCTGGAGGAATACAAAGCAGGGAAGATCAGACTTCAAAGCATGCTGGAGGACTCAGGAGACAAGGTGGTAGAAGCAATTAAGCCCCAGCTGAAGACAGGCAGAAAATGGAAAGTTCAAGAGGCGATGGATTCTGCAAAAGAAAGTCTCAAGATCAGAGAAATAACAGGACACACACAGACCAACAGACAGGGACTGGGGGTGACCAAAACTGAATGGTGGTCAAAGGCCAAAGGAAAAGCCAAAAGAGACATGATGATTCAGGAGATGAGAAAAGAAGAAGACCAAAAAAGACTCCAAAAAGCAGTCCAGCAGAGCCAGCAAGGGCAATGGACAACGTGGGAGAATGCACTCCAAAGAAGTCTCACTTGGAATGACATTTGGCACATGGCCCCTCTCAGGATCAGCTTCATTCTCAGATCTGCATATGACCTTCTGCCCTCAAATGCAAACCTGGTGAAGTGGGGGAAAACAGACGATCCTGCATGCCCCCTCTGCCATGAAAAACAAACAGTGGAGCATGTCCTAAGCTCATGTAAAGTAGCCCTGGCTCAAGGAAGGTACACATGGAGGCACAACCAAGTGCTCAAAGAAATTGTACAAGTAGTCTGGGCTAGTACCAACACCACAAAAGGGAAAATCAGGACTCCAAAAGCACCCGCAACATTCTTCACGGCAGGAGGCAGCAAATCATGGCCAAGAACAACAGTGCCACTCGAAACATGCAGGCAGAGTCTGCTGGACGGGGCAGATGACTGGGAGTGCACTGCAGACCTCCCAGAATGGAAGAGTCACCCAGAGATCATCAGCAAGAGTGGCATGAGACCAGACATAGTAGTCCACTCTAAGTCAACCAAGCAGCTGATCATGATCGAGCTCACGGTGCCATATGAGAACAGAATGGAGGCAGCTCAAATCTACAAGACTGAAAAGTATGCTGATCTGGCAAACAGCCTGAGGAGAGAAGGCTATCAGGTCAAAGTCCTCACTGCAGAAATTGGAGCTAGGGGGTTTGTAGGAACGTCTGCATACAGCCTCATGAAACAGCTCTCAGTTGCAGGGAAGGAAAAAACCAGAGCCCTGAAAGCAATGGCAGAAGCGGCAGAGAGGTGTTCAAGCTGGATCTGGTCAAGGAGGAACAAAAGTGAACTTCATAAGGCTTAATTTCCCTACAAATATCAGGTGTCCCTGTGGCTCAGTGGTTAAAGCGCGAGTCATTAAGTGGAAAATGAGCATGTCCAGAGGGTCATGGGTTCGAATCCCAGCCATGGCTCGTCCCAAGATGGGAAAAAAAGGGGCAGCAGAGGGACATCCGGAGTCATGAACCGGGTGTGGCCCAACACCCCTAGAGTGTCAGGAGATAAGGGCCGAAACACTTGCTTGAAGGGGGCTTCTCTTCTGAGGACTCTCTGCTGCCACGCTCTCCACGAGTTTCTTTCTACTAATAACTAATGTGTGCTATTTTCTGTCTGTCTGTTTGTTTGTTTATTTTTTCTAAATGGATGATAGTATGATAATGAAACTAAAAGGCCCACCAACATATATTTTCAAAATCAGATGATGGGGTTTTTTTTTTCATTACAAGGATTTATGTTTATTACTTGAAGCATATTGTAGTTTTGTATCATGTCGATGGCAGTTGCAATACAGCATTATTGTCATGGTTATTAACATGATTCTTTGTTACAGATCACACTTAAAGAATTTTTCCATTTTTATGCTGAATGGATGATGGAACAAACTAGGCTGTGAACCACCTCATAACATGACAACCAAAGCAACATTCAAGGGGTATGCAGTTTTTGTTTTGTTTTGTTTTTGATCTTATTCACCTGTCTTTGAAAAGAAGCCTAATGAAATTTATTCCATAACATTGACTTATCAGTAGATGCTAGGAAAACCCCCCACTTTGCTCAAGACAGTTAAGGCGTTTCATGTTCTGTTGTAACCATCTGCTTAATCATGCAGAACAGGGCTGAGATGTCATAATGAGTCCAGTCTTGTGTACTGTGCTTTCAACAATGAGATCTCGTCAGTCTGTCTCTGAGAACACTACTGATCCCTGTATAATGATTTTGCATGGAAAAACGGCAAAAGTCATGCCTAGCAGATGTGAGGCAAACTTACATTTGTGTGTGTGTGTGTGTGTGTTGACTTGAAATTCAGGGACTATATATAGGTCCTTGAATGTGCTTTAAAGTTCTTGAATTTTGAAGACCCCTTTTCAAGGACTAAAAGAATCCTTGATATTGGGACTTAAGTGTTCACAGGTACCCCAGAACGCTTGAAAATGATGTGAGCAAATTAGAAAATTATAGTGAGAGTATATGTTAAAAATTAACACATTTAAACAAAAATCATGTTCATTTTGTATGGTGTGTCGAAAGTCTCCACTTTTCTGTCATCTGCTTTTTTTACTAGCACTAACCAAATTCCTCTGAAGTGACTGTTTGAACCTACCGAAGTATACATGAGTCCTTATATTTCCTATGTTACTTGAATTTTATTTGAAAAGTCCTTGACTTTTTTTGTGTGGAAGACAGCATGAACCCTGTAAATGATGCATGACACAGTCTTTTGATGTTATGTAAATGATATTGTTAGTCACTGGAGGTACCTGTCCAGGGCTGTTCATATACTGTTGTCCAGATGCCCAGGGCAAGTGCATTGCTGTGTCAGGCAAGCACATTTTTTTCTCTTTTTCTTATAACCATGTTCCCACCCCAGTGGCAGAGTACACTGCCATTCTGGATGTTGACTCTTGACAGAGCCAGCTGTGCAGAAACAAAGGGTTGTGCTTCATCCCTAGGGTGACTTGCCATTGGCTGCTGTTTATGGAAAGGCAGTGGTATGGGAATTTATCTTGCAGTCTATCTAGGCTTGACTGGACTGAAATTATTCTAGTTTGGACTTGAGAGACACACACATGCACGTATGCACACACGCGCGCACGCACACACACACACACACACACACACACACACACACACACACACACACACACACACACATATGAATATGCACAAAGAGAGAGAGAGAGAAAATGATTGATTGAAAATGGTAGTGAAAGTGATCAGAGCGTATTTTTCTAATTGAATTATTTGTGTGTTGTGTGTGTGTGTGTGTGTGTGTGTGTGTGTGTGGTGTGTGTGTGTGTGTGTGTGTGTGAATAAGATTTACTTTCAAGAAATCAAGCGGGCAGTTTGTTCCTCCACCACCTGCCACAAGACCAGGTGGACCCCTTGGTACAAAGACAAACGAGTTCACTGGTAACACAGCACAGATCTCTGGGGGACCAGGTCCATCACGTTTGTCCAGCAGTGCATCAAATGACGCAGGAATACCGAAAAGGCAAACACCCTTCACAAGTTTCTCATCGAATAACAATGCCGTCAGCTCCAGACCTTTGTCATGCTCACAGGTGGGTAGCTATTTTACTTACATGATGTTACCTGTTCATAGGTGGCCGTAGATAAAGCCACATCCATTTGCTACATATTGCTGACAAATGTTTTATTGTAAAACTGTGACATATACTTAGGAAGATAATGTTTTAGGGTTTTGTGTGTTGGGTAGTGTGTGTTTTGTTTTGTTCTTTTTTAATTCCTTGGAAGTTTTGGTTATGTGTCCTGTAAGACAGTCTGTCAGATTGATAAATGCACTGATTAAAAAGAAATCAGTAGTTGATGTAGAATGGGACTTCAGTTGAAATGTTTAAAACACAAATTGTGTAACACTAACCTGGATAGGATATTACCTTTTTTTCTGACCTGACTAGTACCACTTGGACAAATTTTCTGAACTGACCAGTACCACATAGATCTAGTTGCAAAGTGAGGTGACTGCAGGCGGAAATCTAAACTGATCTGAAAAATTATTGATAAAGCTCCACCGAAAAACGAATCACAAGACAAAACACGACATGCTTTAACCTCTTAGGTCTTCTTCAGGCAAGATACACAACACTCAGACAACGAAAATGAACAAGCAATCACTTGTCTTCATCCAGTTTGGCGCAAGATTGGGCGTTGAATGAAAGTGTTTTTCAAATTTGTTCAGTACCACATAGACAAAGTTTTTATCTGCGCCCAGGCTAAACCACTTGCCCATCAATCGGTGGTAACTCTAACAGGGTTCTGAGAGGTTTTCCATTCCATATCCATTTTGCTCCCAATTTGAGGAGATAAATGATTTTCTGTTTGTCCTTCATTGTCATTGTCTTTCATGTTGTTTGTCTTGCCTGAAAGAGACTGAAGAGGTCGAAATGTGTGGTGTTTGTCTTGTAATTTGTTCTTTTGTTTGGCAACACTGTGTGTGTGTTTTGTTTTTTTGT
This sequence comes from Conus canariensis, assembly GCA_033310375.1. Lineage (NCBI taxonomy): Eukaryota > Metazoa > Mollusca > Gastropoda > Neogastropoda > Conidae > Conus > Conus canariensis. The sequence goes on along the minus strand of CM065722.1, from coordinate 73,946,576 downwards.
TTTGTTTTTTATTTTGTTTTAATTTCCACCTGCGGTCACCTCACTTTGAAACCAGGGTTCTGAAAGATTTGGAAAAAATTTTCGATAAATTGAAGTACCCTATGTAAGGCCTTAAAATTCTATAAAAATTAAACTGAGTTTGTAATCTTTTATTTTTCTAATTTAATGTCCTCTCATCAAAAAAGCAAACAACAAAACAAAATGTCTTGTGGTTGTTGTAAGTGAATCCAGTTTTCAGCATGGAGCCAGAGACTATACAGGAATTTTTTAGTGATTTAGAAATACTTTAGAAATTGGACGCCATCAGTAGTTGCATCACAATGAGTTAATTCTGCTTTTGTTCATCAAAGTGGAAAACCTGTACTCTGAAACAAAGATTATCCTTTACACAAATGTTTAATTTCAGCGCAACATATCAGCAGTCTTCCATACACACTGAAGTCCATAAATTTGCCTATGGCAACATAAGTCGGCTTCCATGTAGTAAGCCAGTAAACTTGCTTCCATTAGGACTTAAAAGTTTGGAAAAGTTTGTGAGTTCTTGTTTGTGTTTTTTTGCCTTTTTTTTTTTTTTTGAGTATGAAGTCTGTTTAAATTCTACAAATACCAGCAGATGATAAAAAAAGAAAAACAGATGACATGAGTTATCAACAGCATTGTTGTCAGCAAGTCGCAGAAGTTGATAATGAGCGTGCTTCATTCTAACTGACAAATAATGTCAATTTCTTAAAGTGATTGTTTGGAGAAATGAAATTTCTGGCTGTGCTGATGATTATCTAACATCAGCAAAATTTGTCAACATCAGATATTTATGTAAAGGTTTGCTATTGCCTGCTAGGTAAGTAACAGAATTCACCACGTGCCCGACAATGATCCCCTGTCTCAGGCTACTAGGCAACCATCACTGTCCAACCATGTTAACAGTGAAAATAGTCTGCACAGTTTGTTACAGCATTGCAGATATGTCCCACCTGATGTGATCTTCGAATTTCTGAAAGAGATCAACATTTTTCATCTGATCTTAGAATTTAGAGAAGAAAGATTTTAAACAAAATTTCTGGTGTGTTTTTAGAAGGTGTATTCTAAAATGTTATGTGAATTTTTTTTTCTTTTTTAAAACAACTTGTGAGTTGACTTCAGCATGGTGACAGCCCTGATATGGCCCTTTGCAGGTGGCTGGGCTATAAGCAACATGACCTCACCTTACCATTCACAACACTGTGATGTGTATGAACGGTCATATAGTGAGTAGTTCACTGTTGTTTCAGGCCCGCGGAGTCCAGGCCTCATTGCACAGTTTTGTCGCCACACCCTCCGTGCGACCGGTGGCCACAGTGACCCCTCAAGGTCACAGCCATGGAAGTGGCACCTCCATCCTGCCTGCCGCGTCTGGCAGCGCTGATCCTGCCTGTGCTGTTGGGTCCAGTGTGCGACCAGCTTCTGGCGGGTAAGCAGCCATAGGCTGTATGGTCATGGCATGACATACTGTCTTGTCTCTAGAGAAAAGCAGATTGAGATCTGATTGCAGAACACCACCATTCTTTTTTCTTATTCTTACATACGCACACACACACACACACACACAAATTCTGGTTCTTCTGCAATCAGTTCTGTCTACATTCGCCCATTTGTCTGTGGCCCAACTCATTTGTGTTTGAACATTTTTCTGTTTACTATATTCTCTATATACCTCTTTTCCTCGTGCGATATATCAACTCTGTATCCACAGAAAAACAACAAAAACTTATGATGAACCCTTTCTTTTGCTTCTATTTTATTCTGGAATTCTTTGTCTTTAGATATATACAGGATCTAGGCAGTATTATTTTAAGAATCTTTGTTGAAAGTGTCAAGATTCATTCTGTGGTTGTACGTATTGTGCAACATATTTTTGTCTTATACTTTGCACAGTCTGTGCCTTCATGTGCATCAACACGAATGGTGATGTTGATGGAATGTGTGTGGCTGGAGATGCCTGCAATGTGTGTGGTTGTGTATACCTTCAGTTTCTTTACACATAATTCCATTGTCATTTCACACTGTACAGTGCCTTGATCTTTGAATTAACTTGTTTTTTTTTTCCAAATAAACCTTTAATTATCATCATTAATTTTCATCATGCCTGTCATTTTCTCATTGTGTTGTGAGCAGCTGTATTGCTATCCAGTCCATTGTAGGCTGCAATCTGGGCTGTAAGGACTATCAAGTAAAATTCTTATGATACAGCATGCAGTTGTCTACCCTGGATGTTTTCTCACAGGACGAAGAGGAAGAAAATTGGTGATGCTCCCAGGTTGTCTCAGAAGCTGACCCCTTTGAGCGCTCTGGAGGATGACGATGACGATGATTTTGAAATGCCAAGTGTTCCTCCAGGTACACACAGACTCTGTTTATGCAGGAATACAAAGACAGTCTCTATCGTTCCATATTGATGGATAAAGTTTTGTACAGTGGAACTTCTCCATGACTGTCGTATAAAATTAGTAAAAGTCGAATGTCTCTAGTGAGGTAATTGTGGGCTGGGAGATGTGTTAAGAGTACAGACAATATGGGTGGAGTTTATAATATTACCAACAAGTCTTTGAAAGAAGGGAACCTTGGTAGGGCGGGTCTTTAATGAGAGGTTGGCTGTATTTCCAGCTGGGAAGAGTGCTTGCTTTGGGACAGCTGGATTTCTGTACCAACGAGTGATTTCGGTATTCTAAAATTTGTATGTTTTTGTATGTACACATGCTTCATACTTGTCTTGAACTGTGCAATGCATGTGCTCATTCAGGCTTGGCAGCACACATCTTTACATACGCAGACTTGCAGGAAGATGCATCAGCGCTTATGCGCAAGAACACTCTCTCTCTCTCTCTCTCTCTCTCTCTCTCTCTCTCTCTTTTCGCTCTCTCTCTCTCTCTATGTCATGCACACACACCCAACACACACACATGCTCAGGCGGGTTTTTTTTCTGTTTCAGTTTCCAAAATTTAGAAGTTAGTCGTAAAGTGAGGCGACTAGAAACCTATGCACTGAAATTAGTTTTGTTTCGGTTATTCCTAAGTAAACAGTATCCTTGGCTTAGTGAGTGTGAAGGTATCCACAAAAAAAACAATGTTGTTCTTGTCAAACTTTTATAGGATATTTACTTGGATATATAAACAAAATCTCTATGATAATGGGGAAAACAGAAAGATATGTTGGCTTTGCACTATGGTGTTGCGCTCTCCCTGGGCCCTCTGACACTGCCCACATTTCACACAGAGAACTCAGAGTCACAGAGTGACCTTACATAGCAGAACAGTGCAGTCCAGACAGAATGAGGGTGAAGAGGGAATGAGTAGGAAGAGAGAGTGGTGGTGCAGGGGAGGATGTATTTTTGTGAAGTACTGATGCAATGCTTGTCTCGTATGTTTTTAGATACAGTGGAATTCCCCTATTCCAGTTTTCCTTTTTACAACTTCTTCTCTGTTGTGATCTGAAGGGAAATGACTGACTTACTTCACCATTTGAATTGATTCTGTTTTATAAATTGACTCGTGTTTTACGACTGCCTTTCTAACCTGACTTGTGACTGACCAGTTCTGATCATATGTGGCTTCAGCACAAACTGTTGGCCAACAAACAACCAAATATGCAGCAAAGAGATCAGCCAAGGGATTGAAGACAGATCTCTGAAGTAAACACAGCTCAGAGTTAATTCCCCTGCTGCACTTTTACACCCTCTATCAAGAAGATTGTACTTCAAAATGTTGGTGTCATTATCATGAGAGAAAAAAAAGGCAGTGATCTCAAAAGAGTGAATCAAAGTAATCTAAAGATGTGCATAAGCTTAACATACAATTAAAATTAAGATGGTCAAATCATTGCAGGTAGAAATGACATTGATTCAAAATATTCTTTAAGGAGGAAATCTATCAGTTTGTTTGGAGAGTGGATACAGTGGTGACATGGAATTTGTACAAAATTTGAAAAACAACACATGCTGACATTGATGAAATGGTTTGGGAATAGTTTATGTGGCCAGATGAAGAAAATATTCTTCTTTTATTATAAGAGCGCAAATTTTCCTGGAGAATGTTATGCTGGGCTTGTTCAGCAATTCTAATAAACATATACCTTGAGAGTTTCATTGACTGTGTGGATGCCTTTCAGCGGTCGATTATGAATGCTTGTACTGTTGTGTCATCCTCACTGTTCAGACCCCTGTCTATTAAGACCTGATATTAGCTGATTCTTTTTTTTTTTTTTTTTTTTTTTTTGGGGGGGGGGGGAGGGGGGTTGTAAGAGAAAGGTGCTACTACATTGAATCAGATTAAAGTTTGCTTTTTCATGCATACTATTCATATATCCTCTTTGTCAGTCTTGATAATTCCCTATGAATAGCAGATACAGCCTTGTACATAGAATGTCTGAGGCAGAACATTTGTCAGTCTTGGTAATTCCCTATGAACAGTAGATACAGCCTTGTACATAGAATGTCTGAGGCAGAACATTTGTCAGTAGCACTATCTCTTTTGCTTCGTAGGATGCATGCTGGTTTCCACAGCTACTCTGTGTGGTTTGTAATCCAAACGAATTTATCATTAGTGAAAGGATAAAATGTATGCATTCATGCAGTCTGTGATGATGTTGTGTACTCGGGTTTCAGTGTTGTTCCATTCTGTTTTCAGTGACCCCTAAACAGAAAAGAAGAGACCTGGAGGCTCCAGAGAAGGAGGTATGTCTTTTCATTTTCATACATCCAGTTCAAAAAATTATCTGGATGATGAATTTCTATGGATTTAGCAGAGCAAAGAGTACTACTGACAGTGCAAACGGGACAGGTATATATATCTTTTATTTCAGCCTATCCATTTTTTGTTGGCTGATTTGAATTCTGAATACTGAACCATTATCAGCTTTGGTGAGTTATGACTTTTCAGGAATAGTCATTGCCATATTGCTGGAGACAACTTGTATTGAGCATTTTTACTGCTATTTGGTACCGCCAGAAGGTAAAATGATATTCCTAGTATCATAAGTCGGTAGAGGGGGAAAAAAATCTGTATTTTCCATGTCCATGATGATATGTCAGTGCCCGGTGTTGGCAGAATTATAGTGGGAGTTGTTAAAGGGGCCCATTGACATGTCACGAAAAGGTTAATCATTTTTCGTTTGATCTGACTGAAATGTTGTAAGAAACAGTGTGTTTGAACTGACTGAAATGTTGTAAGAAACAGTGTGTTTGAACTGCAGTTGTGAGGAACTTTGAATGTATGCTTTAGTGCCATGCATTCTTTGAGATTTTGATTTTAGTTAAGGCATTTTGAAGAGTGCACCGTCGTGATGTGAAACTGTTTTGCAACCCTGCTGTGGCCAGCTGGGCTGTAAACTGAATGACTCCACTTGACTGACTGATACACTTGTTTGGTGCGTGTTGCTGCAGAATGCAGAGGACAGTGAGGAGGAGGAGGAGGACATCCTGCCAGCACGCAAACGGCGTAGCAGGGTGCTGCAGAGTGATGGGGAAGAGAGCGACGACGGCATAGATGACAGTCTCAGGACACAGACCTCGGGGTCAACCTCAACACCCGTCCCACCAGCCAAAATTGCCTCACCTCTGTCAGCAAGACTGAACACAACAGACAGAGTGGGTGGAACCGGAGACTCCACGGTGTGTGTCACATCTACCGGTACATCAAAGAAAATTTCTGTGGATCCTGTGACTTCCTGCGGTGATGTTAGTGCCATGAGTTCCAGATTTTCTTCGTCGTTGCAGAGATCATCGCCGTCGTTAAATCGGCAGTGTGGTAATTCAAATTCTACTTCACCAAAGATGACAGAATTGTTTCCGGCAAAGACTGTACAGAAGACGTCAGATAAGAAAAACTTGTACAAGCCTGCGTCACCAAAACCATCTGAAAGGACTCGTGTCTTCGGTCAGCAGCCTTTGACCCATGCAGATATAGATGATGATGTCACCAAACATCCGTTGCTGACAGCTGATGAGACGAAGGTATTTTGACATTTCTGCTGGGATTTTGTCCATCTGTTAGTTTTGGACACCTGAAATTTGCAAGAGAACAGATGGCTTTAAAAATGATCGTAGTCTTCACTGTTGTAGAACAACAGCCCCTTACATTTTTATAGTAGAATGCTGTGCATACTTATTCATTCTTTTGCTGCTACCTTGCTGCCCAGATAATTGACCATAGATTTGTTGAAAATGTATCGTCGCAAGCTCAGAGTCAGCTCTCTGCAGAAAGATTTTGCATTGTAATCAGTTACTCAAAAGAAAGAAGAAAAAAAAGCAAAGCATGCGACCGGACAAACAGGAGGAGAAAGAAAAGGGGGTAGGCAGAATTGAGGCCATTCATACTTTTGAAGTTGCCCATTATTTGGGTGAAGTCCATGACTAAATGTGGTGAATGTCCATGCTTGTGTACCTGAGAGATCCTCATGGATACTTTTATTTCACGTGCACACACTCACTCTCTCTCACTCACACACACACACACACACACACACACACACACACACACACATGAGCGCACATACACACACACACACACACATGCACACTATGTTGCATTTAACATGCACTCAAGTAAGCATTAAATGCATGAGTTAAAATGCTCTGAAGTGTCTTTCACAGCTCTTTGTCTGCTAGTACTGAAACAGTTGATGCAACTTTACGTAAACTATCGAGTTATTACCTCCTATATGGAAGCGTGGTATCTGAGAACAAGTTCTGGTTCTGCCTTGAAACAAGAAATTTATAAACTGTTCATATAGCAAAATCAAAACAAATGGAAGAGAAGCACTGAATGACATTGGTGATGGTGCACTTTACAGAATAGTCCACAGTTAATAATTATAGTTATGTTTAGTGTGATGTCACTGGCAGTTATGTTTGGTGTGCTTTCACTGTCAGTTATGTTTGGTGTGCTTTCACTGTCAGTTATGTTTGGTGTGCTGTCAGTTATGTTTGGTGTGCTGTCACTGTCAGTTGTGTTTGGTGTGCTGTCACTGTCAGTTATATTTGGTGTGCTGTCACTGTCAGTTATGTTTGTTGTGCTGTCACTGTCAGTTATATTTGGTGTGCTGTCACTGTCAGTTATGTTTGTTGTGCTGTCACTGTCAGTTATGTTTGGTGTGCTGTCACTGTCAGTTATGTTTGTTGTGCTGTCACTGTCAGTTATGTTTGTTGTGCTGTCACTGTCAGTTATGTTTGTTGTGCTGTCACTGTCAGTTATATTTGGTGTGCTGTCACTGTCAGTTATTTTGGTGTGCTGTCACTGTCAGTTATATTTGGTGTGCTGTCACTGTCAGTTATATTTGGTGTGCTGTCACTGTCAGTTATGTTTGTTGTGCTGTCACTGTCAGTTTATTTGGTGTGCTGTCACTGTCAGTTATATTTGGTGTGCTGTCACTGTCAGTTATATTTGTTGTGCTGTCACTGTCAGTTATGTTTGTTGTGCTGTCACTGTCAGTTATGTTTGTTGTGCTGTCACTGTCAGTTATATTTGGTGCTGTCACTGTCAGTTATGTTTGTTGTGCTGTCACTGTCAGTTATATTTGGTGTGCTGTCACTGTCAGTTATGTTTGTTGTGCTGTCACTGTCAGTTATTTTGTTGTGCTGTCACTGTCAGTTATGTTTGTTGTGCTGTCACTGTCAGTTATATTTGGTGTGCTGTCACTGTCAGTTATGTTTGTTGTGCTGTCACTGTCAGTTATGTTGTGGTGTGTAGTTGTGTGTGCACTGTCAGTTATGTTTGTTGTGCTGTCACTGTCAGTTATGTTTGTTGTGCTGTCACTGTCAGTTATGTTTGTTGTGCTGTCACTGTCAGTTATGTTTGTTGTGCTGTCACTGTCAGTTATGTTTGTTGTGCTGTCACTGTCAGTTATGTTTGTTGTGCTGTCACTGTCAGTTATATTTGTTGTGCTGTCACTGTCAGTTATTTTGGTGTGCTGTCACTGTCAGTTATGTTTGTTGTGCTGTCACTGTCAGTTATATTTGGTGTGCTGTCACTGTCAGTTATGTTTGGTGTGCTGTCACTGTCAGTTATGTTTGGTGTGCTGTCACTGTCATTGGTGTATGTATTTATGGTGTGCTGTCACTGTCAGTTATGTTTGTTGTGCTGTCACTGTCAGTTATGTTTGGTGTGCTGTCACTGTCAGTTATGTTTGTTGTGCTGTCACTGTCAGTTATGTTTGGTGTGCTGTCACTGTCAGTTATGTTTGTTGTGCTGTCACTGTTCTGTCATCAGTTATTTGGTGTGCTGTCACTGTCAGTTATGTTTGTTGTGCTGTCACTGTCAGTTATTTTGTTGTGCTGTCACTGTCAGTTATGTTTGTTGTGCTGTCACTGTCAGTTATGTTTGTGTGCTGTCACTGTCAGTTATGTTTGGTGTGCTGTCACTGTCAGTTATGTTTGTTGTGCTGTCACTGTCAGTTATGTTTGTTGTGCTGTCACTGTCAGTTATGTTTGTTGTGCTGTCACCTTGTGTGTTATGTATTGTTGTGTGCTGTCACTGTCAGTTATGTTTGTTGTGCTGTCACGCTTGTCCAGTATTATTTTGGTTGTGCTGTCACTGTCAGTTATGTTTGGTGTGCTGTCACTGTCAGTTATGTTTGGTGTGCTGTCACTGTCAGTTATGTTTGTTGTGCTGTCACTGTCAGTTATGTTTGTTGTGCTGTCACTGTCAGTTATGTTTGGTTGTGCTGTCACTGTCAGTTATGTTTGGTGTGCTGTCACTGTCAGTTATGTTTGTTGTGCTGTCACTGTCAGTTATGTTTGTTGTGCTGTCACTGTCAGTTATGTTTGTTGTGCTGTCACTGTCAGTTATGTTGTTGTGCTGTCACTGTCAGTTATGTTTGTTGTGCTGTCACTGTCAGTTATATTTGGTGTGCTGTCACTGTCAGTTATGTTTGGTGTGCTGTCACTGTCAGTTATGTTTGTTGTGCTGTCACTGTCAGTTATGTTTGTTGTGCTGTCACTGTCAGTTATGTTTGTTGTGCTGTCACTGTCAGTTATATTTGGTGTGCTGTCACTGTCAGTTATGTTTGGTGTGCTGTCACTGTCAGTTATATTTGGTGTGCTGTCACTGTCAGTTATGTTTGTTGTGCTGTCACTGTCAGTTATGTTTGTTGTGCTGTCACTGTCAGTTATGTTTGTTGTGCTGTCACTGTCAGTTATGTTTGTTGTGCTGTCACTGTCAGTTATATTTGGTGTGCTGTCACTGTCAGTTATGTTTGGTGTGCTGTCACTGTCAGTTATGTTTGGTGTGCTGTCACTGTCAGTTATGTTTGGTGTGCTGTCACTGTCAGTTATGTTTGGTGTGCTGTCACTGTCAGTTATATTTGGTGTGCTGTCACTGTCAGTTATGTTTGTTGTGCTGTCACTGTCAGTTATGTTTGGTGTGCTGTGAGTTATGTTTGTTGTGCTGTCAGTGTCAGTTATGGTTGGTGTGCTGTCACTGTCAGTTATGTTTTTTGTGCTGTCACTGTCAGTTATGTTTGGTGTGCTGTGACTCAGTTATGTTTAGTGTGCTGTCACTGTCAATTATGTTTGGTGTGCTCTCAATTATGTTTGGTTTGCTGTCAATTATGTTTGGTGTGCTGTGACTGCAGCTGACCGCGGAGCAGAGGGGAGAGATGCGGTCGCTGTTGCTGCGGGTCACGGACGAGGTGTGTGACCTTGTCTGCTCTGCCAGCACTCAGGCGCTCATGAACCTGGGGGTCAGCGACTACGGCCGTCTGCAGACACTGCTGGCTGTACGGTAAGATGGTGCTGACAGTGGGGTGCTTGGAGTTATCTTTCTTTGTTGTTGCCTGGTCAGACAATAATTATCTGTTTTTTGTAGTTGCCTTGTCAGACCTTATCTTTTTTTGTTGTTGCCTGGTCAGACCGTATCTTTTTTTGTTTTTGCCTGGTCAGACATGTCTTTTTTGTTTTGCTTGTCAGACCATATCTTTTTTTGTTGTTGCCTTGTCAGACCATGTCTTTTTTGTTGTTGCCTGGTCAGACCATATCTTTTTTTGTTGTTGCCTGGTCAGACCATATCTTTTTTTGTTGTTGCCTTGTCAGACCATATCTTTTTTGTTGTTGCCTGGTCAGACCATGTCTTTTTGTTGTTGCCTTGTCAGACCATATCTTTTTTGTGTTGCCTGGTCAGACCATATCTTTTTTTTGTTGTGCCTTGTCAGACCATGTCTTTTTTTGTTGTTGCCTTGTCAGACCATATCTTTTTTTTTTTGCCTTGTCAGACATATCTTTTTTTGTTTTTGCCTTATCAGACCATATCTTTTTTGTAGTTGCCTGGTCAGACCATATCTTTTTTTGTTGTTGCCTTATCAGACCATATCTTTTTTGTAGTTGCCTGGTCAGACCATATCTTTTTTTGTTGTTGCCTTATCAGACCATATCTTTTTTTGTAGTTGCCTGGTCAGACCATATCTTTTTTTGTTGTTGCCTTGTCAGACCGTATCTTTTTTTGTTCTTGCCTGGTCAGACCATATCTTTTTTTGTTTTTGCCCGGTCAGACCATTTTTAGGTTTCGTAAAGATCTGTCTTCATCTTCTTATGAAAGAAGAGCAGATTTTAAATTGAGATCTGATTGTTGCGATGGTCGAATGGTTAGAACACTTGATTTTCAGTCTGAGAAGAGAGGTTTGGAGCCCTGGCTGTGCCTGATGGGTGAAGTGTGGAATAGTTTTTTTGTTGTTTTTTTTCAGTCTCCCAGATCAATTTATGAACAGAGTTCCTAGTTGCTGAACCCTCTCTGCGTATGCATGTAGATGGCATGTATGAAACATCCAGTATATTATGTCTGGGAGTGTAACCTCTGTACAGATCAATCACATCTATAGACATGTACATCAGTGAATTGGCCTGATATTATATTCAGGGTGCTAGTCTTTCAGCTGAATTAAGAAATGGGGGTCCCGTGTTTGGTATGCACTTAGTACATTTAAAGGAACAGCAGAGACGTTGTCCCTGGCAACATTTTAGTAGAAAAATCCTCTGTGCACTTAGTACATTTAAAGGAACAGCAGAGACGTTGTCCCTGGCAACATTTTAGTAGAAAAATCCTCTGTGATAGGTAAACAACACATACGCAGACAGAAGAAAACTTAGATGACGCCGTATTATAGTGGCCCACCCTCCCGAGGATGAGCAGCTCATTTTACTCGGAGAAATATGTTGTGGTTATAAATCTGTATAATACATATAGATTGCTTCAGACAGTTTTCAAGATTAATTTGTTCAAGATATTTCAAATGTACAACAAAAAACAACAGAGGAAGAAGGTTATCTTTCTTGCATAAGCTTGCCCATCACAGCATAACAAAGAATAATGTTGACAACTCGGCTTTTTCAAGATTCACAAAATACTCATTATTAACAGCGGCGCTAACTGTCGGTGTCACACAGGAAACAGATCAAAGACAAGGAGAACGCTGCAAGGACTGCCTCCACATGCAGACCGGCGGGGATCAGTTCTCACACACCCAAACCCAGCAGCACATCGACCCCTGCAAGAAGCTCGGATCCAAGCCAGTTCATGTCGCCCTCTCTCGCCACCAGCACCAGTGTGAAGAAAGTGTCGGTGACTAGGGCACAACCCGCGTCAGACTCCCCCGTGCCCTGCGGGGACAGTTTCTTCGAAGACGTGGGCGCCTTCACACAGTCCCACATGTCGTACATGCGCAGCTTTAAAACTCCCTCTACGTCCCCTGGTGTGGGGCTGGCCCATCAACTTCTTTGACAAGAGAACATTCTTTTTCTTCTCCATCTTCTGACAACAGACAGACTCCAATGGGAAAACAAAATTCTGTGCAATCGTCATGTGTGGAGAACCAAGTCGCTGTTGCTGCAAACTGGTCAAGACCAACGTCTGAAGAATCTCCGATAGTCCTCAGTCAAGAGAGCTCTCTGGCCAGTTTCTATGAAGCAGGCGATGAAGATGCAGTCAGACCTGTTAAACGGATTCCTATTCTTGATAAACCATCGTCTAAACATAATGCATCGTTCAGCAATCCCACGATGTCACTGGAGTCACGGATTAATCCTGAGATGTTTGATGATATGATGGACGGATTTGATGATGATGACACCGATTTTGGTTTTGGCGATGCTGACATGGAGTTGGAGGCCCAGGCTGAGGCCAGCACAAGTGCAAGAGCAGGTGACCACAGTTCTGGGAGCAAGGCAGGAGGTAATTTCTTGATTTTTTTTTCTCTTCGATATTTGTAAAATTAGTTGATGTCAGGCTGTACTAATTTGAAGTAACTGGCATTGTACATGTATCACCAAATTAATTGAGATTATATATATAAACGACTCCTATAAGGATGGTTTTTTTTGTGTTTTTTTGCAATACTGCATAGTTCTAGGGTCTGTGTAGGATTAAATCAGTATGATTTATAGACTTGCTTTGTTTTCAGTTGCTAAAAATTGTGAGTTGTAGATAGTGCAAACAGTTGTTTAGCATGCGAACAGGATTCATACTGTCCTTGAAGATCCTTGATTGTTGTCAGCCCCCAGGGGAATAGTGGGTTCTCTTGCAGTACAAGTACTATCCCTACTTGTAAGTTGTACATCAGGGAGTGAGACTGTACATGCTAGTCAGAGTGAAAACTTTGTGTCAGGACTGTTTTCGCCCATATATATTCTCATATCAGAGCAAGGTCTTACACTGTAGGTGTTCCCTCTAGAGCTTGGCTGATGAACTGCAGCATGAAATACAGCTGTACTATACAGTTTTAGACCAGGATTTATATTTCGGTGTCATCCATTTGTTTGTGACGGAAAGTAAGGGAGTGAAACAGATTCATGACTGTAGCCACAAAACACAAAATATGTTGAAAATAAGTTATTTACACACATGTGCACTTTCACAGACACATATCGCGTGTGTGCCCACTCAGTCACTCACACCCATATCTACACCCACATGCACATGCACACACACACACACACACCACACACACACACACACACACACACACACACACGCATGCATGCATGTGTGCATGCACACGTAACAACTTGAGGCATTGAGTTTACCTAAAATAAAAGGTTGCTAGTGAAGCAGCAGTCTCTGTTCACAGTCACCGACCCTTACATACCCACGTTCGGGTCATCGGACAAGGACGATGGGGCTACAGGGGAATTTGATGGGGAGCAGTTTGAGCACAGCAAGGAACTGCGATCCCTGTTCCACAACATCTTCGGCCTGCGAGAGTTCCGACACAACCAGCTGCAAGCCATCAATGCGGCATTGCTGGGAAACGACTGCTTCATCCTGATGCCCACAGGTCTCTGCTTGATGCCTAAGAAGCTGATGTATGGTTGTGTGTTCGTAGGATGGGAGTTTGAGGCAGTGTGTTGTGAGGCAGTATTTTTGGAGAGGCAGAGTGTTGTTGGGAGGTAGTATGTTAGGAGGCAGAGTGTTTGGAGGTAGTGTGTAGGGAGGTAGCATGTTAGGAGGCAGTGTATTGTGAGGTAGTGTGTTCGGAAGCAGTGTGTTTGGAGGTATTGTGTAGAGAACTAGTATGCTAGGAAGTAGTATGTAGGGAGATAGCATGTTGGGAGGCAGAGTGTTGGGAGGTAGCATGTTAGGAGGTAGTGTGTTGTGAGGTAGTATGTTAGGAGGCAGTGTTGGGAAGTAGCATGCTAGGAGGTAGTGTGTTGTGAGGTAGTATGTTAGGAGGCAGTGTTGGGAGGTAGCATGTTAGGAGGTAGCATGCTGGGAAGCAGTATGTTGGGAGGAAATGTTGTCAGACTTGGTGCTGTAAGCTGTGTTGTGATTCGTGAGGCAGTGTGTTTTGAGGCTGTGCACTGTAATATTGTTTGTGACTTGTGTGAGGCAGCTTACTGTGAGGCTGTGTCATGAGGCAGTGTGTCGTAAGACCTTGTATTGTGAGGCTGTGTGTCACAAGCAGTGTTTTGAGCCTTTGTCGTTGTTGTGTGGCAGTGTGTTGTAAGGCTGTGCTGCATGTACCTGAAATATACACGGGATACCAGATGTCTGCTTTTATTTTTCGTCCACAGGTTTTTCCATATTTTTTATTTCAGAGTTTGTTTGTTTTTTCATAAAATCACTGAAAGTTTGTATTGCACATGCCTCATGAGTGTTTTCTTCTCGTGCACTTACAGCACATAAAATCTCACTGATCAGAAAAGTCAAGTGTAGCCCCTTCCCCCAACTTTTTTGCCATATTGGCTAATCCTTTTGATGAAATAACAAGTTAACTTTTTGTCTGAGTGTTGTGCCGTTTCTTCTTCAATTCAGGAGGTGGGAAGAGTCTCTGCTACCAGCTGCCGGCCCTTGTGACCCAAGGCATCTCCGTCATTGTCTCCCCTCTCAGAGCCTTGATACAGGACCAAGTGCAACGCCTTATATCCTTTGATGTCAGTAAAACCTCCCTTTTTTTCTGTTCTGTAACCTTTCTAGCTTGTGCCATTTAATTGGACGCTTATTCGACTGTCACATGTACAGAAGACAAGCTTACAGACTTTGATGTTTTTTGTTTTATTTCAGATACGCCATAGACTTGACATAAGGCTTGTCGTTAACCTATTTCACTCACTTAATTTATGTCACAGGTTTTCAGTGTGGAAGAAAGAATTAAAGGCTGTACTGTTGACTCGATGTTGCAATGCATTAGAACAAACCAACATTTGAATGCTTTTCTTGAATAATGGAGAGAGGTGAATGGGTTGGAGACATAGTTTGTGCAATACATATGCTATGTTCCAGTCCACAGCAAGCTAAGTATTGGTCTAAGTAAAGAAAGGTAGCAAGATCAATTTTCCATATAACCACACACCCTCCATTAACAAGAAAGGAAAAAAAAAGACTTACAGTGGCCTGTCTTTGATTTGCCAGGGTTAATACTATCAGTGATTTTTCCTAAATCTATTCATAATGATGTTACGTGGATGCTGCAGAGCATCATTCTTAATTTGTTCTTTTTTCAAATAGATAAAAAAAATAATTTAATCGCCATGCCTCAGATGAAAATCATGTGTTTCTGTGAAAAACAAGTTTGGAGATTAACAGAAAAGAGAAGAATTGTTCAGGTACTTTGACAAATGTTTATTGTTGGAGATTAACAGAAAAGAGAAGAACTGTTCAGGTACTTTGACAAATGTTTATTGTTGGAGATTAACAGAAAAGAGAAGAACTGTTCAGGTACTTTGACAAATGTTTATTGTTGGAGATTAACAGAAAAGAGAAGAACTGTTCAGGTACTTTGACAAATGTTTATTGTTGGAGATTAACAGAAAAGAGAAGAACTGTTCAGGTACTTTGACAAATGTTTATTGTTGGAGGTTAACAGAAAAGAGAAGAACTGTTCAGGTACTTTGACAAATGTTTATTGTTGGAGATTAACAGAAAAGACAAGAACTGTTCAGGTACTTTGACAAATGTTTATTGTTGGAGATTAACAGAAAAGACAAGAACTGTTCAGGTACTTTGACAAATGTTTATTGTTGGAAATTAACAGAAAAGACAAGAACTGTTCAGGTACTTTGACAAATGTTTATTGTTGGAGATTAACAGAAAAGACAAGAACTGTTCAGGTACTTTGACAAATATTTATTGTTGGAGGCTAACAGAAAAGAGAAGAACTGTTCAGGTACTTTGACAAATGTTTATTGCTTTCCAGCCATACCAACATTTTGTTTTTACTTCCAAAATCATAAACCAGTCACAAGTTAAGGTTGGGCAAGTTCTCTTCTTGCACCTGGTGTAGGAGTAGGTGACGAAAGCAGATAAATGTGTAAATGTACATCACATGAGAGATTTTGTAATTCAGACAATGAAGAAGAAAGCAATTTGTGTATAAGATAGTATCTATGTCACAATTGAAACAAGCGTTCGTTTTTCACAATGGGCACAAATTAAAATAAACATGCAAAAATTAAATGACGGATGTGTATGCGGTTTCTTGTTCTGTGATTGTTCGCTTGTTTCTTCACTTCGAAATAAAGTCTCGCTTTTGCCGTGGCTCTGCAGATTCCAGCGGCTCATCTGTCAGGCGATCTGGACACAGGCCAGGCCAACAGTGTGTACAGTGCTTTGTATCAGCGACAGCCTGCCATTAAACTTCTCTATGTCACACCTGAAAAGGTCAGCAGCTGGAGCAGGTTTTCCTCATTCATGTGGCTACACTGTTAATGTTGTGCCATGTGAGAATGATTTCGCTGCCATGACTTCAGAGCAAAAAAATTCATGAGAGGAAAATAACATGTTACAAAAGAAAAGAGATCAAAAATGATGCTAGGAACTCAGTCTACACTCATTCTAGAGTGGATGCTTTTGACAAGTGTTGATCTCTGTTACATGTTTGCTTCTGTGTGTGTGTGTGTGTGTGTGTGTGTGTGTGTGTGTGTGTGATGGTATGGAAATATTTCTCTTTTTTTATACTAATGAGTCCAAACCAAATGCCTATTTGTGTGATCAGATATCCTCATCCAGGATATTCACTCCAAAATTGGAGAGAGCAACCATGCCTTCAGGCTCTCTGAACCCCAAGAGTAATGCCTCTTGAAAGAACATGACATACCCGTTAACTCACTCCATGCCATGAGTTTTTCCCCTTGCTAAACCCTGAAAACCCAGGGTTTGTATAGGGTAGGAAAAAAATTCTCATTATTATAAATGAGCAGACAGGCCCTTGAAATTTAGTGTGTGCTTGCAATGCATATTAATGTCTGTTTGAACAAAAAATCTCTGTTCTTAAGTTTCATACCCAATACGTCACTCAGACAGCGCGAATTTTCAAAACTCTGAATCCGCTGACATTGGCATCACACGCTTTGTCGTATGCTGTCCACATTTGCGGACAAAAGAAGCGAGTGAGTTAAAGAATGCTTCAATTCCCCTTCATTCTCTGACATCTATGGGCAAAAACAATACAGGAGCATCAAAGTCCACTCATACTAGAGGAGTGGTGGATGCCTAGAAAAATGCTGGTTGTTCTTTCACTTTTTTTTTTTTTGTAATGGTGTAGAAATATCTCTTTTTCTTGTGTGTTTTCTCCCTTACAGTGTCTCTTTTCATTGATTTTATGTTGTGAAGGTATCTAGATTATCCAGCTTATTCAATGCTATAGTGTTCATGTCTCATCGTTTCTTGTCTGTCAGTCTTCTGTAATAAGACCTCAGTGAAGGACATATATCCAAGTGTATGACTTCTGTCTTTGCAGTTGTCTGCCAGTGATAAACTGCTGAACTGTTTGGATAGTCTGCATCGCCGCCACATGTTGGATCGCTTTGTCATTGATGAGGCACACTGCGTCAGTCAGGTACGCTTCTTTGGTGTGTGGTGAGATAAGTTTTTTTATAGCTCCTAGTGATTTTCATATACTGAGTATATGTTATACTAAGACACGGTACATGAACATGACCAAATGTTCATTAATTCATGTATTGTTTGTAACATAATAGAAATATTTTCTTTAAGGGAGAGGGAGATTTTAATATTAGGATAATGATTTTGACAAGGCTCTTATGATTCTTTACTGTATTTTTATTTCAGTAACCATACAGGTCTGGCAGAAATAATAAATAAGTCTTCTGTATTCAAGTTTGTTTGCGTCTGAGCTTAACTCTGTAGTCACAAAATGTTTTCCAGAGTTTTGACATTTGTTTTGATGACCAAAACAAAATGTAGAAAACAAAAACATAATGGCAACTGGGTGTGGAAAACAGAAGTAATATGCATGCCAATAGGCTGTTTTTACTCTGGGGAATTCTTTTCACAGGAAGCCTTCCTGTTCTGCATCAACCTCGTTCATAGTGGGAGTCAGTTCAATTATGCCAGTGAAGTTTTCAAGAGATTTATTTCCAACACTCTGGGGGTTTTTTCCAGAAGAAAAAAGAAAAAAAAAGTTACATCTCGGGGGTCCAACCCCGGTTACCCGAACCTTTGAGTGTATCTGTTTCTTTCTCTTTTCTTTCAGAATTCTCGATCATTTTAAGCTGTCAAAGGCATATTTTAGAAGAGTCTCATTTCAACATTTTATGACACTGACTCAGAGCTTATCATGATGAACCAACTTCTGTTCTAGTGGGGACATGACTTTCGGCCTGACTACAAAAAGCTGAATGTGCTTCGCACCAAGTTCCCCGGTGTTCCCATCATGGCGCTGACGGCCACCGCCACTCCCCGCGTGCGCCGAGACATCATCCATCAGCTGAACATGAAACAGCCCAAATGGTCAGTGTGTCAAGAGGGAATGGACTGTGCTCTCAGTCTGTGTGCCTTTTTCACTCTCCGTCAGCCTCTCAGCAAGATTTCAATGAAGTTCTGGTACATTTTTAGAAAATCTGTATTAATGAAGTGTGTGTGTGTGTGTGTGTGTGTGTGTGTGTGTGTGTGTGTGTGTGT
Organism: Conus canariensis; assembly: GCA_033310375.1. Classification (NCBI taxonomy): domain Eukaryota; kingdom Metazoa; phylum Mollusca; class Gastropoda; order Neogastropoda; family Conidae; genus Conus; species Conus canariensis. Next base: position 73,928,201 of record CM065722.1, on the reverse strand, counting down.
GTGTGTGTGAGAATCTCTTTCGAGAGTTGACTTCAAGAAGGGGATAGCTCTGAGGTAGCTCTTTGCAGCCAGTGGGGCTGTGAACAACATGAACAGAACTGAATTGATCTCTCCACTGCTTTGGATTTCCTGACCCTTTCTTCCTCTTCTGTTTATGTCTTTCTTCGTGCCCTCAGAGCAACAATCTAGTACAAGTTCCAGCAGAAGCCCTTCATGTTACATGTGTCTCAATGGAGGCTTTCAACAACAGAACACCTTTGTACACTTTTGTTGCAGGTTCATGCAGAGTTTCAATCGCCCCAACCTGAAGTACTCTGTACAGCTAAAGAAGCCGTCAAATGCTGCTGCCGATGTCATCGAGACGATCAAGGCCAAATTCAAGAATGAGTTTGGCATTGTTTACTGTCTGTCAAGGTCAGTCTTCCGTCATTAACAGATTGGTTTGCAATGATGCTGGGTATCAGCTGATAAATTTTAGTAGTAACATGGGTATATCATTGAGTAAGAGCATTTGAAGGGCAGGTACTGTGCAAAAGTTCTTTGGGATTTCTCAGTAGCACCCACCTGAATGGGTGAAAATAAAAAGATCTATACAAATTGAAGGTAAATTTAACACAGAAAAGAAAGAAGACCAAAGGCGGATTTAACTCATGAGCAATGTGGCAAAGTTTGAACTTTGGGGTCCCATTTACAAACTGTGATGGTCTTAAGTTAGAAATTCTGCAGGAGACAGATTTTTTTTTTTTTTCTTTTTTCTATTTTTGTTTAAAATACACACTCAAGCTTCAGTTCAAAGGAACCTTCACAAGCAGTTAGCTTGACCATATAGCTGTTTGCAGTTCATTTGCTCAGACCCCAAACAGTGTAGTTTTCTCTCTGGTAATGTTTCTTTGAGACAGTTCAGAGGTTGTTCTTTCTGCGAACAAGATGGCAGAACGAAGACGTATCTCATGTTGAGAGAGGGTGAAACTTGTGAGGAGCTGAAGGATCCGACAATGACCATGTGAAATGTGACAAAGGGACATTACTTCTTCCCACTGCATTTGATGGTGGGCATTAGGAATTTTCTCTAGAATTTAGTGGCATTCTTAAATCCAAGATGCAAATCAAACACAAGACAGAGTGCTGGGTAATATTTGATTAATACATTATGCAAAACAGACAAGTGAGGTGTTGGTGTGACAAATGTCTTTATCAGCTGTTACAAACAACAGACATGAAAATACATAAAGCAGTGCTCACTAGATTGCAGCCAGCATAAGAATGGCAATGCATAAAGAAAAGGGGGACATGGCTTTTTTTAACAGCAGAAATTTACATGTAACAGTTATGAAAAATCTGAACATTTTAAAAGTAAATGCAATAGAATTTTAATTTCACACATAGATTGTAGTTTTGGTCGTTTTGTGTTAGTGTTGAGAGTTTAATACATTGGCAGAGTGTTGTGAGATGACTGATCTGTTGATAGTGCAGGCACATTAAAGTTCTTTGGGATGGTGATCACTGGATTTCATAGTGAGGCTGGTAATGATTTGGACAGAAAAGAGTGCGACACTCTGGCTGAGAAGCTGATGGCAGCCGGGATACAGGCAGTGTCCTATCACGCAGGGCTGAGTGACAACAACCGCATCAATGTACAGGAGCAGTGGCTGAATGGGGACAACTGTAAGGTAAAACCACACCCCATTGTTAGTCATTGTGGTTCCAACAGACCGAAACACCTGCTGTGACAGAGGACAGGTTATGATATGTGCCATAGATGGATATCACATGTCTCAAATTACAGCCACAGGCCAGCGTTGGCTAGTACTACGTCTTTAAAAGTCACTATCATGGGCTACGTCAAAGGGCAGATGGCTTTATTTGCTGTGTGATAGATGTTTCAAATTAGAGCCACAGGCCATCGCTAGTCATTGTGTTTTGGAGAGACACTGACAAGTGCTGTGTCTCTGGGCAATAGGTATTATGTGCAGTTTGATGGGTGTTGGGTATTTCAAATGTCATGTTTGATCACTTTTTGCTTTGTGTTGTTTTTTTGTCATCATCCAAACATATCTAGTTCCATCGACCATGGAATTAATTTCTTTTTCTATAAAGTTTCATGACTTTCTGAGTCGGATCCATTCTGTTTGGCTGATCATGAAGGATCTCATGGCCTTAACTTAGGTAAAAACTTGTGTGCAGGACAAAAGGATTTCTGTAGGAAAAGTATACTGTTCAAAGTAAGTAACGAAAAGGAAGTGTAACCAATTGGAGTATCCAAATTCAGTTTTCAATATATCAGGCGTTGACATCAAGGAAAGGCTTTTGTGAATCGTTTTTTGTTGTGTTGTTTTGCCTGTTTATTTGCACACTACAACCTAATAACACTTCAGTAGGCAATGATGCATCATAGCATGATATATGTTATAAATGTTGATATTATCTTTTTTTTTTTTCTCCTGTCACCACTTTCCCTGTACTGTCTGCAGGTGATCTGTGCCACCATAGCCTTTGGCATGGGCATCGACAAGGCAGACGTGCGCTTTGTCATCCACTACTCCCTGCCCAAGTCGGTGGAGGGCTACTACCAGGAGGCGGGCAGGGCAGGGAGGGATGGCATGATAGCCCACTGCATCCTCTTGTATACCTACAGCGACGTCAAGCGCCTCCGCCGCATCATCGACAGTAAGATGAATGTTCCTCTTTCTCAGTCACTCACAAGACCTGCCCCTGTAACTCCAAACAGCTTGTTCTTTCCCTGCTCAGAGCTGTACTTTTTTTTTTTTTAACATCATGCTTTTGACAGAGTGCACTGATGTTTTCCCTGGGAAGAGTGTAAATGTTACAGATCTTTGAACTGTGTGCTTTTTGAAATCTGCTGTAATTGAATGATGCACATACCAACCCTCCCTGTTAATCATTTGATTTTTTTTTTCTTCTGATTTATGTTTTTATTTATTCATGTTGCATGCAGTTAATGGGTGACACATGTCATGCAAATGAAAAGGTCATGAAAATGTCAAAGACCATTTATTTTTGGTCACCATAATGAAAAGGTTTTGAACATGTTGAAGACCATTTATTTTTGGTCACCATAATAAAAATGTTATGAAAATGTCGAAGACCATTTATTTTTGATCACCATTACAAAATGCTTATGAAAATGTCATAGACCATTTATTTTTGGTCACCATAATAAAATAGTTATGAACATGTCATAGACCATTTGTTTTTGGTCCCCATTGTTTAATGCTGAATGTAGGGTGTGTGTGCTGTGTGCAGTGGACCAGAATGCTACCTTTGAGTCGAAGCGTGTGCACATGGACAACCTGTTCCGTATGGTGCAGTACTGTGAGAACCTGGCGGACTGTCGTCGCTCTCAGGTTCTCCACTACTTTGGGGAACACCACTTCGACCGAGAGCGCTGCAACATTGTAGCTGGCGCCATCTGCGATAACTGCAGATCCAAAGTGAGGATTGTGAGATTGGTTTGGGTAGGAATTTGTCATGTTGCAGAGAATGTAGAAAATTAGGTGAATTTAGGCGTTGGAATACATTTCCAACCTGTATGCTGCACATGCATGCACACCCACATACACATACAATCAATACATACACATACTATCAATCATACTTGCATATTATGCACATGCACATACACAATATTCCCTCATCTTTTTTTTCAGTCTATTGTCTCAGAGTTTGAATAATCCAATTTAAAAACAAAACAAAAAAACCCAGGGTCATGCAGGCTCTAGGATTTGTAAGGACATGTCTTTTTTGTGTAAATCAGGTTGTAATCAATTTGGTCGAATTACCCATAACTACTACAGTAGTTTAAGACTGCTGCAAGAAGTGATATCTCGTACAAAGGTGAATAATACTGTCAGGGCACAGGTAGGTAGGATGAAAAATGAGGTATTGAACTTAATTCTATGCATTTTCTACAATGTTCATGATTCAAGATCACTCAGATATGTTTTTTCCATGGAAAGATGAGTTGCCAGTTTTGCAGTTGCTGTGAGGTATCACGCTGGCATGTATGGATGAGTGGAAATGTCTGGATTTCAATCAAATGTCCAATGACCACATAACATTTTCCTTCTTTCACCGACTACTTTTCGCAAGCTTGAGAGTGCCATTACCTCAGAAAGAAGTTTAATCACATACTCATCATGTAAAGGAATACCTATGTGAATTACCTGGTGGGCTCCATATCACTCAGAACTGACTGATATTGACTTGAGTCTTGATATTTTATTTTACAGACATCTCAGCTTTTCAGATCATTACAATTTATGTATAATGTGTTAGTGGTGGAATTGGTATTTATCAGTATTTCTGTCTTTGGCAACATGTAATCCCATGAAGGATTACTAAATTTGGATCTGATTCTTGGGAGTGAAAGGGAGGGGGATGATCAAAATAAAGTACTGCAGGATTAGTATCATTGCATTTTTTTTATTTCCATTAGCCAGGGGTGGGACTTGAACTTGCTGATTTCAAGGAAACCAAAAGTCTTTGTTTTGTTTGTTTGTTTGTTTTTTTCGTTTGCTTCTGCTGAAGAAAAATATCAAATAATCAACAACATATGTGCATGAAAAGCTATTTAATCCGCAAATCAGTACTCATGCAAATGGTTATACCACTTCAGCATTTTGAGAACAGAGAGTTTCAAGAACAGAATAGAGGCAATGAGGTCAGACATTATTAGGTGTGGGGAAACTCATTAGGCAAAGAAGCAAGTAAGTACATTCTTAAAGGTGGGACTGGACAGAGAAACGTGTGGGAGAAGAGAACCTCATTCCGTTTCGCTTTGCTTTTCACCTCTCCTGTTGCCAGGAGAATGTAGAAAATGTAGCTACGGAAAATCATTGCGCACTTGGTGAAACACGCTACTTTGGTAGAACGCAGAAAATCATGAAGGAACCTAAAAAAGAAGTTAAATTTAATGCATTTGCATGTTTGTATGCCTCAAAACACACCAGATTGCACAATTTTTAGGTCAAGTCCCCCCCCCCCTCCCTCCCCCTATATTTTCCTTGTTTGTTTTAAATTTGTTTGTTTCTTTGTTGTTGTTTTTTTGTTCTGTCCCACCCCTGATTTATCATGAAAGTGTCTGGAGAAATGTGTTAAAGTTCTCATGGCTGTTTCTTGTCTTTCATCCTCTCTCTGTCCTTGGATTCATCAGCATCATCTGAATATATGTGTGTAGTTTTTCACCCATAGTTGAATGGTCAGGGTGTTTGGCTGACAGGAGTCAGATTTTTTCAGCATAGAAACCCGCTCTGTCCACTAGCTACTAGTACCAGTATATGGGTGTTTGATTCAGTTCACGGAAGGCTAAGTGGTAAGAAGCAGAGAAATGTGCTGTAACCTAGACATCAGAGAATCTCTTCACATTTCACTGCCCCTATGACCAGCAGGCCATGTGACTTTAATATTTTAATTAGCAGTGAAACCTCATAGTAAAGACTCTCCAAATGGAAGACTCCCTCCTTTTTATCTATTCAGGACACTGAGGCCTCAGGCCAGCCGCACATTTGATCTGAAGCTGCTGAGAAAAATTGATTAGAAAACAGAGTGGGACAAAAAAAAAAACCATCCCTTTGATTTTATTTGCTGACAGATTGGCCTAACACTTGGCATGTTGGTAGAAGAACGATTGCGCTTCAGTATAGCCTACTCAAAATTTATGTTGCAAAAGGTGTGGCAGCTATGTTGGAAATTGCTTGATTTAGTCAACAAAGTTTGAACTATTTTGACTGCGAATAAGATGGACCTAAACACCACAATCATGTAAATATGATTAAAGACATGCACAAACAACAAGAAAATAGAAGCTATCAGACAAGAACAAGACATTCATCACTTGAGCAGACAAAGTCGTGACAGGTCCAACTCCTTGGGTCCAACGCTTACATGCACCTCACTGTTGTTCACTGTTACAACTGTACTCAGAAGTAGGCGCTGAAGTGTTATGAGTTATCTTGGAATTTGTCCACAGTGGATGAAGGATTTACCTTTCTTGGACTGCTGTCTCTCTTTCTTCCCTAGAATTGCAGCCCACAGTCCTTTTAATCTGAAAACCCAGTTTTGAAAAGTATCAGGTCTTTGTTAAGAGATTCCACCGAGCTGATGTTTTAATATCAGGGGGAAAAGCCACAGTAATATGGGTAGCACTAACCGATCGTACCCACTTTGACTTGCTTAGAAATGAAAGACTGTGTCAGTATTACTTTTGGCCGTCATCCCTCAGGACATGTTCAAGCTGCGGGACGTCACGGACGACGCCAAGGAAGTGGTGAAGTGCGTTCGTGAGCTGACGTCCAGGCCCCGGGACAACTACACCCTGCTGCACTTTGTGGAGATCTTCAAAGGTGCTCTCCCCTGTCTATGGCTTTGGCTTCAGACGTAGCTGACGTTTGGTTCTGACTTCAGTATGATGCAGTGTCTGTTATAGCAGCACTGATGTTTCAGTTTCATCAAGGAGGTGTCACTGCATGCGGACTGATCCATATACGCTTCACCACATTTGCTAAGTTTACAGACCACACTGCCCTTGATTTAAAACTGATGGATTAATGAATCAATGACATATTTGTAATGAAGTGTCCGGTTTCTGAACTTTGTACAACTGCAGGTTTGGTCGGTACATTTTTTGTGATTGGTTTTTCTTTTTTTCTGTAGTCCATAAACTATGGCAGAATTTCTTGTTCCAATTCATTAGCAAACTGCATTATAATCAAAGTACTATGTTGGTGTTGTGAATCATGGGGACATATTCTGATGAAGTCATTTTTTATTTTTCTGTCATCAAGATTCTCACAAACATCACGATGAACAACGACGTAAACAAGAACTGTCTTGTATCGGCAGGTTCCCAGAACACCCGCATCATGGATGCCGGCCACAACCGCCTGCCCCTCCATGGACGGGGAGCGGCCTACAGTCGAAGTGACGCCGAGCGTCTGATGCACAAGCTGGTGATTGAGGGTGTTCTCAAGGAGGAGCTGAAAATCACGGCTGCCGACACAGCTGCTTGCTATGTTCGCCTGGGCCCCAATGCTGCCGGTCTTATGCAGAACAAACTGAAGGTAAGGAAGCTTATGTATTCATTTGTGTTAATATATCATTGATTGTTTTTTGTGTTGCAGGATTCCCAGTTTTGTTCTGCTCTATAGACTTGAGCATTTTTCATCGGTTCTAATCTGCAGAAAAATATTCATTGGAAAGAAAAACATCAGACCATGGAAATGGACGTTGAAACCTGAAGCAACTTATAAAAGCTGTGTCTTGGAAGACCAGTGCTTGTTGGATACAGATACCCCCCCCCCCCCCTCCACCACCACCCCACCCTCCAAGAGGAAGTTTCTGACGGAATGCAAAGTATTCAGTCTTGATTTCAAAGCTTTTCAAGGAGTTTTGTATGGATATACCATTAGGGGTAATGTCCAGGAAGATGAACAAAAATCAAACATTTGAAGTTTGAAGAGGAGATAATTTCAGAAGACAAGTTGTTGTTGCTGTCAGAACAGAAAAAGTACAAAGGTAAACGAAGTTTTGATCTATCTATCTTTGCTGCGTTCTGTTCAGATTCATTTCTTATACATTTACTGTGAAACAACTGTAATGCCAGTATAGTTATAGAGCTGGTCCTCAAAACGCATTCGAAGTGCAATGCTCGCAAACTTGCTTCTGCTTAGAACAGTGCTGCTGTTGCTGATTCTGGACGAAGGCAGCAGATCGTCACACAGAACCACACAAAAACAAAATCAAACTAGGCAACACTTCATCACACAGAACCGCACAGAAAGAAAATCAAACTAGGCAACACTTCATCACACAGAACCGCACAGAAAGAAAATCAAACTAGGCAATACTTCATCACACAGAACCGCACAAAAATATAGTTAAAAACTTCATGCAAGGCTGCGCGTTGAATGTTGGCAGATTGAGATGTCGGTGCAAGGCGGGCGGAAGCGGAGTGAAGCATGTCGCATCGGACAGGAGCCGCAGACCACCCGGCAACAGCTGGTGGAGGACTGCTACAAGGAGCTGGTTGCCCTGGCCAAGACCATCGGTCAGTGTCTGCCTCTCTGCCCGTTGGCTTGCCCACTCTCTGTCTACCTGGCTCTGTCTTACTGTGAATGTATAACTTGATTGATACAGACCATCGGTCAGTGTCTGCTTGCAGCTTCTCTGTTACCTGGCTGGCTCCCTCTTTGTCTGTCTACCTGGTTCTGACTTACTGTGAATGTAGAACTTGATTGATATATTTTGGATCAGGGGTGGAGCTGAATACTGGAGTGATCAAACACTGCGTTCTCAGTCTGAAAATTGTGGGTTCAAGCCCCAGCAGTCCCTGGATTTGACTTTTTTTTTTCCATTCTGCTAGGTCACCACAAAACATGTGCAGAAATTCTACTGGCCAAACCCCTGTTGTGAAAGTGAGCATGCACAAAACCAAATAAAGCATGCTAATCACCTAACTAGAAGGATTTTTTTTTCTTTTTTTTTAACTGTAACATTTGTGTAACTACCGAGTTAATTTTTTGAGCGCCAAACAAACTTTTTTTTTTTCTTTGTCTTTCTTCTTTTTTTTTCTTTTTTTTTTATGTTTATTTATTTATTTCATTTTTTTTTTATTGACTTTTTCCTCTGTCCAGCCACGGAACATGGCAGCAAGAACTACGCCCTCATCTTCCCCAACGCCATGCTGTGGCAGCTGGCGGAGAAGACGCCGCTGACGGCGGAGGAGATGAAGCGCGACATCGACGGTCTGCCAGAGAGCAAGATCAACAAGTACGGCGCTCACCGCTTCCTGGACATCACCACCAAGTTCTGTGTCATGCTGTCATGTGAGTGGACCCAGCCTGTAGTGTGTGAAGGGTTTGTTTTGATGTGGTCCTTTTGAATAGTGTTGCATCCTGTGCCTTTTGAAATGGTGTGTTGATCAACAGAGACGTTTGTGTGTTGTATTGATGCACACTGTAAGCTTATATGTACAGACATGATGATTACTGCATTTTGAGTTGAATTTGTTTCTGTTTGTGGATTTGTACTAATTGTTTGTATGGGTTCATCATAGAAATGTTTTGTATATGGGGTTACATTCACATAGAATGTTTTGTATATGGGGTTACATTCACATAGAAATGTTTTGTATCATCCAATTTCAATTAAACGGAGCATAGTTTTCCTTTAATCACACCAAACTGTGCGTAGTATGAAATCTTAATTTCATTTTAGATATGGAATTGTCCCAAAGTTTTTCTTTTCTTCATTTATGCATTTTCAGTTTGTCTGTGCATGTGTGGGGTTTTTTTTTTTTTCCCAGCTATTCAAGAGGATTTGGATGATGACAGTCAGGGTGTGGAGGAGAACGCGGACGACTGGGCCTCCCCCTACTTTGAAACTTCCTCCACCAGCTCCAGGGGCAGGCAGAAGAAGCCCTACGGTCGCCAGAGGGTGAGCACAGCACTGTGCATTCACACAGGGCCTTCTTCCTAAGGTAGATGTTCTTTGGATTTACATAGGGCTTTCTGCTTCCCCAGATATGCATTCTCAGGATTCAGACAGGGCCCTCTACTTCCCAAGATGGCATTCTCTAGATTCACAAGCAGCCTTCTTCTTCCCAGATGGAGGTTCTGTGGATTGACACAAGAATCTTCCTCAGCTGGACGATCTGTGGATTCATAAAGAACCTTCCTGCCCAGGCGAATGTTCTCTGGATTGATAGGAAACCTTTTTGTTGAGTTAGTTCCACTATCAACATTTTCTTCATCAGAATATGACTGCATGTGTCTGCTTTTTACATCTAGTACTTATCAGTGAACAATGGAAATAACCTGTCAATAAGTCAACTGCACAATCATTCCATTCATCCTGAGCAGTTTATTTTGTTTAAAGAAAATAAAGAAAGAAAGAAAGGAGAAAAAGAAAAGAAGAAAAAGGCATCACAGCGACTCTTAAATATGAAAATTAAGCTTATCAAAATCTGTGCATTATTTCAAGTTTTTGTGTTATCTGAACCCATTCATGATTTCGTAGGAAAATTGTTGAGTAAAAAGACATGACCAGATAACATAGATTTCATTACACTTGAAATGGAGCAGACCTGCAGTCTGATCCACTCAACATGAATATTTATGGTACATGTTGTATGTCCAAGATTGATCCTGTTTTGAAGCCTGCGTCTGATCTTGAATGTGTACTGATATAACGATTGGTTAGTTCCAAGGGTGCACAGAGGTGATTCGTCTGGTTTCAGGGTGGAAGGTCACATGGCGGGAAGAGAAGAAGAGGAGGTTCCAAAAAAAGAGGGAGCAGGTAGTCTGTGCTGTGTGGACCTTACTTCTGTGTGTGTGTGTGTGTGTGTGTGTGTGTGTGTGTGTGTGCTGGTGTGTACATTTTCTTGACCCCAGTTTCTCTGTTTATGTTGATGCATGCTTTGCTGGCTGTATTTTTTGTCACCATTTTTTTAAAGTACACAATAACCAAATGGAAGCCTTCAACCTACTTGCTGTAGTCATGCTAATAAAAGAAGTTGAAGGGAATCCTCCTGTATGTAGGGGATGCAAGTTTTCCGCAATTAACTTGAAATCAGAACAGGAAAATTGTGATGTATTGGTAAGATAAGATAAGATAATGTTGCTTATAGCCCAGCCGACCGCAAAGGGCCACATCAGGGCTGTTGATGTAATGGTCTCTGTATTGACACAATAGTGGTTTTGTAATGTTCCAGATTAACTTGACTTACTTGGTTATTTCCTGGTTCCTTCATATGCAGGCAAAAGCAGTACTCTGTTTTTCACATTTATAACTTATTTGGTACAGTGTGGTTGAAAACAAATTCCTACAAACAATGCCAAAAGAAGAAGAATGTTAGCAGAGCTGGAATAACCCCATTTTGAAAAGTACTGTCAGTCACAATCCAAACAGCCCCTCCTCATGTCCACCCCCCACCCCCCATCCTGAGCCCCATTCATCTCATGATTCCTGAATGTTGACTCCAGAAGGCTGACTACTGTGAATTCATTGTTTTTTCCAGTCATTGATTTATTGGTGCAAAATCTTTAACAGTATAGTTTTGATTATCAAAAACAGCCAAAATAAATACAAAAAATTTAACAGTATGGTTTTGATCATCAAAAACAGCCAAAATACATACATACATACAAAAAAAAGAAGGTTCAGAGTAACTCTTAGTTTAAAATAAAATGTGAAACAGACCAATAAATTTTCAATAAATAGGACTTCTTCAGACCGAACAAAAAAAGAGCAGCACCTCCCAAATCACAAGCTGTGTAGCTGGAAAGTTACAGAAAGTTTTGGAGTGACTTTCTGGCAAGCCATAGGTCTATCTATATGAACTGTGATACTGATTGACTGAATGGTTAAAAGAATGACACACACACACACACACACGCACAAAAGGTGAAGTATGTGAGCTTGAAACAAAATAGATCTCTTCTGATAATTCGGCAAAACCCATGTGTAAGATTGCTGAAAATATCTGCGTGAACTTGGTAATGATTGGTTGGAACACAAACTTTGGTGTTACAACATTAGTGTTGCCAGTTGTACTTTATATTGTCAAAGGTCAAAGTTAAGCTTCACTGGAAAAAAATATTGATGACTTCTGATGTAAATGATCCAGTACGCATAGAAACACATGGCGTAATCGTCAACATTGCAAAGCTTGAGGGGGCCTCTACAAAACAAAGAGAACCAGTGAAATGCATTTTTTTGCAAAGATGAGCCCATATCCCATCAACTCGCGCTACCCCTGCCTTCATCAAACACACAAACTAATTCTCAAACTTTTTTTTTTTTTCCATACAGATCTGATCCTGATTAATCAAAGTAAGTTCAAATTTCAAAAGATAAGCATCAACAATTTTTCAAAGCTTAGTGCAAATATTATCCGACGGTTCTTGCTGGAATAATGTTGAAGGTTGCAGACAGCATCAGCAAATTCATTTGCAAGTTAAAACCCTTTCAAGTGCAATCATGCATAAGGGCGTAATCACCGATGACCTAACAATAGACACCAACTTGCTTCAAGCACATGAGTCAAAGGAGGTAAATTAGAAGTTCAGGAAGGATTCAAATGCATGTGGTGAGATTGACGTCTTGTTGGCCAGAATCTGTTAAAGACAAGTTGTGCCCAAACCAAAGCCTGCATGCAGCTGTACATAGAGACGCAAATGGGGAAGAGTCCTTGATCCTGAAAATTAGTAGTGGTCATGCAAGCAATCCTGAAACTGAATTGTAGCCAACTTAATAATCCTGAAAATTATGAGATCCTGAAATGATTTTCTAGCACCTATTTAGCTTTTTATGCTTTTAAAAGCGTAAACTAATGAGTCCCACTCATAGATGAATGAACTGTTAAATGGGCCCCCCCCCCCCCCCTCCCCACCCCCATTATTTTTAACCTACTGTTAGTATTCAGTGATTGAAAACAACTGGTTAGCCCAGTGTAGAAGTTTTGACTGGATTTATGTGCAAATTTTGGACATGAGATCACAGCAGTTGAGTATCACTAAAAACAAAGTTGCAGACATAATGCTAAATGCCCTTTAAAAAGTAGGTTAAGAAAAAGAATAAAACTACAGTAATGTACTAGACAATCATTCCATCATCATTTTTGTTCCTCAGGATCTTTTTGTTTGTTTTTTATTTGAATTGGAAAACTCTCTCTCTCTCTCTCTCTCTCTCTCTCTCTCTCTCTCTCTCTCTCTCTCTCTCTCTCTCTCTCTGTTTTTAACTTCCATTCTCTCATCTCCTCCACTAATTGTTTTTTCTTTTTTCTTTTCTTGTTTCATTTCCACTCAGTCAGTCAAACTTAATCCCTTCTGAATCTTTTTTATTTTTTCCCCAGTTCTGTTCGAAGAGGTAGGGGAGGAGGAGGAGGGGGACAGAGAGGAGGGAGCCAGAGTGCCCAGACTGCGAGGGGAGGAGGAGGGAGAGGAGGAGGAGGAGGGCCATCCAAGGGAGGAGGGTCCACGTTCGCTGCAGGGCGAAAACCCAAAGTGCCTGTGACCAAATCGACTCTTGGCATGATGCCAGACCCCGCGCCCGATCCTACCTGGCTTCCATTGGCTCCTACATGGGATGATGGTGTCTGTACGTGTCGGCAGTGTACATATGTATATGTATATCATTTGGTTTGTGGGGAATGAAAAAGACTTGAAAATGAGATGTTGTGATTTTAAGTGTAATGTGAGTGGTAATGTTTCCTTAGCGGTATGAAACTTCCTGCTTGCTGCAAAAATGTTGGAGTGTATTTGTGTGTGTGTGCACATGTGTCCTTTTATAATGAAGAAGAAAAAAAGGTGAACTAATGAATGTATTCCTTGCCCTTGTGAATTATTAAGGACGTTGTTCACGCCAAATAAGAATAAGGCATTTGTTTTGACAGGTTAGTAAGAGAAAAAGTAATAAAATGAAATAAAAGATGGATACATGTGGGACAGTGCAGGTTTTCACAGTTACACTGTGGAAAAACAAACAAAAACAGGAGAAAAAAAAAACCCAGTATAGTGAAGTGGAAGGGATTCAGTGATGACTGTCCCACAACTGTAGATCACAGGAGAGCTGAGCTAGACTGCTGGGGCAGTCAGGACTCTTCACAGCCCTTTTCTCTCAGTCCATGAATACTGGAGTGGTGTTGACGCCAGTCTGGTCCTTCCTGCTGTCAAGGACTTCCTAGGGTCTGCCTTTGGAACACCTGACTTCCACTGTACCCTATGAAATGGTCTGGGATGGGGGAATTTTTGCCCTTCTTTGAGCTGTGTAACTAGGACTGTCCTCAGTTCTGCCATTGGAACGTCTGCTTTCCAATGTACCATGTATGGTTGGTCTTGGATAGGGAGTCTTCGCCATTTACATGCCTGGACTAGGAAAGCTCACAGGGCGTAATGGCTGTGTGGAGGTTTTGTCTGCCAGCATATGTGTTGAGATGCTGCCTGACGGAGAGACATGTTTTAGTTCCTGAAGCACAATAATTGAATTACAATGACAAACATTTTGAAAATACTCTTTATCTCTTCTTCTTCTTCTTCCACGTACGCAGGCTGATACTCCTGCAGACACTCCCTGTATAGACGGGCAAGGATTAATCCCATCTACGCAACAGAGGAAGTGGAGTTTTGTGTGTATGAGTTTTTTTGTCCCGCTGTTAAGACAGACATACTCCACTGCAGGGAAGAATTACTTTTTAGAGATGCCAGTTTAAATTTTAGAGTATACGAAGTGATTTAATGTAACATATACCGCAGTAAACCTGTGAAAAACTCAAAGCATGGTTTAGAAAGAGAGGGGCTTAGTTACTGCCAAGGACATAGACAAACAAAGTACAAGAATTCTTTGTTTGTTTGTTTGTCTATGTCCTTGGCGGTAACTAATCCCCTGTCTTTCTAAATTTTGCTTCATTTTCCGCCCTCAGTCACTCCGTTTTGAAACAAAGTATGGTATTATGAACTGAGAATTCATTATTGAAGAGTTGCTCTCATTACGCAAAAGAGAAATGTACATGTATGTTTGCACACTCTGGTAGACGGTGAGCGTTATTTAAGTTCTTGCATTGACCTCATGCATAAAGATAGAGCTTAGATATGATTCCAGCAATAATTGAATTCCATCTACAGGAAAGCTTTCAGATCCTGGCTAGAATTTGAGACTGTGCAGAGTGAGGTGGTGCAACGGAAAATGTGTTCAATACTTTAGACTTTAGAAATATTATAATGTCTTTATTTGATGAATTATTACAAAACTGCCCCATCATAACACAAAAGACAATGCATTTTTGCGTGCACATACATGGACACGTGCAAACATGTACACACACCCCCACACACACACTCAATCAGCACCACTATCACAGTATCTTGGTGTAAAGCTATTTGCACTGAAGAAGGTAAACAAGGCATTTAACTTTGCTTTGATTGGAGATAAATCCCCTCCACTTTTGTGAAGGTGAATATCTAACGTCTGTAGCGAGATATATTGATGCTCATTTGGAAATTTCATCCTTGTGGAGAAGTAATCTTCAGACCACCCACTCAGTTCAACACTACAGATACTTGTGTAGTGTTTTTAAATGAATGTATTTATCACCATGTAGGTCATATCACTTGTTTGGGACTTTAGCGGAAGTTTTATACAGAATATTGCAATGATTATATGATTCTTAAACATGGTGCGGACAGTCTGTGTTTGTGTGAATGAGTTGATCTGATCTTCTGGCCTGTGCCTCTGTTCATATGTTGTTGATTTTAAGGCTTTTTCTCAGCAAGTCTGGTACTTTGATTGTGTTTTAAGTCAGTTTGTATTGTTAGTCAATATTTACAATGTACAGTGTTGGAAAATAAGTTTCAATGGATTTGTGTTGTTACAAAATAAAGATATGTTGAAATGTCAAAATAATTTTGTTTGTTCGTTCAAGCCATCAGCTCCCACTGGAACAAAGGCCATCAGCAACAGTCCACCAGCGCGCCCTGTCCTGGGCCGCCCTTTCCAATTCTCTCCAGGTGCATCCCGCTCTCTTCCTCTCTGCATCCAAGTCTCTCCTCCATGAATTCCTAGGTCTTCCCCTTCTCCTCTGTCCCTGTGGGTTCCAGCGCAGAGCATGTCACGTGATGTCATCGATGGGCTTCCTCAATGTGTGGCCTATCCAACGCCATTTCCTCTTTTTCACCTCTTTCTCCGCAGGGAGTTGATGTGTCCACTCCCACAATTCCACATTCCTGATGGTGTCTGGCCAGTGGATCTGAAGTATCTGTCGGAGGCAGCCGTTAATGAATGTCTGTATTTTCTTGGAGATGGTCTTTGTTGTTCTCCACGTCTCAGCACCATACAAAAATAATTTGAGTTTGGCTTTTTCTCTAAGACTTTTTCAAGATTGAAAGTGTTACGATTGTCTATAGTTAAACATGTGGATGTCTGGTGTATGAGTGCCAAGGCCGTATCAAGTCACATCTTTTGTTACATGTTGGTAGGAAAAAACTCTTGGGTGAGCTGGTCAGAACAAGGTCTTCATTGAAGAACGCCCACTCCCCCTCCTATCCTGTCATACCAGTGTTCTGGTCCTGTTCTCATAACTCTTCATGAGGACCAGGCTGTATCCAGGTCATGACTCCAAGATGCCCGACCGCTGCCAGACAGTGTCCAGAACCTGCGCCTTCCTGATAGGTCAGCTGCCTCCAGGCCATAATGTGGCATTGTGGTGGATGTCTCACCCACATGGCTATCAGACAGTTAATTAGGGAGATTTAAGCCCTATGAAGGTCATCTTTGTCCCCTTTCATCCAGATCCAGCTGGAACTCTGCTCAGGTGCATCTGCCATGTCTTTTGGGCTCTGGTCCTCTTCCTATCAGAAGTTAAAGTGCGGTTTCACAAGGTTGTAAGTAGAAAAGCCTGCACATTCCCTCGCTCCAACCTTGATAGCATGGACATTGGCTTGGGATGCCGAATTCCTTCACGGTGTTGACTGGACGGGTATACTTTACAATTTTGTAAATGTAAGCATCCTCCATTATAATCATCACACAATCAGTTCTGTCAGAGTTTGTTTTGATGAACTTGCAAGGAGTTATGTCCGGTCTCATGCACCCTTCCTGATAATGTCCAAATGGCTTTCCGAGTCTTGAAAGTCCGTTGTGCATACCTAGTCATCCACTCCATCTAAGAAACCTCTCTCCCATGATTTTGATGTAACAACTATTAGCACTAATAAGAGTATTATTGATATGAAAAATCAGTCGTGCTATAAAGCAATAACTACATCTTTACAGTCTTTAACTCTTTTCGTGCCAGCTTACTGAGGGCCATTCGTCCTGCCTGCAGTTCACTGTGATGGCTGGTTGCCTGGACACAGTAAGCTGTGGTATGGGATACTTACTTTAACTGGCTGTATGCATCTACTAATCAAAGCATCAATCTGCCTAATTCTTTATGCATATTGATAAGAAGCTTGTAATGTAAAGCACTCAAGTTTCGCAAATACATTTTACGATCATAAAAGGATTTTGTCTTGCTCCTATTTGACAAGTAAATTTTTTTAAGGACATAAAAACAGCTGTCTGAAAACAAGTAAACAAACAAAAATGGCACTTCCACCCACAACCATCTCAAACCAGCTAGACAGTGACCAAGTATTTTCAAATGTTAATGAAAGAGAGCAGAGTGTGTTAAAATCATGGCTCCAATTGTCGCATTTGGCAATGTCTGCAGGTGTCAATAAGTGTCACTGACAGCAGCTCTTTATGCTGTTATAAGACATTGCCAACACCAGTTAAAATGTTGAAAAAAAAGTGCATGGTGGGAGTGGGAATGGTTAGAAAGGAAAATGGAGGAAGGCTGTATGTCCAGACAGGAGTAAGTTGATACGGTAATGCAATGATTTGCTGGATGGAGTGCAGAGGAGGATTGAGGGAGAAGGGGTAAGAATCGTTGAGAGGTGGATAACGGAAAAACAAGATTAAATATAAGGCCAAATGAAAAGAAATCAGCTTTTATTAACACACCTCTGGAGCTGCAATACTGTGGGTGCCTTAGCAGCACATCAGAAAAGGTGTGAATAGAAATATTATGACGAAGAAAATATATAGTTGTGACAGGTGTTAACAACACTTCCTCTGACTCGGGAGGAAGGGGGCAGTATAGAGAAAATGAAATAGTAAAAAAAATGTATATATGTATACCATACATGCATATCCGGTTCCTACATACGCACACATGCATGAAAATACACACAAAAAAGGGGGGGGGGGGGGGGGGGCAGCAAATTGTTTTCTTTTTTTTTTTTGAGAGCAGCAAACTTTTCTCTTTTTTTTTTAAGTTAAAGTATCTCTCTAGGAGAGTGAGATAAATCTTTGGGACCGTCAAACCAACTAATGGACGACAGGTAAACACATCAACTTGGCGGAGGAAATAAATCATGTGTACACGTGTCTTTTCACCACATATTCTTCAACACTGGATATGATCTTTTCTTCCTCTTGTATACAACTCCAGTGGCATTCCCCTACGTGGCTCATTTTGGCTTCCATGTCCACAATCATACCCTTGTCTGTCCTGTTGTAGCCCCAGAGCCGGCAACCCATGGGAAGAGTGAGTGTCAAGTTGTCATGAAGAACTGCACCACAGCCGAGTCACTTGGTGGTGCTCAGTGGCACCCGTTCTGATCCAACAAATGCAGGACACCACGCACTATGCCCCCTTTGGACGACAATAATTGTTTAGTTGCTGAGTCAGTGTGACCGAGTGCCCCTCTCTGTAACAGTGTTGTACAGCATAGTCCCCATGAACTCTCTGATACTGGGACCTTCACACGAAGGGCGCAGAAGTGGAGAGGAAATCGAAACAGGTCAATCGTAACAGCAGGCATGAAGGGGCACAGAATTTGGGACTTTTTTTTTTTTAAATGCTGATGAATTAGGATAATAAGAATAATACTTTGAAGCTCCATTTTGGGTCTGAGACTCCCATAACAGGGCTGAACTCTACGCTGACTGTCATCACATATCCCGGTGTTAACCAGGCCCAGGAGATGCAGACATCTGTAGTGTTAGTCAGGAAATTGGAGCAATGCTGGGATGCATCCATTAAATGGATGAAACTTTGCACTGCAGTTTCAGTCTTCTCAAACTTTGCCCACAGCAAACTCAACGCTGAGTAGGAGCCAACCAAGGGCCGAAATATTCCACATATGAAAAGGACTCTGATGCGAATCGAACCCATGACCCGCCAGCTGGGAATCCACAATGCAAACCACTGTACCACGGCAGCAGGATTGGTGCATGTAATCAATCTGGTCAGATCTTAGGAGTAAATATAATTAGCTTCTTCTACAACATAATGGCATCACTAATTGTCGCCCATCCATGCAGACCTCGTTATGCAGGAATTCTTTAATTGTCAACAAACTTGGTGAGAAAATCGTATCCATCCTTGCCTCCCAGCGAGTCCCATTCAACACTTCATCTCCCTCCTCCCAACCCGTGAGTGCTTTAACAGATTCCTTGTCCACCAGAATTGCCTGGGGGTGGCATGACGCTTCTCATTATGCAGGTTTATGAGCTCTGATTGATAGAGATTTTGCCTTTTTTTGACAGCTGCTGATGATCTGATTGATAGAGATTTTGCCTTTGACAGCTGCTGATGATGTAACTGGACGCATGTAGGCAGTGGGACACAACTTCACGCATGCATAGGCCTACGTGCACGGACTCTGTGTGTGTGTGTGTGTGCGTTTCCATTTCTAACATCGTCCTTGTTGTATGTTTCGTTTTCAGGATTGGCATTTGTTTCCTGCATTTTAACATTCCACAAAGGCTCCGTGTTGTCAGTGGGCTAAACATGTTAACGATTTAATTTGTTTATTGTTTCATTCACTTTCTTAGTTTGTTTGTTAGTTATTTCCTCCACAAAAAGATTTTTCTCTACCCAAGAAGGGCTTC
>CM065722.1:73898749-73903749 GCA_033310375.1 Conus canariensis | reverse complement strand
AATCATGTCCATTGTTTGTATGTATGTATGTTGATGTTTATGTATGTTATGTATGTATGTATGTA
Source organism: Conus canariensis (assembly GCA_033310375.1). Taxonomy (NCBI): domain Eukaryota; kingdom Metazoa; phylum Mollusca; class Gastropoda; order Neogastropoda; family Conidae; genus Conus; species Conus canariensis. Next base: position 73,903,684 of record CM065722.1, on the reverse strand, counting down.
TGTATGTATGTATTATGTATGTATGACATGTATGTATGTATGTATGCATGTGTGTATATATGTATGTATGTATGTATGTATGTATGTATGTGTGTACGTATGTCATGCATGTATATATGCATGTATGTATGTATGTATGTATGTATGCATGTATGTATGTATGTATGTATGTATGTATGTATGTATGTATGTATGTATGTATGTATGTATGAGTATGTCAGCAACATTACACAAACAACTACGGAACCGTTTTTAACAAACTTGGTGGAGAGATAGAATGAGCCCCAAGGACGAAGCCATAATTTTCTTTTGTGAAGCAGATCCGGATCAAGGGCGAATAACCAAGAGGATCCGTTCAGCAAGACACAAATGACCCCATTCCTGACGAAATGGAGATGACATGATGGAACGGGGCCCGAGAACAACCCATTTCAGTGCGAATCAAAGATCGCATCAAATGTCAGACCAATGGGGTCTACACAGCAAGATCAGTTTGAGTTACCTTAGAGGTGAGATTAACGTCCTCTTTGCTACAAGCCCTTAAGGACATAGTATTCCAGATCGAAATCCGTAGTTTAGGTGGCAGGATGGCTGGTCGTTGCAGGAGTCTTGGGCTTGGTTCTGGACGGACGAGAGCTGTCTTGTTTTGTTCTGGTTTTCATCTCAGAGTGGAGTCCGTGTCCGAGTCCTCTTCTTTCTTCCTGCTGAACTGGTGTCCAGCATTTGGTTCTGGGTCCGGGTGAACTGCTGGCCACTTTGTGGTGTTGGTCGGCCGATTGTGAGCGTCGGTATTCTTCACCTCTTCACCGCCTAAAAGGCCTGTCTTCAGGGCTTCCAGGCGGGCTTCTTCTTCACGCTCGGGTGACAATGGTCCTGTGCCGCGTAAGGGCGCCTCAAAGAGGAAGATGGACGGATGTCGCTGGAGCGCTTCACGAGTCCCTGAGAAGACCCTCGCTGACAGTTACCCTCGCTGACTACGGCCGTGAGGGCAATTTGTCAGCCTAACCCCGAAAGGGATCCCCGTCTCCTACTGCCCCCCCTCCCCCCCCCCCCCCCCCCCTTTTTCCCCTCCTCTCAGCTTCTCCCACTTCCCCCTACTCCGACCAGAAGACATGGTTCCAAGGTCACAGGTTATCGCAAGAGACAATGCTCCATCGACGACCGCCCCACATCTCCAGCTGGAGCCGTCTCCCCGGCGACACAGGCTAGATCTGCCGTCACATAATTATAGTGGGCTGAAAGGCTGCCTGCGCCGCCTGACGTTGGTCTCTCACATCAACGCCCATCGAAAGAGATCTGCCACATCTCCCTCGGCGCTCCACGCTCTGTGACTTAGCAGAGAGTGTGACGGACATAAGACAGCTGAGTTGCTGTAGTCGCCATTACGCACTGATAACTTGTTGCAAATAATTATGTGTTCATGGAATGAAACTTTGTGGTGATATCAATGTTGACTTTTCCCCTTTTCTTTTTTTTCTTTCTTTCTTTCTTTCTTTTCTTTCTTCTTCTTTCTCCTGCTCCTCTTCAACTCCTTCTTTTCTCCTTTCTCCTCTTCTTCCTCCTTCTCCTCCTTCTCATCTTCCTCCTCCTCCTCTTCTTCTTCTTCTTCTTTTTTCCTTCTCCTCCTCCTCCTCTCCTCTTCCTTCTCCTCCTCCTCGTCCTCCTCCTCCTGCTCCCTCTTCTCCTCCTCCTCCTCCTCCGCCTCCTTGTTCTTCTTCTTTGTACATGGGAAATAACCTTTTCATTCTGTATCCACGATGACTTCCCCTGGCAGTTCCCCCCCCCCCCCCCCCCCCCCCACCCCAAAAAAAAGAGAGTTGTTTTCACTCATGAACTCACTCACTACAGAGGACAGAGCCAGGGCCCGTTACTCTGTAGAAGAGACACACGCTGCCTGCCCTTTGGCTAGCGCCTTCCTGGTTGATCATGACAGGATTTTACAAATTTCAACATAATGATACACGAGGTTAGATTATCATCGGTGGCTTTGGTTCTTATGAGTAGCCTAATCTTTGACTGTGCGATGTTCAAACAGGATATCTTTTCTAATCATTTACTGCCATTCTTTTTTTTTTTTTTTTCTCGTCTCACCGAGCACCGTAATTAGCAACGTCAGCATGATGATTGATCGATGAGAATGAGACTGATGACGCCGAGCATGGTGATCCGATTTGGGGTTCACTGTAACAGAATTACAGCGGTGGTGATGCGGCGTGACTCTTGTGTGTGTGGTGTGTGTGTGTGTGGGGTGTGTGGTGTGTGTGTGTGTGTGTGTGGCACGCACGCGCTCAGACACGCGCGCGCTTGTGTGTGTGTGCGCGCGCGTGCATGTGTTTATAACGAATGTTATTAGCATTATACATTATATATATGGATGGTTTTTATTATCATTGTTGTATATCTAATTTTCACGGCAAATCAAATTTCCTTTTACAAGAGGGCAAGAAATTGAACTGAACTGAACGTGATATAAGGTCAAGGGAGGGGGGGGGGGGGGGGGGGGGGGAGGAGCCATACAAACGAGCGACCATTCCTCGCCCAAAACATTCTGGCTGGCATGCAACAAAGAAAACGATCCGTTGAGTGCTAGTTGCCAATCACAACTCAAGAACATATAATTATAATCTCATGCCCATCCACCTACACTCACCCACCCATACATACCCTAGTCTGCGATACATAACTGAACAATATGTCTTAAAATCTATATGTTGAAAAAAAAAATTTTCGTCATAAAGGTGCCGCCATGATTTTATTCCCATGAACTGTAAACCATAAGTCATATGACTCATAGTCTACTGCGCTTTAATTATAAGTGTCTCTCGAAGAGCAGGTGACAGTATACCAGAGAAATGCTCACGCATTGGCTGCAACATGTGGTGTCGTACTACGACACCTCACAGACGGACCTCACTATGTCTGGAAGCAAGATGAGTCCCAGCTTAATAACACGTAAATCTTAGCACCCAAGCGCCACGGAAACCTGTGTACTTTTGGGTTCTCGCGTCTAGCTGCGTTTCTGGACGAAGAGATGTAGCTAGATATTTGCCGCGAGGTGACAAAATGGCGAAACTCAGTGTAGAGTTTCCATAGCTTTTCGACCGTAAGGGGGGTGGGGGTGGGGGGGGGATGAACTGTCAGAAGTTCACCGTGTCTAAGTTACACTCCCTCTCCTTCAGCCGCCTTTAACCTTCCCTGAATCGAATCAAGTACCCATTTACCGCTGGGTGGACAGACAGAAGTTTCAAGCCGAAGAATTCCAACCTAACAAGTGGTTCGAACTTACGAGTGTAAACTTCACAAGCAAACGCTCTAGCCATTTGATTTTATGTGGTGTGATGTATATGTCGTATTATTCAAATGTGCATTGATGTATGTAAGCATATAAACATACCTGTCGATGTTAAGTAGATGATCACCTGTATTTTGTGTAAATGGCTTTGTAAGGCGCTTTGAGCTAATACGTATTAGGGTATTGCGCCCGATAAATCCTGTTTGTTACGACTACTACTACCACTATCACTGCTACTATTAGGCCTACTACTACTACTTCAACAACAACAACAAAAACAACAACACAACTACTACTACTACTTACTAGTACTATTACTACTGCTGCTGCTGCTATTACTAATACTACTACTGCTGCTGCTACTACTACTGCTACTACTACTACTGCTACTACTGCTTCTACTACTATTGCTTTTACGACTACTACTACTAATACTACTTTATCACTACTACTACTTTTACCACTACCACTACTACTACTACTACTATTACTACTACTACTACTACTACTAAGTGCCCCTCTAGTGCAAAGTATCCGGTACAGCAAAGAAACGGCACAAGCTGAAACCACTTTTACAGGCTTTTCCTGGCAATTTCTGGTTTCTAGATTCCATTAATTCAACAATTTTGCATCAGTGAGACGTGTAAAACAAACAAACACACAAACAGTCAAGCAAACAGTCAAACAAAGAAACCTTGAACAGCTGATCGTCACGAACGTACAGGGACAGGTTGGTAACATTTTTATCCTAAGTGTTCAGTGTCAGTTTCAGTGTCAGTTTCATCAAGGTGTCAGTCACTGCGCGTGGACATGACGCTCGCCACACCACATCCGCTCAGTTTTGAGACCACACACTCTTAATTTTTTTTTTTTTTTTTTTGTGAATCCTAAATACAGTGTGAGTTCAATTATCACAAAAAAAATCTTGTCCACTGTGCTTACACAATCTTTGCCATATACCTCGGCCAGTCAGTCACGATCGAGACAACTCTAAGTCACAGAGAGCTGTCTCTCGCCGGATGAAGTCCCCCCACAAAAAAGAAACGTGACCACTCGCCAAACTCGCGACAGTCAGAAATGCATACTGGGGTTGCTAGGCTGCTGGTGTGACCCGTCAAGGAATGCGGGGGCACAGTGGGAGAGGGGGTGGGGGGGGGGGGGGGGGGCCGAGTGGATTACCATTCGCCCTATCCCGCGTGCTAACACTGTTTGGTTGACGGCCGAATCTGCGACGGTTGAGCTCGAGTGCCCCCATAAAGGTGTTCTCCTGATTCGCTCCATTAACCTCTGTCTGTCTGTTTGTCTGTCTCAGTCTCTGTCTCTCTCAAATGAAGAATGTTAGCGCACTTTAGTGTGCCAAATGTTAACAATGTGCGTTTTGTTTTATCTTGAATATATTTTTGTAACCCTGCGGATATGCTCCGCCTTGTTTTAAGGACCAATGCGTCTGTAAACAATCAAGATTTGACTCTCTCTCTCTCTTCTCTCTCTCTGCTTCACCTTCATCCTCCTCCTCCTCCTTCCTCCGTCATACCCCCTCCTTACGTCTTCTGTCTGTCTCTGATTTTCGCTGAGGTTTTACCGTTGTTAGTGTCCCTGGAACTGTTGACTGAAATCAGTTGTGTGTGTGTGTGTGTGTGTGT
>CM065722.1:73888749-73891249 GCA_033310375.1 Conus canariensis | reverse complement strand
GGAATGTGACGTTATAGTATTTTTTGACCTAGGGAGTAGCTAAATCGACTTTTTAGCCTTAGGGGAAGGCTGAAGCGAAGAGGAGTTTTTTTTTTTTTTCGACGTTAGAGGAACTGTACTTCCCCGAGTGTCATTATTAATGGTTGTCCCGGTCATGACAGCTCTGTTCTGTTTCTGTGTGTTTGTTGTCCGCTCCTGAATTTACCAGCTTCATTTTATCAATTTCTTTTCCACTTAGCTACTTTCTTTTTTTTTTTTTTCTTTCTTTCTTTTTCCATTCAAGGCACATTTGCCCACAAACACTTTGTGAAGCTGAACACGTAATAACCTAACACAGCGATATACCCTGAGGTGAGGCAAGCGGCGGCTGCACAGCGGAGGTACTTGATCATTCCAAGGAGCGTCACCGTGACATGTGATTCATTATCGGCTCTGGCTTTGTTTCCTTGGTTCCATATGTTCAGTTTGCGGATGGTGTTACTACTTCCTTGTGGCACGCGCCAGGTATATACCTGCTCGGGCGTTATGCTTAGGGAGCCCATAAACGTTTTGTGTTGTTTTGCCCACTGTGTATGTGTCTGTTTGTTTGTTGTTGTTTTTTCACAGTAGCGTACGTGCTGAGATAAGCATGTTGTTGTCCATGATCTGTCTGCCAACAAATGAGCAGATCTTTAAATTTGATAGATTTGTTTGTGAGGTCATCCTCTGCAAGGCGCTGAAACTAAATTGTTGATGTCTCTAGGTTCGAATCTGTATAACCCTCAAACGAATGGGGGAACATTTTCTCCCATCTATGTCGCAGTTTAAAAAGAGTAACAAAACAAGTTCTAAAGTATATATAGGACACGGATTTTATTTACAGATAGAGTGGCATAAACACACACCGACTTTTGCTCCCATTTCTTGGATTTGGTGTGAATGTGGCCCAGGGGATCTTGCTCTTGTCCGGGAAGCGTGATATTCCCGTCAGTTTGTTGTTCCAGTGCCCCCCCCCCCCCCCCCCCCCCCCCCATTCGTTTCCCCTTGCCTTTAAGTAATGGTCTGAGGGCTAAATTCTCCCAGATCATTCCATCACCTGAAGTATGTGAGCAGCAGAAACGTAGTACTGTTGTTGTTGTTGTTGTTGTTGTTGTGTTGTCGTACCCTGGCTAAAAGACTCCAGGGATCATCCAAACAGCTGAAGTACTTGAACGCTATGGTAAAAATGCATCAGCTGGGGATGAGAACATTACGTGTGTGACCGTTTTTTTTAGTTACCCCGCCACATGGGCAGCCACACTCCGACTTCGGGAGATTCCGGAAACTGATAATGTTATGCTAGGAGCTTGTCACAACTGAAGACAATCCCCGCATAACTATGCAGAGCATAACAACATTTTGATGTAGCCTTGGTGTTCTAGTCTATGTCAATTGGTCTGACACAGCCTTAAGCCAAGGCGGAGACGTAGTACTCGTCAAGAACTGTTGAGCAGATGACCAACTGTCCGCCGGTGTCACGCCGTCGTTCTTGAAACTCAGCCGTGTCGCTTCAATTCATTAAATATCTTTCAAATGATGCAACAACAGCAAGACTCATCCATTCACTTCACGGCCTGATTATTGACCAGTCATTTTTCTTTTAAAATTGTTTCAGTTTCCCCTTGCACTCACATCACTTTGAAACCAACTTGATTATTGAGATTCGTAATTGTTAGGCTTGGCAAGCAGCAGAACAAATCTCCCGGCTCCAGCGAATTCAAAACAGCGCAGCGCAACTCGTCCTTGGTAAAAAAACAAAAACAAAAAAAAAAAACAAAAAAAAACGACATCACATTACACCACTGCTGAGGAAGCTTCACTGGCTGCCGGTTAAGTTTGGTTATCACTACAGACTTGCCACTCTCGCCTTCTGTTTCTTTGATAGTTCTCTTCAGCCATACCTCTACGTTCTGCGCTTACCAGTCATCACGTACTCATCGTTCTTCCAATCAGAAACTCCTGAAGATCCCAAAGCCAAATTCAAAATCGTTTGGTGAGCGTTCCTTCAGTTTTGCTTTCCCAGCTGTTTGGAACTCACTGCCTCCCACCCTACGAAACCAGCCCACGTGATCTGTTGTCAAAGCACAGCTACGAACTTGTCGTTTCAACCAAGCGTTTTGAACACTACTTTCCCCACATTGTGTGTACACAATAATGTCTGTAGCAAGATAGCTGTCACATGTGAATGAATGAGGGTCTGAATGGTGTCATGACAGCGTAATGGGTAGTTTCCAACTAGAATTGCGCCGTGCAAATTCGATTTATTATTATCATCATCATCATCATTATTATTATTATTATAATTATCATCGTCATAATTATCATTATTATTGTTATTATTACTATTAATGTTATTACTATTATTGTTGTTGTTATTGTTATCATTATCAGCAGCAGCATATGCTAATAATATATCCCCACATTTTGTCGGGAAGTCTATCTGGTGTGCAATTCTTGCGGGAAGAGGCAGGGAGTGAGGGGG
>CM065722.1:73866249-73886249 GCA_033310375.1 Conus canariensis | reverse complement strand
CTGAAAGCTTCTACTGTTGGAGTCTGTTTGGCATCTGGAACAAAACCCCATAATTAGGTTAGTTTGAAAGGTGGGCAAAACCAAACTGCTATAATAGTGTCCTATTGGCTACATTAACTTGGGGATAGCAGTGGTGTGTGTCTGTGTGAGAGAGGGATGGCGGAATAGTGGTATCCAGAGGTTCAGTCGACATGTTTTTGTGGCGGCAGGCATCATCAAACAAGATGGATGGGCGCACTACCATTGCTTTATAATCATCATTCGACTGTTTTCCTTCCCAGTATTTGCTTAGACAAGCTGGTGTAATATACTGTCAGATCTATGTTACATAAAGGTGAAAGGAAAGTGATAGAGAGAGAGAGACAGAGACAGCGAGACAGAAAGTTTGAGAGACAGAGATAGACAGGGAGACAGAGAAAGCCTGATGAATTTGTAATGAGCATGCACACACACACACTGATACAAAAACACAACATTAAATTTATAACGCATTTAATATTATCTCAACACCTCAACGTAACTTACTGAACAAGAATAAAGCACTTTTTTTTTTTTTCTCTTTTTGTTTCTTCACTTCATTAAAACAATACCATTTTGTCCACCTCTTCTGGCTGTACATGTGTTGTTTCAAAGCAATCATGAAGTTTTCTTTCATCCAGTTCCATGTTCCCCTTTTCCTGCTATCCAAACTATCATTTCTGTAGCAATAACAAACATGTCCCAAATTCCACATCATAACAGCATAAAATACTAGCGATTGAGCATACCCTAATTACTGATCAGTATACAATCAAACATAAGAAAGGAATGAAGAGACTAATACCTGTGAGAAAATGAACACCAACGAATAAACATACATGCATTTGAATAAATAAAATGAGCTGTATATATTACTAAAAAGGGGGGGAAAAGAAAGAAAAAACCCAACCCCAAAACAAACAGCTTTCCTGGTTTCTGTTTTGTATTAATTAAAACAAGCCTTGGGTTTAGCCAAACGTTTGATAGTAAAGTTTTTGATCAAACTGACAAACATTTCTCTAGGCAGGTTGGGGAAGATTGGGAAAGTGGGGAGTTGTAAGGCGGGAGGACAGGGGGTTGTTGGGAGGAGGAAGCGATTATGATATCCTGGTGTATGAAATGTTACAAAATATTCGCAAAAAAATGGGCACATTTACACACATGTATCTGTCTCTTCTGTTAAAAAAAAAAAAAACCTTACCAAAACAAATTGAAAAAAAAGAAAAAAAGTGATACACCCTGCATGAAACCACACACACACACACTCACACACACACTCACACACACACACACACACACACACACACATACACACACACAGTGAACAAGACTGCTTTCAAGAACACATTTAGTTATTCATATTTCCCACAAGGCCCTACCCTCCAAAAGCAGTCATGAAATATGCACACACTCACCTGTGTGTTCAAGTGAACAACTGTTTGTACTTACACAGGCCTCTAAACAATGTCTACTGAGAAACAACATGACAGTCTGATCAAGTACAATCTGGAATTAACAGCTCGCATCTGTCATCACATCAATTTAGTCAAAATCATTTCCCTTCCTTTCTAAATCTCTGTCTCTCTCTCTCTCTCATTCACACACATTGTGGTTTAAAAAAAAAAAAAAAGAAGAAGAAAACACTACTCTTTCCCTACCTTAGAAGTGCTATGAATATTAACCCTTTCAACCTTTCCGAGTTTTAGAGCCAGTGTAGCTTCTTCTGCCTGGCCAGTTTGAGCTGATCAGCAAGAACAGAAGGGATACTTCACTTCAACTCTAATATCTGCTGGAGGCAGAGAGATTCATCTAGTTACTGTAAAGCAAGGCATTACAATTTCATGTAATAATATGATATGCTCCCAGACTTCTGATCCTCTGACAAAGTCAAACATGACCTCTTTTTCATTAACAGACTGGGTACATCATTTCAACTCATGTCTGGATAACTATTCTATTAAGATCTTAAAAAACTTCACACAGCCATAACAAACTGTTTTGCAACATATCAGAATTCCAAATAATTGTGTGTACCTTTGGACCATGCTTGGATACATTAGTTCATTTTTTTTTCAGTAAGTCTGTAACTGATTGTAAACTGATCGTAAACCTCAAATGGCAGACTCGGTTTAGGTCCAAGGAGTTCAAAGCTTTAATACGCTACTGATAAATCTTTTATTCCTAGCTATGTCAAACATCTTCAAAATTACTTGCATAGTTCTGGAGTAAAACCAGTCTGAGCATATCAGTTCTGTCGTCCATGCACTGCTCAGGCATAGGTCCAAGGTGCTATCAGTAGAACCCTGGCATTGCTTGTCGCAGGACTGAATGACTTGATATCTGTCTGATGACATGCAAAAGCAAGAGATCTGGATTGTGGGTATGAATATGAGGGCATCACACGGTATTATCCTACAAAACAACCAGTGATTACTTATGCGAAAATTAAATGACAAAAAAGGTCTAGTATTGCCATATATAATACAAGCATTAGTTACTATACCATTCAACATGGTCTTTTTTTTTTTTTTTTTTTTAAACAGGATGTCATTTCTCCAAGAAAATGGATTAGAGACTCGTACTACTGATCGGCTTCAACGTAAAAGGCTCGGTTCTTGCCTGTATAAGTCACTAATGAAAACCCCTGACTGCTTTGAAAGCGCAACAAGACGCTAATTTTTTCAGATGACATTTTCCATCTTGTTGGTAATGACTGCTACCTGGCGAGCCTGGAGCATGGACACATTTTCACCGGGTTATACTGAAAGGAGGACTGTCCTCTGACACTCTCTGCGTTCAACATGTTGGCCCTCTTTCACCACAAGACAGACATCAACGAAATAAGCTGGCACCTGAGCTTGTACAATTATGTATAAGATGAAAGTAGAAAGCAGTGTCCAGCTGTAAACCAAGCTGAATTTATGTTCTTCTCGTTGGTTTGTTTTTCTCCCGACCATACCCCCTCTCCATACTGTCCAAAAGACACACCACATAGTTTATCTCGGTTTAAAAAACAAACCCCACCGGTCAATTTTGTAATTAGGGAAAAAAGGGGAAGAAAACCAACTGTTACTTCTAACATATACAAAGTGTCAGCTCTCTTTGATCACTTGTTTGATAGAAAAGTTGTTGACAAAATAAAGACACATGACGCACTCTTGACACAATGCAGAGTTGTACAATACAGGCACATTACTAAATAGTCTGCAGCAATGTGCATACGACAGTTTTCAACAGTGAGGACATACCAATCCACAGAACTGAACTGCTATATAACCCTGCCAGAGTCATGTCTTCACATACACAGAAAAATGAACAAATTAAGTTATATACCTTCACATACAACCAGGGGGAAACGATCAATGAAACAAAAGAGACCATAAGAATCAGTCATATCTGAGTTGGAACTGTAACTGATAACACAAAAGAACTGTTTTCACATCAAATTATAAAAATGACAAGAAATGCAAATGCCACAACACCAATTTGATTCAGCTCCTTCAGTTATGTACCTCAGATCTGGAAACCATGCACACGCATCCAGACCTTCGGCGAACACAAACGCCATTCCGCAGTTAACAAAATACCTTTGATCACATGACACACTCCGTTTTATCACAAGGCACGCTGACCACAATAAAGTACCATTCCTTACACTGTCATGTTGTTAGCTCATGTCAAGTGGCTCAAATAAATGCAATACAAAAACAGTAAATATAGTATGCACACAAACTGTTGCCAGTTAAAAGGTGTCAACAACTAAAACAAAATAAATGAAAATAATAATAATAACGATATCTTCAAACTTCAACAAAAAAGGTAACCTACAATCTTTTTAAAAAATCATTAATTAAAAAGAAGTGAATACAAAATAACAATACTGAATGATAAAAAGGACAACATTACAATGATGAAGCGCGGCCCACTGAAAGAAGATGGTGAAAGAGGCTGGAGCACTGAATTCAGAAACACTTTAGAAAATCTGAAACCGTCTAAATCAGCACATGAACCTCTCATTCCAAGACTTTAAAAAACCCCATTATCAATCAAAATCAGCAATGATAAAGAACGATGAGTAGCCCTCAAAATCTTCTGTTTGAGCTTTGACAAACATCTCAGTTACAAGAAAACACAGCAAGGAACTAAAGGTACTGACGTGAACAGCATGGTGATGAGTATGGTGACTAGAAGTCCCTCTCCACATGTACTCTTCTCCCTGTCTTCCAATCAATGAGCCAGCATTTTAACAGGGCACAGCGGCAGCCAGGCTGTCCAATGACCCCAAAGATGGACAAGGTTTGACCACAAATCTTCATGGAAGATTTCAGAATTCCCTTAGGTCTACCTGAAAGGGGCAGACACATTTAATACTTCCAGCAACTCCAAACCCCATCAGGTCAATCGGAAAGGGCTGATGCACAGAGCAAAATTATTCAAGTAACTGAACTAGCATTTGAACTGTTCCACTGGAGTCAGCTGAGTTGGGCTGAGTTTGGAAGGTTAACAGACAAAACTTTGGTTTGATTCTTGCGAGGAGCAGTTGTATTCTGGTCTGCTATCCCTTCCAAAGGTTTAGCCTTTTTCTTTTGTGTAAGGCAGCACACATTCAACATGATAAAAAAAAGGGAAAAGAAACTTGCAAGCACATTATAACATTTGAAACATGAACACAGCAAAAAAATCATTTTGGCAGGCAGAAGAAAAAAGAAAAAAAAAACTTGACGAGAGAAAAGTGCAAGAATGGTAGTAGGATGAAAGAAAACGATGACTCATTTTGGCATATTGCTCATACCTGGGCACAAAATACCTGCTTTCACAGAAATAAAGACAAAAACATAGCACACAAGAAGTCATCAAAGTGAACCACTGTTGCCTCTTGAGGAAGCAATTCGTAAATAAATAACTTAGACCTCCTGTGTTCTTTACGTCAACTGCAATCATCTAATTCAGTCTTTCTCAATCTGCTGAACTTCCTGCAAGCCTTTTTGTTTGCTGTTCATTCTCTGCTCAGCAATTTTCTTTTTTTGCTCTTCATTCTCTGTTCCACAATTTTCTCTCTCTCTGTCTCTCTCTCTCTCACACACACACACACACACACCAAACAAACAAATTAAGCTGCTGCGGCCCCTCCTCTCCCCTCCATTCTCCCATTTCATTTACATAATGATAAAACATACATCTGCATGCATGACCCTGCCAGCTGATACATCACTGATGGCTTAGCTGGGGATAGATGGACAGGTGCTGGTAGTAAACATGTCTTTAACCCCTTGACTGCTACTGACAGGTATGCTCATCTGTAAGAGACTGTAGCATCCTTGCGATGGATGGGGGTATCCACAAGTGTATAATAAGCAATGTTTTTATCATGCACATAGAGACAGACAGAATAAGTTACTAAGTGCCACTGTCTGTCTTGTCTCGTTTGGACGTATATTCCTTCATAAGATGCAATGCCACCTTTCAAGTGTATGGAAAGATCTGCACGTGCCCTACTGCATTCAGACAAATTCAGCAGTCAAGGGGTTAACCAGGCACTCTGAATAAAATCCACACAAACAGACGAAGAGTTCAGTAGGTACCTTGAATAGAATCCACACAAAGGGTTAGCCTAGTTCTTCAAATAAAACCACACAAACAGAAACAACAGGTACGCACAAAGTACTCCAACAAAGGTGTACACAGCGCTTTTCACCTTAACAGAAACAACAGGTACGCACAAAGTACTCCAACAAAGGTGTACACAGCGCTTTTCACCTTAACAGAAACAACAGGTATGCACAAAGTACTCCAACAAAGGTGCACACAGCGCTTTTCACCTTAACAGAAACAACAGGTACGCAGAAAGTACTCCAACAAAGATGTACACAGCGCTTTTCACCTTAACAGAAACAAAAAATGTGATATGCCAGCATATTGTTATTAAAAAACCAGTATTGGAACTCATTCATCAAAAGAAATGAACACCACTCAGAGTGTGCATCTTCCTGCAGCACATTCTACTGTGACAAAAAAAAAATCCATAGAGCTACATGCACACTGTTCATATCATCCCCAAAATATAAACATAAAATACCAATTAAATAATAAGGCTTTAACCCTCCCCCCTCCCCCCACTGCCCTCCCTTACTCACCCCAAGAGCAAAAAAATGCCAAATAACACACACACACACACGCACCACCACCCCCCACCACCCCACATACACACACCCACACACTCACACGCACGCACTTAAAGTAATCCATGTTACTGATCAGTTGCTAAGCTTTGTGTATGCCATGAACTTTGCAGAGACAAAGTGGAAGCAACCTGGTTTCTGTTTCACCTTCTTGCCATCTACAATCCAACTGTGTCAAAAATTGCCCTGTCTGTATTAAAGATGAAGAGGAATTAAAACAGAAAGAAGATGAATCCAAGACCAGCTTGCTTTCAACTCTTTCTCAAGTTCATATATCATGCAGCATTTTGTATTTCGTTGTGAACTGCACAGGAATATGGATTACAGGCAACACACACAAAAATAATGCAATCAACAAAACAGTATTTTTCATTAACTCCACAATGCTAAAAGTCTGGCTTTCTTTTCATACTCCCCCTCTCGGTAAAAATGATGCCCATGGATTGACAAAAAAAAAAAAAAAAAAAAAAAAAGCACTCATTATGCACCTAAGCTATTTTCTTTTTTTTTTTTTAGGACACTTACATTATATACATCAATTCCAACTGCAAAACACAGTGGCACACAATGCCAGGTAGGCAGAGACGTGCTTGTGGTATGCAGAATTGCTAATCTGTGAACAAACCGATGAACCCAAGCACTTCTTCATCATCACCATCATACTGTTCTTTTGTTTGCATAAACGCAGATCAACAAGAGTTATGTACAAAACAACAACAGTCTGAACAAAACAAACCTGAACACTCCAATAGCAGTACCTCAACAGAATGTACACAGTTCAAAATGAAATGTCCATTAATGCCAAACGTTAATATCGTCGATAAAGGAGCAAGAACAGACATGGCCTGCCGGTGAAAAGCTTCTGTCCTGGTGTCCTTGAGCAATCCATGACTGCTGTTTTGTTTTTTTCTTTCAAAATCAGCAGACATGGTAAACATATCGGATCAAGATCGTTACACAGATGTGGAATGAGGGGGAAAGAAGGGTGGGAGGGGTGGGGGCCGGAAAGGGTAAGGGGGGTGGGGTGGGTAGGGGAGGGCAGCAAGAGAGGATGAGGTGTAAGTAAATCATGCTACAGACAGATCTGAAACACAAAGACTGGGAAAACAACAACAATAACAACAACCACCATCAACACCACCACCATCACCAACCACCAATGACAAAACATCCCCCCAAACCTTCACCTCTTCACTCAAGTGACACACTCGAAGCCTTTGACCATTTGGAGCTGCTCTTATACCAACTGTGGTAGCCCAACCAATGACTGGCTCAATCGAGAATATCTCGAATATCTGCATCACAAATGAAACATTACTGAAGTCAACCTTGGCGGGGTAAACTTAGCTCCTGTGTTACCTTTACCCAGCCATTCTGCTTCAGGAATCAAGAAAACAATGTTGGAAGTCAGTTTGTTCTCTATTCTAAGAGCAGAAAAGCTGCAGGAAAAATAAACTTCAGGTTAATGTCTCCGATCATCTGAGCATTGTATAAGTACAAATTACATCACTTACAAGTTTTCTTTTTGTCCTGTTATCATGGCCCAGCAAACCACGCTAGGCCTCTTCATACTGGGTAAAAAAAAAAAAAAAAATTACCTTTTTACATCCACTGACAGCATGGTGCCAAAGTTATTGACAAAGAAGATAAGACAAAGAGTCAGTCTGCTTAATTTTGTCACCCCATGTTTCAAAAACACACGCACATATTAAAGTGGTAGAATGCCAAAGGAAAGGCAGAAAAAGGGCAGATGAAAAATAGGGGGCGAAAAAAAAAGAAGGAAAGGGAGAATGTGAGACAGAAATGAAGAAGCACAGAATATCCAGACGGCACGGATACAAATTGCTCTGACATAACTTAAATGTCATTACAGTTATAGAAGAAACAAAACAACAAACAAAACATGACATAGTATTTTCTCAATAGGAGTTAAACAAACTCTTTGTGTGTATAAGAAGTTTTTCAGTTACTGACAAGAGTTTGAACAGAAGAAAGAAAAACCCTGGTCAAAACGTATTCCTTTAAAAACACATCCTTAAAATAAAGGATAAAAACAATGAACCAAAACAAGTGCTAATATAGCATAGGTGTTGTCAAAATATTCTTAAATCAATGACAATAACAAACCGATAAACCCTTATCCATAATTTGTACAACAAAACACAAACAAAATAAAGTCATCTATACCAATGGATATTTCAAGATTTACAATATCAACATAAGCAAAACAACAACTGATTTTTCTTTTCCTCTTCTTCTTTTGTGTGTGTGTGAGTTGCTTTTGTAGTAGTCCTTAAGACAAATGTGTGTAACTGTGTATGCACACACAAATGAATGAGTGCATGTTTGCATGTGTGCACTTTGAATGGGAATTCATGTATGACCCAACTTTTATTAAACATGTCTGAAGTGTGTCTGTTCATAAACGCACATCTGTGTGCAATTCAGAGCGACAGAGTAAAGAAAATTTCTGCAGCTTGTACAACAGTGAGGGGTGGGGGCGGGGGCAGGGTGGTGAGGGGGGGGGGGGAGAGGTTGGGGGTGGAGGTACTTGGGGATGAGGAAGGAAGAAAAACCAGAGGAAAACACATACCACAGTGAGAAAACAACCATACAAAACAAAGCTGTAGGCAACACCCTTAATTCCTATGTATAGCAATAAGAACCACACAATTTTGTGACCTGTTTTGGCCAGAAAATACACACTTGCTCAATAATAGATGCAGCTGGAAGTAAAATCAGTTTTGATTGTGACTCAAATCCAATCTGCCAGAAAACAGGCAGCCGATCATTTTTATGGCACCTCCAGGTTGCTCATCCCTTTTTAATCATAGATGCTGTAATCTTTCTTCCCCTTACAAAGAATAAAATCCAAGTGAACATAGCTGTCTTTTGCTCTCTCTCTCATACACACACACACACACAAAGTGTGTGTGTTCGAAGGAAAAAATAACCTCAATCTGAATTACGAGCAAGACAATGAAATATTCTTTATTAGAAAGAACAAGGAAATTCAACAAACTCTTCAGGTCTGAGAAACAGTGAGAAAATCCAGAATCTCATTTTCACTTGAAGACAAATCAACACAACAGCTATAAGCTTTGTTGACGATCTAGAACTATGCAATAAATGTGTGCATACATCATTTTAATATTTATGCATGACCTATATCTATTTATGAGAAGTTACCATCTTTTTGCAAACTCTCTTTCTTTTGTCTTAAAAAAAGAAACACACACGCACACACACACACACACACACACACACACACACACACGCACACACACACACACACACACACACAATAAGCTTGGTTATCTTCCAATGTTAAATTTCATTCAAAATAACAAAATGAAGCAACAAAGTCATCGCACTGATTGTGTTCCTTCTTTAGTTGTAGATTTTTTTTTTTTTTTAAAGGCCTCTGCAGTATGCATTTGTTGTACAATATTTTGATTTTGTAAGTTGACCATTATCCAATTAAAAAAAACAAAAAAACCGGAATGTTATTTAAAACAAAACAAACAACAACAACAAAAAGGTCATCAAGAGAGGTTTTTCAAAAGGCCAGAGTTCATCTGTCTACCACAAATTTACCTTGAATGATACTGGGTAAATTTTCATTCAAACAGTTAAGAATCTGAGATTTTTGTTTCTGTCTACTCAAGCGATGAGTAAATAACAAAATTATAATAATATGGATAAATTTTTACTTTCACCAGGTCACAACTTTCAACCTTCTATTTCAAGAAATAATCAGAAGTGTTTAGAGCTCAAATATGCATCACTCAACAAGGACACTTAAAACAAAAATGATGAATAAATAAAAAATTAATTAATTAATTAAAAAAACGAAAAAAAGGAAGAAGAAAGCGTTGTACTTTTCACTTTAACATCCGTTGTTCTACATTGTCTGAAAATAGCACAACTATGCTCTTACACTCCTTGTTCTGTCTCTTCAGGGAAATAAAATTACAATAAAATAAAATAAACTAAAATAAGACTTTTATCAACAGATGGTGAAAAATAAAGAAATTCAAAACACCTATTATACACAAACATGCTCACCGTTGTTAGTAATACTGTCATTCATGTTCTTTATGATTCAGCAACTGTTTGCATGTCAAGCTGATGCCATTATCTAATGCAGATTTGGTAAATCATGCAATGTGATAAAACTGAAACAATCGCACCACTAACTTAAAAAAAATCTTTAAAAAAAAATGACTATTTGTAACTGCTCTCCCAAAGGAAAACTAGTGGTTACAGTTTAACATTGTATTAAAGTCTGATGTAGAGAAGTGGGAAAACAAATACACAACAAAGAACAAGAAGGCGACCCAAACATGACATCAATAGTAATTAAACGTGTACATACATATACATCTCAGTCTACATCTAGTTATAACAGAAAAACAATGCCGTGACAATTAAAACAAAATAAATAAGCTATACCAGACAGCTGAACAACAATTTAGCCCCTTCCTTCCTTCCTCACCCCCCCCCCCCACCCCCCCCCTCCAAAAAAAAAAAAAAAGGGCCACTCAAAACTGTTACAATACATCTAATTTTTACAATTCCAAACAAATTACCGTTACATACATTTACAAAGGAAAAAAAAAAGAAAAAAAAAAAAGAAACATCAACATACAAGGTGCTTTTAAAACATTATGCTTGATCTGTAAACTTGCATAGATCACCAAATGAAGAAGCAATACCACCACCCCAGCTTCCTCAAGACCTGGGTTCATTTAAATGAATTAATAAAATAACTAGACCATTCGCAGGCTAGACGACAAAATCATTCTAGGTCTCACCCTTTTCCATCACTTTTGAGCAGCACCATGAATAAACTCTGCATTGTCCAGTCCTTAAGACAAGATGAGAGAGGGACAGAGAGAGACAGAGGCAGACAGACAGACAGAGAGAGAGAGAGAGAGAGAGAGAGAGACAGACAGACAGAGACAGAGACAGAAAGAGAGATGCAGGACATGACAGTAAAGCTTAGATTTTGACTGAATGAAAACAGTACACTGAAGAAATTGGCGGGTTTGATAGTGCTTATCTTAAGCAGCAAACCATGCATTGAACATTAAAACATTTGATGAATTGCTGTAGTTACTAGGGATTCAATACTGATGAAAGCATACACAAGCAGCAGCTGACGGATTAGTTTTCATATATGTACTGTGATGTAGTTCAATTTAACTTGGATCTTAACTATCATCTTTTCTTTTGTATTTGGCTAACCAGTGGTGTCTGGTTGTGCGGACTCAACAAACCTAGGAACAACCCAACAGCAAAGATTTCAAACATTTCAAATATTCAAGTAATGTTATGAGTCTCAGAAGCTCATTTCATAGTACATCTGACCAACCATCTCCTACACTGTTTATGGAATTTGAACTGTTGCAATAATTATACATTTTGTTAAAACAAAGAGGTATTTCTTCTACACTGTTTATGGAATTTGAACTGTTGCAATAATCATACATTTTGTTGAAACAAAGAGATATTACACATTTTTGTATATTTCTTTTATCTATAGCACAGAGACAGAAAAGGGTGGGGACAGAGAGAGAAGTGGGGACAGAGAGAGAAGAGAGAGAGAGAGAGCTCTTGTGTGTCCAACACAATAAGTCATTTGACATGTTTAATTATTTCAATAAATTTTCACAGTTCGCAACATCTGTGATGCTCAGGAACGTTTATACTAAACATTTTCTTCGAGTCCCCCGCCCCCTCCACCAAACAATGAAATGTAGATGTGTGGCAATACTAACATGCATGCATGGTACCCTAACATTCTTGTTAAAAATACTGTTATTTCGGCACACACACACATGCATGCACACACACACACACACGCACACAAGCATGCGAGCGCGCGCACACACACACACACACACACAGACGCGCACACATTAAAAACTTGCACACTTAATTTGGCACGAAAGGCCTACAGAGGAAGCAATGTTAAAAGCTATGGCTGACCAGTAACCCAGGTTTAAAACAGCAACCATGAGAGCATTATGTACATGTTCATCGGGCATTTGTCAGCTTATTGCTACTCCTGGAATATAAATGTCAGGATCTTAGTCATTCTGCTTTCTAGCGAAAAGGAAAAAAAAAATCCCTGAGTAACCCTTCAATTTTCATTTATTACCCATTAATAATGTATTGTACCAAACAGGAGAATGTGTGCGTGCGTGTGTGTGTGTGTGTGTGTGTGTGTGTGTGTGTGTGTGTGTGTGTGTGTGTGTGTGTGTACTAAGAGTGTGTGTGTGTGTGTGTGTGTGCGTGTCACTGTGTGTGTGCATGCGTACGTGCAGGCGTGCGTGCATGCATCATGCATGTATTTTGTGTGTGTGCGTAACTATGCACAGAGAAGGGCACACATGCATGAGCACACCTCCAGATGCTATTTTGAGTCTGGGGACAAAATGTGCTAACAACAATTTCATCCTCCTTGACCCAAAGTGATTTTTAAACCTGGTGAATATATCAGGCACAAAATATCTAAACTTCTGTAAAACGTATTGGCAAATTCAGTGGAAAACATGAAAGTGACAGGCATAATCTACATCGCAAAAATATGTACTGCATTATTTTTTTCATTTCAATTAGTACCTGAGAAAATGAATCTTGCAGGTCACTACAACAAGGGTACATTCATTAAAAAAAAGCCAGAGCGTACTTGCCAACCTTCTGGAAACAAACTCTGAAAGCCAAAAGATATACAGTAAAGGAGGCCTGACTTACCTGGAAACATCATTTTTAATCTCAACCATTTTCATCAATTGAGGATGTGGACTTAAAAAGAAACCTTTTGAATGTAGTCGCTGGCATTTACAGAACATCGTTTTTGCTTTATCCAGCAGCATTTATATCACATAATTCCACAAAATGTCTCAAGACCCATATTTTTTCAAGAGAATTCGGAATTTCAGGCATTTTTCACCAGCTTCTAGACATTTCTGGTAGGGTTTTGAAAACAGGATAAATCCTGAAAAAAAAAAAAAAAAAAATAAAAAAACCGGAATCAAGTATTAGAACGAAAAGGAATAAAAGCTGTATGGTGGAAATTCAGAAAGTATTCTTTGATCCCATTGATTTTTTGGGGGGTTAAATGATCAAACATGTGAATGGGGTGGTGTTCCTAACCCTCATGTTGAATCGTAAACTACACCCAAATTTGCCTAAGTTTCATGTACAAGACAAACATGATTGAAGCAGACACACGAAAGCCTAAAACTACAGATTATTGATAATGATCAGTCAATTCTTACATCTTTGAAAGAAAGTGTTTTTATCCATGGAAAACATACCCATGTAATACAACTTCTGCTGATAAAAAAAAATGTTCTCAAAATTTTCTGTTCTTCTCAAAGTCCACATTTGTACTAAATTGTAGTGCATTTGGATAAATTTCAGTAATGTTTACTTTGAACTAGAAACCTTACATTGCAAGTCAAGCAGAAATGAAAATGTGACAATTTAAGCCTTTTGCTGTTGTTAATGAGGCTACTGTTCGCAAATGTAACCTGAAAAAAAAAAAAAAGATTATGTGGATGGAGACATAACAGAAAATCACACAACCGCATAATTCTAGAACAGAACATAGTTACAACTGTTAATACAGCTGTTTATCACTTGATTCAACAATGTTAGGACTTAGAGCAAAGACACAATGCAAACACACTGTAACACACAGAGTTATATAACAAAAAGAGTCAAAGCTTCTCAGCGGAAACAGAAGAAAAGCTTTTAAAAGCACTGGAAATTCCTTTTCAAATTGCACACTTTTTCTGCAGGTGTGATGATATGAGTGTGACCTTGACATTCCAGTTTTTGTGATGGAACAATGTACAAAAAGTTAAGAATAACAGTATCAGAGTACAGTCTTTCGAACCAAATTATATCCATTTTCATCTACCATTCTTAATCTTTATTCAATGTGTGATGCGTTAATTGTTTTTTGGGTACATTTTGCAGTATGTTTTAATGTGTAAAAGGTTGTGTCATTACATTCTCATACCTTCTATCTGCAAAAAGGCAATTCCGAAATTGAGAAAATGATTCCAGCATATATAGTATATGCTGCTGTACATTTCACTATTTTCAGTTATAAATCACAAAGAGAAAGACTTTCAAAGAGAGAAGTGGGGGGGGGGGGGGGTTGATTGATGATAATCTTGAGGGAAGTTGGGGGGGGGGGGGGGAGACTGATTGATAATCTTTATTCCCAAAGATAACAAGCAAGAAGATGCTTTCTTACACCTGGCCCTTGTCCCAGTTCAGGGACTGAGGACATTATGATGATTAACAAGGAACACAATATACTGCATGATATAGAACTCACTATAACAAGGAAAGAGAGAGAGAGAGAGAGAGAGAGAGAGAGAGAGAAGGCGGGACAGAGCGCAAGAAAGGGGGGGGGGTCTGTTTTAACAGACACAAAGTTGTGGAAATGCTTTCCATGTTCTGTATGCATGTCCACACTATTTACAGGTTAATGTTACACTGTGTATCAGAGCTCATTACAATAACAGCTGGTGGTCCATAGTTCATCTTTTGTTGTTGTTTTTGTTTTGTTTGTTTGGGAAAAAAGGGTGTGGTAGTGTCTTTTTTTCCTCAAAAGTAAACAAGACAAACAAAAAAAATCAAGCTTAATTTCTAAGTTCTGAGTACAGAACTTTCTTCCAAATTGTTTTTGGGGTGGGGGGGGGGGGGGGGAGAGAAAACAAGAAATTGAAATGTTCATGTATATATATAAAAAAAAAAATGATCTATAATCTGTACAAATTATGACAACAAATAAGTTGCAGAATAGGAGAAAAGGAACACAAAACAATAGATAAAACAGTGGACCACTGGCTTACTTACTGCATCCTCTTGCTCTCTTTCTAATTGCATTGAGTAAACAAAGCTGAATTTAAAAGAGCTAAATGAGATACTCTTCACTTGCTGAAATCCAGATGAACTACTACACAAGAAAATAACATTTTGGGGCTCAAAGACTTTGACTTCAGATTTAGACTTGTGAGTGACTTTGCTGTGTTGAGTTTGAGTTTGATTTCTATTCAACACACAGTACTTATTATGACCTGCACTAGTTTTTCATGTGCGAGCTTTTTCTGCCTTTGAACTTTCATAAACCGTGGCCTTCATATTAAAAAGATGCATGCAATTTTCATATGATGAATTTTTCATGGTGAACTCTTGCTAATAACTAGTTACACCTGATCAAGTTTCATGCAACATGTAGACGTAACAGCTCTGGCATTAATGATTATGTAAGTTTTTACTTGTGTTTTTCTGTTGCAGTAAAATCAAACATCATTATGGTGGCTTTCTGATGCCTTTACTAGTTATAGAAGTTATACAGACTTCAAGAGGTCGCTCAATTTATCATGTTGTTTGGCTTGTACGGCCTTCATCTCTTACATGGCTGTCACGATTGTGACTGTGCATTATGAATATGAGTGTGTCCGTGTCAGTGTGTGTGTGTATGTGTGCATACTGTCTTCTTATCTGTCAGTAATCAGGCTAGTTCATGCCCTATTCTTGTACTTTGCATGTATGCAAGTCCATAGATCTACACATGCATGCAGAAGTGGATGTGCATGTGCCCAGCTACCGAAACTTCATGACATGACATTGAAAAAAAAAAAGAAAAGAAAACCAACTTTTGGCAGTGAAACTTTTTTTTTTTTTTAAAGAAAATTTTTGTTTTCCTTTTTCTTTTCAAAGAAAACACCAACAACAACAACAATGGCAACAACACTGTTGTAAACCATAGTACCTTGGCCCCCTCTCTCTCCTAATCCTTTGAGTTGGGGTACAGCCAATGGCTTTCACAACAAGTGATCTGTTAACCATGTCATGGGTTAAAAGTTTTACAGAACATCAAAAACAGATGACAAATTCATCATAGTCTAGAATTTTGTGAAACTCTTCATACATCCCTGTCTGCCTCCCGCCCACCCTCCTCTCGCGTAAGTCATAGTCATAATTTGTAATCTCTTTTGTGGAAAGCACTAGATTTATCCCTCCCTCACCCACCTCCTCTTTAAAATAAATAAAAAAATTAAAAAAAATAAACCACCTCACAAGCCTCAACTTCCACCAATAAAAATTTATGTAGAGAATAAAAACCTCAAACTTTGCAGACTATGACACAGAACTGTCAAACAAAAAATTATAGAACAAAAAAAAATGTGTTCATTTGGAGAAGCACACACATCCCACCGTATTGAACATTAAACTTGAACAATCAAAGAAAGCTCTCAGCAGCTACAAAAAGTGTTTATGTTATAGTATTGCTGCGTGGTTTTCCTCGTCCCAATCCTCCATAAAAACCCCCAGATCCATCTGGCCCACGAGGCTGTCGCACCACACCAGTCATGTCCAACATCTTTGGTGCTGAGCCTGGGACGATGGTGCCATCGAGATTTCGTCGTCCAGCCATGGGACTGCCAAGTGGACTGGCATTGCTCTTGGAATCCTGTGCTGCACGTAGACGTCGCTGAACCCATGGGCTGGAGGGTGTACTTTCCCCCTGGCAGGGCTCCAATTTACGTCGAGACACCTCAGGACTACTGCGAGGGCTTGGGCGCAGATCTTTAGGAGAGGTAGAGTCGGTCAAAGGAGACTTGCCATGGTTACGGCGGCGCTGCGTACGAGGACTGGAACGAGGTGAAGAACGAGGGCTGGGCAAAGGACTCAAGTGATTTGAATCCAGAGATCGGTTGAGGGATCGGGGAACACTTGGACCATCTCCCTCTGATCCACTGCTGTAGCAGGATGAATCATTTTCAGCAGACAGTTCATCAACACGAGTTTTCTTCTTACGGTTTGTACGTTTCTTCTTCTTCTTGTCATCATCCCCACCACCTTCTTCAGGTGAAGCGTCATTGTCTTTGTCTTCTTTTTCTTTTTTCTTTTTTGGCATGGCCAAGAGGACAACACGCATGCCATTACGCCAGTCCTCAGTATTCGTCATCAAGTCACAGGCGCATTTAGCATGCTCATGCTTTTCAAACTCAATCACAGCGCACGTGGTGGTGCCAATTTCTGGATGTTTTGTTGAATACTTTTTCACATCTGGAGGGACAGATTTTCCTGGTCGAAGAATCCTAATGAGAACAACCTCTCCACATTTTGAGAAGATTTCTGCAATTGACTCAATAGTTGGGTTCTCTTGAGGAAGGTTTACTACCACTACCGTCCTTGATGGTGTCGTTTCGTCAAACTCTGGGAGAGCTTTCTTCCTCCTCACCTTAGTTCCTTCTTCATTCACTTCCAACTCGACAGACTCGCGCAAACTGTAAGCAACGACACGATAATCTTTCGTTAGCGTTTTGACTTTCTTGAACGACGTTATCAGCTTGATGCTGACGTACCCCATTTTATTTCGGCGCACGTGCTTCAAGAGAAACGAGTCCTTCAAAATGTTTGCGTCAGAAAAGTAAAACTCCACCTGTTTAATGATTTTGTCACGGAGTTCGTCGTCCGGTAATGGGAAGTCACCTCCTGCTGACCTCTCATGGTCACCGTCGTCTGAAACGTGACTGCCTCCTTCTTCTTCGCTGGTGTACACGCTGCTCACGCAGTCTTCATCCCGCAGCTGTTCGACACGGAGAGATGGAGCTATCAGGACCACAGGCGGTTCCGAGCCATGCAACGGACCTTCCTCGTCCCGTTCCATGATGGCATGGTTTCCAACGTGCCGATCGCTTTCGTTCACGACAGGATAATCCGCTTCTTCGATGACGACTGAAACTTCCCCTTCGCCGCTCATTTTCTTACCGAATGGCACCTACAATAAAGAGCAAACTACCTGATCAATATGGTAGTTCTGTTCGGTAGAAATCGAGCGGCTGCCGAAAAGACACCTCTGCAGTGGAGTTTCTGTCGGTTGTGTCTGTCATCCGTCAAGTGTGTAAAATATCGTTGTGTGATGTCTCGCGTGATGTCATTCCTCGGCGATTTGTTTACGTCGCCGAGGGGGCCCAATCTGGGATTTTCCCCAAATCGTGTCAACGCACACACACACACAACACCACGCGCGCGCGCGCGCACGCACGTAACACACACACACACACACATACACACACACACACACGCGCGCGCGCGCGCGCGCGCGCGCACACACACACACACACACACACACACACACACTTGGGACAGGGACAGCAGAGGACACTCCTTGAAATCCTTGAAATTATCCAAACTTCATCACAGACTGAACATTAGGGATAATTTCTTCTCTCTTCGAGTGATTGATGTTTGGAATGGTCTCCCTGACTCTGTTGTAACAGCCCCTACAATCAACGTCTTCAAATCACGGTTAGACACTCATTGGAGGAACTGCCGACAAAATACAATCCAGAATGTTTATCGACCGAGATAGTCTCAGTCTGTGACTCGCTTCCTTACACGCATGCAGAGTTTTTGACCTAGATATCATATTATATATGAGAACGGTGAACAGGCCTCTTAAGGCCTCAAACACCTGCAAGTTCAAGTTCAAGTTGGCGTATTGTCAGAGATCATTGTAAACTGGAGTTCGTTCAAATTGCTGTGATGCAACATGTTGGCGGCATAAGCAATGATAATAACTGAAATTCCAAAATCTTATTCAAAACAATCAGAAAAGGTGGTCCATTAATCTATAAATCTAAAATCTAGTAAAAATCGAGCAAGCACTAAAAGCAAAAGACTTTAATGTTGCTCGTTCAGTCTGTGACTCCCCCCCCCTGCCCCCCCTCTCTCTCTCTCCCTCTCTCTCTCCAATCTAACACGTGTCATATAAGCAGCATCACCTCAAACGAACTCAATCAACATTTTACAAGTGTGGCAGAATGTTCTTTTTTTTTTCCCGCGTATGCAGGCTGATACTCCTGCGGGCACTCCCTGTGTAGACAGGCAAGGATTAATTCCATCTACCCAACAAAGGGAGTGGAGTTTTGTGTGTTGACCGTTTTTTTTTTTTTTTTTTTTTTTTTTAAACCCGCCATTAAGGCAGCCATACTCCAACGTCAGGAAAAGTGCATGCTGTGTGTAACGTGTCATCTATACCAACGGTCAAAAAGGCCTTCCGAAAGTTGGTGATGGGGTTTTACGTGTGTGTAAGACGATATGCATTTGTTCACATACGGAACCTCGGTTTATAGTATCATTGGAAGGACTATATGGGAAATGGAGTCAGAACCAATGTTAACTCCGAGGGAAAATCCCTCTGTACCGAAACGGCCCGGCGAAGATTCGAACCCGCAAACCCCACGACACCGAGATTACGAGTCCAGATATCACGTTCCCAGATTTCATGCGACACCGGCGCTCTACCAGTGAACTATTCCGGCCCCCGTGGCAGAACGTACAATTGATCAAAATCTCACCCAACTAAATTACCTTGAAAAACTAACATTGTTCTGGAAATCCAAGAATATTCATTCCCAATTGTCAATCCCCTTAATGTCTGTAACTGATATTTACTATTCCTTACGTCATCTGAAGGAAACAGGATGTAGCGGATTGGATGGAAATGATAGTAAAATTCTAAAACTTTCAGCTCAAATAATATCTGAAATGCTTACTTACATCTACAACTTGTGCATTGAAAAATTCACTTTCCAAGACAGTTCAAAGTAGCAAAAATCATTCCCATCTACAAATCTGGTGATAATTCTAATCCAACCAATTACAGACCAATATCTATTTTGTCAGTGTTATCAAAACTCTTAGAAAAACACATAAAATGCTCATGTTTACGAAAATCTTGAGGCACTTAATCTACTG
>CM065722.1:73851249-73861249 GCA_033310375.1 Conus canariensis | reverse complement strand
GTGTGTGTGTGTGTGTGTGTGTGTGTGTGTGTGTGTGTGTGTGTGTGTGTGTGTGGTGGTGTGTGTGTGCGTGCGTGTGTGCGTGCGTGCGTGCGTGCTGCGTGTGTCGTGTGTGTGTGTGTGTGTGTGTGTGCGCGCGCGCGCGCGCGTGTGTGTGTGTGTGCGCACGCACACACACGCGCGTGCTTGCGTGCATGTGTGTGTGTGTGTGTGTGTGTGTGTGTGTGTGTGTGTGTGTGTGTGTGTGTGTGTGTGTGTGCGCGACTAATAGGAATGTCACTTTCTGTGTGTGTGTGTGTGTTGTGTGTGTGTGTGTGTTGTGTGTGTGTTGTGTGTGTGTGTGTGTTTTCTTCTTCTTCTTTTTTTTTTTTTTTTTAGTAATAAATTCATTTATTCTATCACGGGCAGACTGGCTGTATGTTCCAAGATTAAAGCATCTCTTGTGGCTGGTCTGTCTGTCGAAATGTTGTTTGCTTTTGCCTGAAGAAGACCCAAGAAGTCAAAATGTATTGTCTTTTGTCCTGTAATCTGTTCGTCTGTATTGTCTTGCGGAAGTTATAACCTTCCTGTCAATTTTTTTCCCTATGGGGTCAGTGCTGATGTTGCCGGTATGGGGATCCCGGGCTGGACATGTGTATTCCTGCAATGGTCGGACTGATATTGGATCATGGCTGAAGGAGAACTGAGACTCCCACACTGTATTTGGAAGACCTTGGGGGTAACTCGTCTCAAACGTTTCCGATAGAACACAAACGTAGGGTCGCTGCACAGTGCTCACGTGCAGCAACGAGTTCTTTTTATGCATCGATTTGTTTCCCTTTATTCTCCATCACAGTGGCTCTCCTGGTCACATTTGTGGGTAAATCTCCTGTTGCCTGCAATTGCACTGACGTTTAGTGAATGATGAGATTAATGTCTGTTAGCCTGAGCCTCTCAAGAAATGGTCTTACGTCCATGTGGGATACGGCGAATTTGTGAATGAACAAGTGACGACGAGGAAAGGGATGACTTTTTTTATACACAACTTTTTGTATCCCTAAAAAGGCCTCAGGCTGGTACCCTCATAGCTTTTCGCAACGAATTCGAAGAAATGTCTTCAGTGCCACAAAGTAAAAATTCTTCCACACTTGCGAGTAACTAAATATTTAACTTCAGTTTTGGACAATTAATAGAAACGATGTACTCATGACTATACGAAAACATTGTTTTAAAACAATGGAGAGCTCCTGAGAGCAGACGTATTCAACATGGCAGACACAGCGCAGTTGGAAGTATTGGAGAAGCGGATGAGTGCATTAGAAATTCTTGTCTTTGGTAATGCAGACAAAGATGCATTATATCCAAAGGTAATTTAAATAACTGTTATGGTCAAACATCAGCAAAAGGTTGATCAGATATCATTGTAAATTGAAATGTGAATGTAGAAGCCCAGTCACTCAGGAAGTCAGGGGCATCACTTACAGTAATTAGATGAGCGAGTTCAGACTCCGACTGTTCAGCTTAGATTTTCGTGGGTATTCGGCTACATTGGATCGTTTGTTTCGTATCATTTTTTGTTTTGTTTTAAAGAGCCTTTGAATTATTGTTTTGATTTCATGATTTAACTCTGACTTAAATGGAAGAATGGCTTTAAATGATGTTTGAAGTGAGCTAGCACAGTAGCAGACACGAGTTACGGTCTGATAGTGACTAAGTGAGTGACTTATCACGGTTGATTTGTCAGGTCAGTGAAGAGTATCTAATGGGCGTGTTGCCGCAAAATTCGCTGTTACTCCTGTAGGTAAAGAGAGTCAATTTACGCAAGGAACAATTCAGAAAGTTTCAGCCATTTGGACTTACTGTGAGCACAGTCAACAGACAGTATAAATACTACGCACCATGTTGCCAGCCTTCATAGCCCCCCCCCCCCCCCCCCATTACACACATACACAAACACACACACACACACAAAACACACACACACACACATACATCACACACACACACATACATCCACACCACCCACCCACACCACACCACACACACACACACACACACACACACACACACACACATGCACACACTCAAGCACACACAGAGTTAATGAGGCCAAGAGGTCACCATAGGATGTCTTGTGCAGCGAGTGCTGAAAGTTCAAGGTGCACAGCATTTGAAGGCAGAATTTGGTGGCTTCATTGTTCATAATTATAATGAGTTTCCCTCACGTCTATCACATGCAAGGTCCTGGAACATGTTCTGCACAGCAGCGTCATGACTCACTTTGACCAACATCAGATATTAAACGATGCGCAGCATGGTTTCAGAAAACAAAGGTCATGCGAGACACAGCTAATTTCAACTATCCACGACATTGCCAGAAACTTAGCTGGGGGGAATCAGGTGGACGTAGTGTTGCTCGATTTCTCAAAGGCCTTCGATAAGGTACCGCATCATCGTCTGCTGAGCAAACTGCATTACTACGGAGTGAGGAACGACACACTCGGCTGGATCCAGGCGTTCCTCACCGGCAGAAGCCAGCAAGTTGCCCTCAAAGGTACACACTCGTCCCCTGCTGCAGTACTATCTGGTGTCCCTGAAGGCACCGTACTGGGCCCGCTGCTATTTTTAGCATATATAAACGACCTGCTGGATGTAGTCAAGGCCTCACACACCAGGTTGTTTGCAGACGACAGTCTCCTCTACAGGAAGATCTGCAGTCGCCAGGACCAAGCCTTGCTACAAGCCGACCTCACTCACTTGGAAGACTGGGAAAACACTTGGCAGATGAGCTTTAATGCAAGCAAGTGTAACACCATCCGAGTCTCTCCAAGTAGACACAAGAGAATTATGCAGACAGATTATACCCTTCACGGACAAACACTGGATACTGGTGAGCTCCAGTAAGTACCTAGGCGTGACCATGGCAGATGATCTTTCCTGGACCCGACACGTGGAAACAGTGGCAGCCAAGGGGAACAGAATGGTGGGCTTTCTCAGAAGAAACTTCAGGGACTGCTCCCAAGAGATCAAAGCTGCCACATATACCACCATGGTCAGACCTACACTGGAATACAGCTCCACCGTATGGGATCCAAACTTACAGCAAGACACCCAACTCCTGGAGAAGGTTCAGAGGAGAGCAGCAAGATACGCCTGTAACAATTTCCACGACAGGACATCAGGCGCAGTTACATGGCTGCTTAAACACCTCAAGTGGGACAGCCTCGAAGAGCGTCGGCACCATAATAGGCTTTCGATACTCTACCGTATCCACAACGGGCTGGTAGACCTCAACCCCACCACATTCTACCGCCCTTCAGACAAATGGACTAGAGGCACACAGAAGATCCACCAGGAGCGGGTAACCCATACAGTTCTGTACCACTTCTTTTTCCCCCGCACCATCAGGAAGTGGAACCAGTTACCAACCACCACCACATCAGCACCTACACTGGAGGCGTTCAGGAGCCGCCTGAGCTGCAGTCCCCACTACCTGCAGCCACCCCCAGTCTCTCCTTGAACCCTCCTATCAACCCATGTATATAGTTTTAAATCAGTTCATCAAGCGAACTAAGCCTGAGACAAAGCAAAGCGACAACGACACATCGCAGAGCCTCTACGCCTAACGGCCTGGCTCTGTTTCGGAAGAAGAAGAAGAAGAATGATCCCAGTTGGGATCTTATTCTACTAAGAAAGAAAATAATTGAAGTCTAGATCAAAAGGTAACCAAGTACTGTGTGTAGACATATAGTTGCTGTGGCTTTAAAACAATTTGTTTTAAAGCCCAGCTGACACGCATAGCCCTTTTATGGCTGATGATGTGATGTTGACACTGACAAAATCCTGACTAGATTTATCGAGGCTTAAGTTATAAAGAATAAAACAAAAGAAGACAACCCAGTGGTGTTTTGTTAAGTGTATGTACATCATGTCTGCTTTTCTCTATATGATATTTAGGTAATTTTTTTTTTTTACGAGGAAGAATAGAGTGATGCAGCATTAAGGTGAAATGCAGGCAACCATCCCTTGTTTTTTAAAAATTATTTTGGACCTGTTGTAGAAAACCGATAGTGCTGGATGTGTGTGTTTGTGTGTGTGTGTGTGTGTGTGTGTGTGTGTGTGTGCGTGTGTGTGTGTGCGTGTGTGTGTGTGTGTGTTTTGCCTCACAACTTCTATCGGTCTGTCTCTGTATCCCTCATATTCTCAGGTTATTTTCATTACTTTTATATATATGCAACAAGCAAGGACATTTTTATTTTCTATGTTGTTAATGAAGGAAAAAAAGAGGGGGGGGGGGGGGGGGGGGGTAAAGCAAAATGAATCAAATATGTAAGTATTTTGAAGTTTCCTTGTTTCTTTTTTGTTGTGAGCTTGTGCTGGCAGATAAAGAAAATGTATATTTTGTACGAGCTTTTGCTATCAGATTAATAGTTTTACTTATTTTCAGCAATCTGCATTTTGTGCATTTTGATTTGCAGTTTGAGTGTTTTTGATCATTGGTGTATTTAGAAAAATGATTTTATACCTTTTAAACTCTTTCGGTGAAAAAAAAATCTGAAAACATTAATGACATTCAGCTTTAATTATGCTTGAATTTTAAATTAGGAATGAATTGGTCTATTGGATTGAGGATAGCTATCTATCTATCTGTCTATTTATCTGTCTGTCTGTCTGTCTGTCATTCTGTCTATCCATCCACCCATCCATCCATCTATCCATCTGTCTGTCTATCTGTCTGTCTATCTTTACCAACCACCAGTCTGAGATTAGAATACAACAAAGGGATCATAATGCACAGAATTATGTCTGGGAAGGCACCCACAACGTTAGTTCGCAGATTCTCAATTAATTCCTCAAGGACTCTACCCAAACTACATGTCCCTGTTCCTAGAATTGACTTATTCAAATCCAGTTTAACATATTCAGGTTCCTGTCAATGGAACTCGCTCCCTGAGTCAGCCAAGCAACACCAATGCACATCAACCTTCAAACACCATTATTTCATCCATCTTATGTGCAAATACTCGCATACTCCGCCATAAATCCACCACCAACCACTACCACCCTCTTTACCTTATGTATGAACCTGATTATTATGGAAGTGATTTGTACTTGAAATGCACATGCTACTCTGTTCAATAAGTATGTCTTATGTAAGTATGCGCGCGCGCACGCGCGCTGCGCTGTGTGTGTGTGTGTGTGTGTGTGTGTGTGTGTGTGTGTGTGTGTGTGTGTTTTCCTACTAGCTCTTGCCCTCTCGTCACTATGTCGTAATGCTTGTATTCTTATGTGACTCTCTGTCTCTGTCTCTCTGTCTCTGTCGGTCCTGTCTGTCTGTCTGTCTGTCTGTCTTTCTCTTTTTCTCTGTCTCTGTCTCTCACGGTTCTGCTGGAATGACTTGATTTATTATCTATGTGACACCCCCCCTCCCCCTTGTACCCATGGTGACTGGGCTATCATTATGCATTTTTTTTTCTCCATTTTGTGTGTGTGTGTGTGTGGTGTGTGTGTGTGTGTGTGTGTGTGTGTGTGTGTGTGTGTGTTTTCCTTCCTGGTGCTTCAAAATCGATTGTCTTGCAACTCCTTGGTATCTTTTGATTGTCAGACTATTCTAAACATGCTCTTTCCCACACCCCAATCTCGCGTCTTTCTCCCTCTCCGTCTCCCCCCCCCCCTCTCTCTCTCTCTCTCCTCTCTCTCTCTCTCTCGCCCTTCCCTGCACTCCTTTCGCTCCTGCGTCTCTCTCGTTTCCCCCCCCCCCCCCCCCTGCTTTTCTCTCTCTCAATTCCTTTTAAAAAAAAAAAAAATTCCATGTCTAATTTTTGTTCTAGCCACTTTTACATGCTTCTTCTATTGCCTCATTTTACATTGTTGACCCTACTCAGGGCGAGGACTGGATGTAAAAAAGCACATCAGTGCTTATCTATTATCCTCGTTAATAAAGAATTTTGTCTTGTCTTGTCTTGTCTTGTCTTTACTCCTCAGTTCTATGGTGTGATGGGAATAGGAGGGGTAGGAGGAATGGAGGAGCAACATGCTAGCTTTTAAATCTTTTTAAAAACTAACTTTGTATAATCCAGAACTGAAGCAATCCCCAAAACTGAACTAGGCAAAAATGACAGAGATTGGGGTGGTTAATGTACAGGATAATGATTCATGTAAGTTGCTCAGGGACTGTATCATCAGCTGCCATGGGGCAGTGGTTAGCATTGCTGACTTGTTGGAGGCTTCCATGGTTCGATTTCTATCAGTCATCAATTTCTGGGATGTATGACCCCAGCTGGCTCCTCTCCTGTGTTGTGTGCGCAGCAGGCTTTAAACGGGAAGACTGGAATCACAGAATCGAGTTTCATCCACTAAATGCCTTGCATCATGGAGTATTGCATAAATATTCTGACCCACCACTGCTGGTGTCTGTATCTCTCTGGCCTGGTTCACTCTGGGATGTATTCTGAAAGGAACAATAGAGTGTAGCCCTATCATGTAGTCTCTGACCAGAATGGATATATTCATAGCTTCTTCTTCAACGTCCTTATCCTTATTGATCATCATGAAAACAACAGTCAAAATTCTGTGGCCCTTCGTATCATGCTCTTGTGGTGACCTGATTGTTTACTTCCTTTTAAGTCATGCCCATGGTGAGTTCATGTCAAAGTTTTTGGTATCAGGGAGTTCATGGGGACTATCATTTGGTGGACATAGTTACGCTTCGTGGAGGGAGATACTCGCACAAGCTGGTTTTGGAACGGAGTTGTCTTTGTTCATCAGCAGGGGGCCTAAAGGGTGGTGTCCTGCGTAAGTTGGATCAGAACATGGTGTCCTGCGTAAGTTGGATCAGAACAGACACCACTGAACACCCACCAAAGTGACTCGGCAGCAGTGCAGTGTGTCCTCTGGTGGGTTGCTTTGTGGTGACCTGATACTGATTGGACCCTGTGGATTGCTGGTAGTGGTGGTGGGGGTGTGACAGAACATATATATCTGGTTGTAGCTGTGTTCTAGGAGGTGGAATAAGAACATATATATCTGGTTGTAGCTGTGTTCTAGGAGGTGGAATAAGAACATGTCTGGTTGTAGCTGTGTTCTAGGAGGTGGAGTGAGAACATGTCTGGTTGTAGCTGTGTTCTAGGAGATGGAATTTGTGGCATGGGGGAGAGATGCCACTGACAGTACATGGAAAATGAGAGAAAAAAAAAAGGAAGGAAGTTGTTTTATAGAAGACGTGAATGTTGAAACAGATAAAGTTGTGTTTATTTCATGACATTACTTTCCAGACAAAACATCAATCGAAAGAGTATACTTGATGTTTTTAAATCATGTGAAATATGTGTGCTGTGATTTGATACTGTGTCAGTATGCACAGTGATAATATGTCAGTCTATGGTGATAGCCCTTTAGTATCAATTTATCTGAAGTTCCTCTGTTTGTGCTAATAGCTTCTGATTAAACAAACAAACAAAAAAAAAACCCCATGACATTTGAGCAATAATATTGTACAGAAAATTGCAGAAGAGATATTCTAGGAAAGATTTGTATGTTGGTTTGGAGAAAAAAAGAAAAAAAACCCCACAAAAATTTTCGGTGATGGGAGGAAGGAATGTGATAGACAGGATGGGGGTGGGGTGAGGTGGGATGGGGATGGGGATGGAGGGAAAAGGAGTCAGAATACATTTATGATATCCATAGATACAGTTTGCCTTTGAAACTTACAATATCAAATAGAATGTGGTGAGGTTTAAAGAATGACTTGGACCAATTCAGATTGGGAGAGATTTTTAAATAAAATGATGGGAAGGGAAGGGCTCATTGAAATTTGACTGGTATTGTGAGTTTTTGTTGTTGCTGTACTTTCTGTGCATGCGTGTGCTCTTTTTTTTCATTAGTGTATACTCTGGTTTATTTTGTGCATTTCATCTTTTAAAAATTTTTTTTTTAACATGCCTATGACAAAAACAAATTGTAAGAAAACTTTCATAAAACGTTTGTAATCAGATCAGTATTCTTCTCAGCATCAGATCAGTATTCTTCTCAGCAGTATGTTAAATTTTCTGATGAGTCTGGAACATTTAATGTGCTGCAGAAAGCATTCTACTATACTTCATGTTTTTATTTCCTTTCTTGTGTAGTGAGACTTAGTTTGGAAACAAAAAAGTTTGATCTGTAGTAATCGGATACATTAATTATCAGAGTTGATATGCCCATTGCAGTGCTCCCATCTAGACACATTGTATGCTTCAGTGGTCAGCTGATCCATTCAAATGAAGAAATGGCAATTACTGGAGTTGACTATATGTCAAAAGTCTGCAGAGCGTAACCATTGCAGATCAAAGTTTGGTGGAAGAATGTGTAAATTATTTGTGAGGTTGTCTCGGTCAAATGTAAAATTGAAAGAGATGG
Source organism: Conus canariensis (assembly GCA_033310375.1). Classification (NCBI taxonomy): domain Eukaryota; kingdom Metazoa; phylum Mollusca; class Gastropoda; order Neogastropoda; family Conidae; genus Conus; species Conus canariensis. The sequence goes on along the minus strand of CM065722.1, from coordinate 73,852,873 downwards.
CTGTTTATTTCTTGACACAGCAAACATTGCTTGCCCCGTGCTCTGTCCATCCTCATATGAACAGAATGGTTGAGCCAAGTGATGCATCAGTCTTGCGCTGATTGGTGACATTGTGCACATGTACAGAAAGGATGCAAAACAATGTGATTCGGGGGGACATTGTAATTCCCCTTCTCCCCCCCCCCCCCCCCCCCCCATTTCTCAAACTGCTGTATCCTTTCCACTTCTGTTTAAACCCATTCTCTTGTCTTTCAGTCATAATAAGAGATGTAAAGCCCTCTTCCCCATTTTTTGTGTGTTTTTTTTGTTACGATTTAAGATTTTTTTCTTTTCAATATTTGTTTTTTTTTGGGGAGGGTGGGGGGGGGGGGGGGGTGTAATTTAACTCCATTCAGTGACATCATACCTTGTTCTTAAGGGGACAGACGCTGCTGATGGGCATGCTCAAATGTAAGCAGTTTTGTCCCATCTGTTAACCAAATGGTTCAATTACAGAAAGAGAAAACGCTAAATTCTGGATGTGAAATAATGCTTATATAAATGCAGACAGTCATTATCCTGATTGCTGTCCATGTCAGCATTTCACATCAGAAATTTGACTTGCTAGATCTGTTTGTTGGACCTATACACCGAGAAAAGGTAAGGGTTTAAGGGAAAAAAAACAGATGGTATCTTCCCCTGATTTTTTTTCCACTTCTTTTCTTACTTAAAGCTTGAACATTATATTAAAGGAAAAACAGGTAAACAAATGGAAAATAGATAATAGTGCATTTCAAACTCATATTCATCAAACTTCATTTACATGTGAATAGAAATAGTAAGGTATTTTTGCAAAATTATATCAATATCTATCTATGTATTAAAAGTATATTACTTATTAGGAAAAATATTGTGGCTATGCATTATGTCAGCATGAAGTATACGAAGATTATTCCAGCAGCTTTGATCAAAATAAGTCAGTTGATTATCTTAAAACAAATTTTTCTCGGGTATTATTTAACAGTAATGAATAAAACCCTATTATCTTAAAAAAGTATTTTTCTCTTGTATTATTTAACAGTAATAAGGCCCTGGAAAACCATATATGACTACTTGAACAAGATATTCTTTCGATTAATTTTTTGAGACTTTGAAGCTTAATTGTTGCTTTTACCAGGGTGGAAAACTAACACATTTATTACCAGATTTTAATGATTGCTGATATTAATTTCAAAAATTTTGTAAGCTAATCCATTTGAATTTTGATCTCTTTTTTTTTTCTTGTGTACTTTGAGTTTGTCACCATGCAGCCAGTGTGGTGTTGATGCATTGTCTGGAGTGTTGCTGTACAGTGGTTGGACTGGATGTTGTGAGTGCCCTGTTGTTTGCTTGCATGGCGCACCTTGCCTGATTTCCTGCTGTTGTTTTTTTTCTGTCTTCCATCTACAGGACAAACCTCCCCAAGTGCAGGTAACCCACCTCTTGTTCTTTTCACATGGTGCCGAACTTTGCAAAGTTACTTTTACCCTCATGTGTACTGGTAGTCAGTGTTAGACTCTGCATATTTGTAGACTAGAGCTGGTAGTGGTGTGTGTATTTGGTCATTTTATAGGAGAGAAGAAGAGTGGGCAGGAAGGGTGGAAGG
>CM065722.1:73813749-73846249 GCA_033310375.1 Conus canariensis | reverse complement strand
GGAAAAGGATTGTGATATCGACTGTCTGCATTGCAGGCACACTGGTTCACACCCATGTTTTGACATTTTCTCCTCGATTGAACCGTTCAGCTGATTGATGGGCCTAAACTGCATCGGGCCTGCCCATCCGTTTTATTTGTCCTGTGAAAAGCAGGGTCAGTCTCACTGAATGTAAGCTTTAACATGATCACCACCTGTGCAGATTTCCGCATATCGTTTATTTATTTTTTTTAAAGGCTTCATTCAGTGACCGAGTCTGTACTATGTGATTTGCTACATGAGACTACAGAGGACGATGACGTGGTTGTCAAGGATCTACACTACATCAGAGTTATAAAACAGCTGTGTATTCATTGTTTGAATCTAGCTTATCACTGGTTCTTTCATCAAATGTGAATGTGAAAGGGTTACTTTTTTTTTTTAAACAGTTTTGAACTTACTTTCTTTAGTCAGTTCTCTCCCCTGGATTTCAGCTGAGATGGCCCAAGTGTGAATGTACAGGCATGAAAGTTTGTTTTCTGTTTGGCAGATGTTGGTCGATTTATTGGTTTCAGAAAAGGTTTTTGATTCTAGTGTAAATTGGTTAAGACAATGTAGGGGGTTGAAGGTATATGTATAGTTTTTTTGCTTGCTGCTTTTTTGGTAAGCATGAGCTAAAATAACATTTTCATATTCATTCAGTTCATTCTCAAATGGATGACTCCCAGTTTGCTTGGCCCTCTGAAACAAATTACATTGCATTTACATATTGATGCTAACTGATACAGTTACAGAGGAAAATGATCATTTATTACTAGAAAGTGTGCCATTTGTGGACAATGGCACCATATTGTTGATTCAGTTCCTGAAGTATTGTCAAAATGTTTGGTCAGATAGTAATAATGAGATAGTTTTTGTCACAGAGATAATTTCTTTTGTGGTAACAAGTTGAACTGAGAAGTTTTTGTGACAAAGATAATTTCTTTTGTGGTAACAAGTTGAACTGAGAAGTTTTTGTGACAAAGATCATTTCTTTTGTGGTAACAAGTTGAACTGAGAAGTTTTTGTCACAGAGATAATTTCTTTTGTGGTAACAAGTTGAACTGGAAGTGGGTGTAGGAAGATGCGACGATAATTGCGTGGTCGTCTCCATATAAGACGTTGTTAGTCGAGTGGCGCCGATCAGAGTGGAAGACTCCATTTAGGAATCTGTCATCTCTAGCAGCACATCATCAGTTAACGTCTCATCCTCATTTTGAGACAGTGTGATTTAGAGGATTAAATGAGACGGCATCGAAGTGTTGTTCGCATCTCATCATCATTTCGAGACAGTGTGATTTAGAGGATTAAATGAGACGGCATCGAAGTGTTGTTCGCATCTCATCATCATTTCGAGACGGTGCGATTCAGAGGATTAAATGAGTTGGAATTGAAGTGTTGTTGACATGCTGTGGTGTTTGTTGTGATGCAGATGTTCCCAAGTTATCCGGAAGGCTCCAGGAATTGAGTCAGACTCACATCCAGCAGCAGGTATACGTGGCTGAGCATGTGTTTCTGGCTAGTATGGATGAATAGGACAGTAGCAGAGGACAAGCTCAGATTTATTTTAAATTGCTCCAGTTTGTGAAAGGTGGTTGAATATGTCATTATGAATGTTTTCCAACAATAATTGGCATTGATAGGCTTTGTAAGCAGGGAACAATTTAAAGGTTATTTGATGATTCCTACATATTTTTCCTGACGTCTGCGAAGACTAAACTTAGGCTTGACAGGTCACTTCGTATGCAAACATTTATGAATAAAGTGCATTCATTGTACTAGGATGCATTGTATATCTGAAATGTCATATGCACACATATGAATAGAGTATATTGATCATGACCATTTTCAGTGGAAGTCTCATTTGACCAAACTTTACCAATACTGCGCATTAATTATAGGATACGGTTGTCAATTCCGATGCCTGTAAAACTTTTCATAAAACCTGCACATGTGATCAAAGGGACAAAATCCTCCCTTGAAATGTCTAGCTGCCACTGGAATATCAAGTGTTTACGTATGTGTGTACTTGTGTGTGCGTGTGAAAGTCATTGCATTTAGTTTTTTTCTCATTCATCGCCTTCCTTGCACTGAACTCTGAAGCGATCAAAGCTAAGTGAATTTTCGTTGTCTTATTTGTTTGTATCTTGCCTGAGGAAGACCTAAGAGGTCGAAACGCATCGTGTTTTGTCTTGTGACTCGTTTGTCCACGTTTCTCTGGGTGGTTCGCTAGCATTTACTTAAGATTTGTGTAGTTTTCCGCCTGCAGTCGTCTCACCTGGCAACTAGATTTTCGTGTGGTGTTTTCAGCTGCAATGGATTTTACATCCGTCTTGTTTCTCCTGTGCAGGATGCCACAGCAGAGTTCATAGAGGGGACAGCCAGACTGATCAATGACTACAATGCAATAGTATCCTTTTCAATTCTGGCTGAAAATTAGCCACACAACTTGGTCGCTGATGTCGTGAGCTGGTGGGTTTTATTCATTCATTTTTTTTTTTCTAAGCAGACATAGAATGCTCACATTTACCAATACAAATCCCACTCACTTTCTTCAAACTGATTTTGTGGCTGTTGATTGTGGAAGACTGTCTTCATTACTTTGTTCGGCATGATAGACTTCTGTGTGGATGTAAACTGTCATTTCTGTTCTGGACAACACTCACGGTTTTCCGTTTTGTTTCGGTTTGGGAAAGGCATGAGTGGGGTCAGGATAATTCAGGGACAGAGGAATAAGATAAAGCACAAAACTTTGATTTGGGATTTTAACAGGAATTATGTATGTTAACTCTCTCTCACATACATACCACACCAGTTATTACATGCATGACGTTACCTTTTGCAGGTATATAAGATTAAATGTGCAAGTTTAGCTCTGCAGATTACAGCTACAGCAGAAGCTCAACGGATGTTTATCGACTTAAATTTTGTTCCTTGACGTCTGTCCAGCTCACCATGTTGTCCAAGATGTTTGTACAGTGGGAAGCAGAAATCACCAAGCTAGAGATTCAGGCACAGTCAAAGACGTCAGATGCATGAAAAAGGAAAAAGTTGACGGGCAGTAGCAAAAGGACACAAGTGTGTTTGTGCCACTGCTTGCAAATTTAGAGGGAAAAACATGGGAATTTATCTCTCTGCTTTTGATAGCAAGGCCAGGTTTTAATGCTTTATTGTATGTAGATGATGGTTCTAATTTGACAAGGGAAGGACTGGTGGGAAGATAAGTGGGGAAGAAATGTGGGAGGCGTAGCAACGGGCATGGATTGGGAAGGGGTTTTTCTTTTGGGCGGGGGGGGGGCGGAGTTGTTTTTGAGATGTTTCTGGTTATTTACACTTTAGTAGAGTGGTTAACACAATAAGAATGTAATATTTCTAGTTTTTTTTTTCTTTATTTAATTAGTACTGCTTTTGGAGCAATTACATAAGTTGGAAAAAAGTTTTACATAGATCAGTGGATTAAATACAATCCGCCTATCCAATGGCCATTTCTGAAGCATAAGGAACGTCGTTCAACTCGTCTAAAATAGAGCGATAGTGGCGATATAAATAAATAAAAAAGAAACTGAATTAGCACTAATGGATGGTGTAGTAAAGGTACTGCACCATATCATACAGATCAGAATGGTTAGCAGATGAGATAGATGTAAGTTAGTTGGACGATAGCAAAGGTAGGGGTCTCTAACAAATTTAAGTAGGCTGGGTCTCTGAGTTGACCAAGCAGTGAAGCACTTGACAAAACTGTGATTCTGTGTAGCAAAAAAGTGTAGTACAAGTATCTGCTGCTGTGGTGTTTAGTTCACTTGTATGTTTGTAAGGCTTTCTGGTTTAGTAAGGGACTTATTTAGCTCGTAGTCGAATGTTGTCAGTGTTATATTTATTGCAGTGTCCATTTGTTTTCATGAATATTCCCTTGTGGTGAGAAAATTAAGGGGATGAAAACCCTTTTTTTTTTGTTTTTGTGTAGGTCATCATCATTTTCCATTATACCTATAACTGCACTGTACTTTTTTTGTTGTTGTTTTTGTTCTCCTACATTTGGCGTTCCATTCAAAGCAGATGGAATGATTGCAGTGTGGATGACAGTAAACAGAAAAATTGTTTCAGCTGTGCTATACAGTGTGCATGTTGTTTATAAGAGTGCGCATGTGGCTTGAATTTGTTCTAGAAAGGAGGCAGTTTGTGTGATTTTTTTTTTTTTTTTTTTTTTTGGTTGTATAAATGCTATTATTTTTTTTAGGGGTCCTTGAAAGGTCCTTGGTATTTTATGACTGGTAGTGTTTGGGAATCCTGGCCCTGGTGTGATCCTCACATGACTCTTAGCAGCATGATTTTCATTCATTGATTTATTGTAAAAGGATATCATTCGACTGCCATTGTCATCTTGTAATGTTCTGTTTCATCCCCCAACTCCCCTGCTTGCGGCATTGCAAGGGAAAGGCAGTTTTGCTATGAGAGTGCTTCAGCATGAGAATGGTACATGTGATTGAATATGCATGCATCACCATGACTATATGTGTACATGTGTGTATATGCATACATATTTGTGTGTCCGCATGGTGGTTGAAAGAGTACAGAGGCTTTGAATGAAGTTTATGTGTGGATACAAGTTGATGTCACAACATTTGTTTGTTTGAATAAACTGTGGTGTAGGTTTGAATCCCATCATTCTGTTTTCAGTGTGTGAAAGTTCTCTTTTCCTCTGTTTCTTCCTTTACTGCCTATACTTTCTGTGATCGAAAGATTTCTTCCTTTACTATCTATGTTTTCTGTGATTGAAAGACTTCTTCCTTTACTATGTTTTCTGTGATTGAAAGACTTCTTTTACTATCTATGTTTACTGTGATTGAAAGACTTCTTCCTTTACTATCTATGTTGACTGTGATTGAAAGACTTCTTCCTTTACTATCTATGTTGACTGTGATTGAAAGACTTCTTCCTTTACTATCTTTTCTGCGATTGAAAGACTTCTTCCTTTACTATCTTATCTTTTCTGCGATTGAAAGACTTCTTCCTTTACTATCTATATTTTCTGTGATTGAAAGACTTCTTCCTTTCTATATTTACTGTGATTGAAAGACTTCTTACTTTACATCCCATATTTTCTGTGATTGAAAGACTTCTTCCTTTACTATCTATATTTCTGTCATTGAAAGATTTCTTACTTTACTGCCCATATTTTCTGTGATTGAAAATCTCTTCCTTCCTTTACTGCTTATACTTTCTGATCGAAAGATTTCTTCCTTCACCGCCTATATTTCTGTGATTGAAAGACTTCTTCCTTTACTGCCTATCTTTTCTGTGACTGAAAAAGACTTCTTCCTTTACCATCAGTGTTTTCTGTGATTGAAAGACTTCTTCCTTTACCATCAGTATTTTCTGTGATTGAAAGACACAGAGCATCAGCAGAAATCTGAAAGCAGACAACGGCGGAGATCTGCAAGGCAAAAATGAAAGGCACCCAACATCACACCCTTCCAGACAAACCATCACCACCAGTCGAGCCTGACACTGCACATGTGTATTTTCTCCTGTAGGTTTCCACCTTCTCCAGGAAATTCCCAGTTCAACACAACTCAAAAACTGAAACCACGTGATAATCCTATCACCTCAACTTTAAATCTTGAGAAATGGTACTGCAGTGTAACACTAGTATATCATACAATTTGTTGTAATCTCACTCAAGCTCCTTTTTTTCTCATCACAAATTGCAAACTTTGCTTCCTCCCTAGATTTATAATTATTGAAATTTTTTTCCTTTCTCTTCACCTTTTTTTCTCTTCACCATTTTTATCCGCCCAAGACATACGATTATTAGTTTCAGAGTTCCAAAGACTATAATGATAAATAATATCACCAAACCTCATTAATCTAGGTTTTCCACATATTTCTTCCAACACAAAAGAATAATACAAGTCAAGTACCCTCAAAACACACATACATACACACACAAAGTGTCATTAAGAAAAAAGTTGAAGCTAATTTTGGGCTTATTAAAGCACCATCTAGAAGAAAGATGCATTTTTTTTTTTTTGGTCATGACAAGACAAGTCTCAGAGATGATTTTGCACCATACTCAACAAGACCATTGACTTTTTTCTTTTTTTTTTTTTTAATCAATTTTTGTGATAAGCCTATCCTCCTTAAATACCAACAACCAGACTATCTTTTGAAATTAAAAATTCTAAAAAAATTTTTAAAAAAACCGTTAAAGGAAAAAAAGATTTACTGTTGACTAGAGAAGTTGTGAGTGCAAAGCCAGGATTTCTGAACACCAACAAACTCACAGTAGAAGTCAATTTTTTTTGCTTTGAAGAACACATAATGGTTATGGTTTTGATATTGTTACAAAAAAGCGATTCCTGAAATTTTCATTCACATGATGATCTAAGATTAGCCAATTCTGACTCTTTGTTTCCAGTGCATGGTCACATTCACTCACTCTATACTGGAGGGAAAAACAAACGTTTAAACTTTCTCTCTAAAAAACTGACATGATTAAAAAAAAAAAGAAAGAAAAAAAGTTTGTAGCATATATATATATAATATAATTGTGTGTGAGTGTGTGTGTGCGTTTTAAATCAGATTTGAAACTGTTGTGTTGAAAGAAAGTACACTATATTTCAAGGAATGGTTGAAAAAATGCACATTCAAAAACATTAAAAAAGCAACATCATACTAATTTCATGATAGAGGTTTCACATTTGTGTTCATTTGACATATGCTCATTTGACATGGTTTACATTTTAGAGTCTGGATTCTTACCTGTCTTAACCCCTTCCTGCTAACCACCACCCATCCATCTTTTAACATTAAGCAACACCACCACCTTCCCCGAAAAACATTCACCTTCTCACTCCCCCTCCCCCCCCCCTCAATGCTTACAAAACGTTCCAAACAACCTATACCCTCAGCCACTCTTCCAAACACATGTGATAAAAACACTCTTGTAAACATAACGTACAATTCATAGTTCCGACAAACTAAATACTGAAAAATACAATTTCAACATAAGGACATTTCACTGCCGATTCTATAAACCTATCTTCACTTTTAAATCAAGAATTTACACCTATGTTTAACAATTATTTCATGCAATGATGTTTACTTACATTGTCTTAAATGTTCAAAATTATGCTAGCTTTGAGGATGCAGGTTAGAAAAGCAAAAATCATATGGTCTTTTGCATGTCTCATATCAATTCTCATCAACACATAACTTTAAAGCATGCAGCTCAAGTTTTCTCTCAAAAAAAAAAGAGAACTTTTCCGCACTCAGCTGTGATTACATAAAATTAGTTGTCTTTGCTGTGTTAGTTGTCTTTGCTGTGCTTCTCATTAATCATGACTCAGAGTAATGAGTATTTATGCTGTGTAATATACTACATTGGAATGCACCCGAATGGGAGCGAACTGAAGAATGGAACAAGATTAAAATGTTGACAAGAGATGTGTTGGAATCTGGGACCACAAAACCATCTAAAAAAATGTTTTCAGCCAGAATACAGACAACAAATGGTTCTTCCATACATCGACCGCACTTTTTTTTTCTATGGCTGGATTTCTGGCCACAGTCGGAGAAGTGGCAGCCATAAATGTTCCAAAGTGGTAGAAAACATGAACACCAGACAATCACAATGAATACATTCTGATTCAACATGAATCTGGTTCCCAGCCACTGGCACATTCAAACCTGACACAACTGGGCTGTTTCATGCCAACCATCCATTACATGGAATAGGTGAATTCATGGCAGAGATGCTGCAATAGTCAGAAGTCAAACAGAACAATTACTCTCTACTTTAGGGACCCAATACTCTCACAATGTGTCTGCAAAGAGATAGGCTCTTCCTAAGCCAATTACCAGTATGTATAATGACTGTATTTTCATCTGTGTATAAATTAGATCAATACTGTTCACACCTAAAGGAAAACACAACTAAAGCTGTGGTAAATATGGTGGACTTCTTTTTTTTTTTTTCTTTTTTTTTTTTGAGTGCGTTCGTTTATAAAACCTGAAAATTACAGAACTCAAGAGCTCCGAGTTTTTGTGAACCAACCTATCTGATCAATATGAGTACATCCATAGATTTAAAAAGTATTCATCAACAGAAGAATTAATTCCAGAACTACAACAAAAAATTCAAAGTTTTGCACATATGTATTCATAAATATTAAATAAATGGGAAGTCGAAGTGCTTTTATTCCACCCCCCCCCCCCCCCCCCCCCCCCCAACTGAACAAAAACTGCAATGTTTAGCGCTTCAATACTCTTTACAACATTAATCCCACCATTTGATTTCTAAAAAAAAAGGGGAAAAAAACCTGACCATAAGCCAGATACTTTCTAAACAAGGTCATGTCTGTAAGCTAGGCCAAGTGAAAAAATAAATAATATGGCAGGACCACAACTGATGACCGAATGAAAAACACTCAAAGCATAGTTAATGTACAAATGTAAACCAGAATGGTGGCTACAGAATGTATCTTCTGAAATACAAAACAAAACATAGACCCAAGGTCAGATAAAATAATGCAAACAGACCAGACAGACTGCATGCCATTATCTTGTTTGGATCATCCTTTATGCCTCTAGCTCTTCCTGCGGCTCATTTTGCCTTTTGGCTGTAAAGGGCAGGTAAGACTTAGAAAACTTATTTCTCCTTTTCTGCACACCTGTTTTGTTTATTAAAAGAAAAAAATTGCCCCATAAAATTTCTGTACCGAATCTCTGGAATTCCACCAGTTAAATATAATGCATCAAATTTACCTCAATGATGAAAGCATGCATAAATAATCTTTCTAACACAATGTTTGGTAGATCAGTGACCTTACCGGCAAATATGCACTACTTCTATATCTATTAACTTATTTTTTATCACAATCATTCTCAAAGCCTAAAATAATCTTTTGTGTCTGCTGAAAACATTTCACAGACATCACAACAGAAAAAACAATGCTCATAAATAAAGAGTGACTCTATTACCTGAACACTGAAAATCTGTTAATCTGATTTTACTTCTTACACACCTGCGTCATACCCAGAACAATGCAGACATTTGATTCAAGCAAACAAACCTTCATGTCAAAGCACTGATAACCAAAGCCTTGATATTAAACTCAATGTGACTGGACCAAGCCTCCTCTTTCTTGCTTTCTTATCTCCTGTGCCCTTCCACTGGTACTGCTCCTACTCCGCCTATTCCTGCTTCTCCACACACAGCGGAACTCTGGTCTCCTGACATATCCCATTTCTGGAAATGCACAGGGAGTGATCCATTCATCAATGATTTATTCCAACTGAGGAGACGATGAACTCCTGCCGAGACACTTCAGTGGTGTTCCATTGTACAATTTCTCATTCCACACAGACAATTAACTACCCCCCCACTGACGATGCTTAGTCAGTCATGGAGCTATCATTAATGAGCATTCTCCTCTGCAGGGTGCCACCATGTCCATGACCTGAAAGCCCCTGTGGTCAAGTGGAAAAGGAGATCTGAACTGAGGTCACCACGAGAACAGGGCTTGAACAGGCTTAAAGCCAGCCATCAGCTAAACATATGTCCCAGCCCAGGATTTCAGACACCCCAGACAAACTTCCAGCTTCAGCACTCGTCTACTGTACCTGCTAAGTTGTACCCTGGAATGTTAATGTATCTTTTAAATAATCATCTAATCCAACTCTGCATGCATTAGGTATGGTTGCTGACCTCTTATAAATACTCCCCCAAATAATTTAAACACTTCTACAGAGGTGGAAAAAATCTTGGATTATGAATGAAAAAAAAAAAGTCAGCCAGGCCATGTAACAGTTGATACAGATTGAAAGAGTTACTTCCTGCGAACCTTTTCTTTCAACTGGACATGCACAATACATAATATCAGCATTTACAACGCTTGAAAGTTTCAATATTCCATGAAAATATACCACTTTGTAGATCATAATCAATTCATAGTAGCGCCACAGTGTTCACAGTCTGTACAAAATCTGTAATAATTTGGATTGATTTAACAGTTTTCGCATCATAAAGTTTGTGCTAGTCTTGCTGACCAATTCTGGATTCAGTGTTTGATGCACATTTGCACCACTAGTCCACAATACACTGCGATGGGTTCAGACCAGGGCTACTTCCAATGTTTTGTTGAAGTTTGGATAAAAACGTCTTTAACTTCTGCTTAATCCTGCTGAAAAAAATGTTCATATGGAGAAGACAAAATTGAACAATACCTCAATGTACGGAAGTCAGTAAAGTATTCATTTGATACATGCTCAGGAAATATAACATGCAAACATGATACTATATAATTAAGAAAAAGAAGAAAAAGAATTTTTGAAGGCTGACACATTATGATGCAACTCCACCCCCCCCCCCCTCCCCACCCTTTTTTTTTTTTTCAAACTCATTACACGCAAAACCTGATATTTTCTTACCAACAGTCATATCCGTTATCTATCCATTATCAGATTAAAGATTCCACTGTTGTGTCTAAACAGCATAGACACAGGTTTGCATCACTTGCTACAAACATACCAGAATCATTTACATAAAATCTTGGTTATTACAACCTCTATTAATTTTGTAATCCAAGTCATGTGCATGTACAGATGATCAACATGCATTTACAAAACAGAATTCCAGCTAACTTTTACATTCAAAACCAGAAAAAAAGAAACAAACAAAAAAAAACAAACAAAAAACACAAAAAAAAAACCGGCAAAAACCGGCAACAACAAAACACCCCCAAAGTGTGCCTGTGTCAAATAAAACTGTTAAAACAAGGCTGTTAAAAAACAGTCAAAAACAGGAAGTGTTTTCCAGCCCTGCTAATACACCAGTTAATCTATCTCAATGAAGAAATAGCCAAATTTAAAAAAAGAAAAAGGACTGAACACATCTCCAACCTGAGACTTTCTTTTAGTTGACAGACAATGAAAAAAAAATCACTTGAGACACACTAAATATAGCTATGTCGAACTCAAGAAGAAAAACGTATCCTATCTTTTTTTGTCTTTCAATATCGTTAAGTCTCAAACTGACTCACACATAGTGAGAAAATGCACTTTTTGCATACACATACACACTGAATCAATGTAACAAAAGCATTCGTACACTTTTTTTTTTAATACAGACACACACCAATCTAACAAAACTCCTGTGTACAAGAGTGTACAAGCATGGAAATATGTGGAAGTCATGTACATGTGTCTGATTATATGTACAGACATACATACATTTGCATTTATATGGTGTGAGGAAGCGCAGTCAGGTAGTCAGTTGAATGGTGTGTGTGTGTGTGTGTGTGTGTGTGTGTGTGTGTATGAATGTGCACAAGTGAATAAAGGTGTGTTTGTATACTACATTTGAAACATGTAACTGTATATGCATGGACACAAACATACTCTTCGTACTTATGCTCCATGTGAACACTTGCGGTCTCGGCTGGCCTTTAAAGATGTATGTGTTTGATGAATGTGCCATGCCTAATAAACCCCATACAAACAGTGCTATTAACCAAACACAAAATACATAAACAACAATGCAGACTACCAACTTAAACTGCAGTATGAATCGAAGAAAGCACACCTAGTGCCTCCCACACTCATACAGCAAACTGAACAGATATGATTCACCTAGCACAGCCTACTTACCACTTTATTCTCAGTTAGGCTTCTGAACTTGCACTTTCTAGGTTCCAATCACTATTCCTCTGAAGATGGTATTTTGATAACTGAATCAATGAACACTCCATGCATGTTTCCTGCATCTGAGAACCCGACTAAGCTTTTCTTTTTTCTTTACGAGAAGAGACTTTCATAACTCCATGCTCAGAAAAAAAAAAAAAATCTTCAAACAGAAAAAAGATCTGAACCTCTAAAAACAAACAAACAAACAAACAAAAAAAAAAAACAAACAGAAGCAAAGTCCAAAACATCAAACACCTCAATCAACACAATCTTTATCCATTCCTCACAATCAATCAATAAAGTCGTCATCTTCTTCCAAGTCAAGCACATCGTCCAAAGTGATGGCATCTGCAGCGGCGTCTGCCGAGGTCTCTTTCGCGGTGCCTGCGTCTGCTGCTTGGCGCTTGAGCTCGTGGGCCAGATCAGTCTGATAATCTTCCACTTCACTTCTTTCTTCTTCCTCCTCAGAGTCTGACAAAGCCAAATCCTTGTCCTTGGGGTCCAAGCCCTCTGGGGTGTCTGACCAATGGTCAGCAGGATTTCTGGGACTGCCTGTCTGTCCTTCCACACTGGAACGGGAGTTGCCGTCTTCCACCCCCTCCATGGAATGTGTCTTTGAGCCTCCCTCGTCTTCTTTCGCTGGGGCATTCAGTGGCTTCTGCTGACCTTTGCTTTCCTTCCTGCGTCTGCGTGACCTGAAGATGCACAGAAATAAATTTACAAATGCAAATCCTGAGCTTTGACTGACTTACCTTGTTTGTCTCGAATCTGTTTGCTGTGCATCTGCTTCATGTATTTCCCACACCTCTGAGGCCAGTACTTTGTGGTAGGGCAATCATTTACATCCAGAGGTAAGTAACCGTTGACCACCAGCCTTCGTACACATTTATCAATGCTAAATTCACACACTTTCTGTAACTGCATTCTTACTGGAACTGAACAAGGCACAAAAAGAACAAGTAAAAAGAAAATCTTTTCAGCAAATGAATCTCCCAAACTCAGTGTTCCCAAAGCACTGACTAGGATCTTTGATTGTGTAGTCAGAATACTTCTGTTTCCAGCATGTTATTTCTGTGTGATTTTTTTTCTTTTTTAGTATACAGATTTTTACAGAGAAATTATGATTAATTAATCCGCCAGACAAAAGGAACAACTAAATTACAAAACAAAACATGACACGTTTCAACCTCTTTGGTCTTCTTCAGGCAAAAACAACAACATTCAGGACAATGAAAACGAAGAACGAGCAATCACTTCTCTTCTCAAATTTGGCACAAAATAGACGTCCATCTTGCGCCGAATTTGAGAAGATAAGTAATGTCAAAATTAAAAAAAAACAAACAAAAAAAAAAAACAACAACAACAGGAAGAATTGATTGTGAAACTGGTGTCTCTTACCCATAGCACAGTCAATTGGAACAGCAGCCTTACCGTCACCTACATACGGCATGTTGCAAAAAAAGTTAAAAAAAAAAAAAAAAAGAAAAAAGAATCTTCAACAGACAACACTCTGTACTTCTGAAATATTAACTTAAAAATGGATAGGTAAACACTGTGTAATGTCAGCTTAAAAACTTAGTTACTTGTAACACTACAAATGCCTGAATGAGTTTATTATATCAAAATGGATGGAAGAGAGAAAAGAAATGACAGAGCAAAGCCAAAGCATGTGGTTTTTAACAAAAATCAGTGAGTGTGTATGCATTTGAATGTGTATGTACACGAACATGTAAATTATCATTTTAGTCACTGTCTATATACACTGTTTCTAATTTCTTTTCTTTTTACAAAATTCCACAACTGTTAATAATTCTGATATCGGCAAACAAATCTGCAAACAACAAACAAAATAAAGTATAAAACACACAATCAAAATATCATGAATGCACTTACTACAACAAAACTTGGTCAAATCAAATCTGGCATATTCGCAGATTTATACTGCTGCCATTATCTCTCCTTCTGTCTCACAAAGAGGCTGACTTAGAAAAAAAAACGACACATCTCACCTGGCTTTCTTCCGCATCTTCATCTCCAGCCTCCATTTGTTTTCCTCCTCAAATATTTCGTCCTGCTGCTCCTTGCTGACAGTGTTATCCCTCTTCAGCAGTGTCAGATACACTCCACCCGGTGTGCGTCGTCTCGACCCATTCTGCAGCGTAAACAAAAATAGCAGGGAATCTTTCACTAATGCTCTGGAGATAATCCAGTTTAGGTAAAAATAAAATGCATAGTATACTAAAGAACAGTGACAAAAATAAAAACAAACAAACAGATTACCTTCGTATCTAAAATTTTCTTCATGTAATAAACGATTAGTATATTAAAATAGAAATGTTATAGATCGGATGACAATATCTATTTTCCATATATCACTATTATCAGCTATTCCATTTCAAATAAAACATACAATGTGTTCACAGCCTGAGTGAGAAATGTGAAAACATTGTATCATGAGCAAGACTAACACTGGCATCTTTTAAGAAGGAAGTAAGCAAACTGAGTCGGATGTAGGCAAATAAAAATCAATAATAATGCAAACAAATCCATATACTTTTAGGAAAAAAATAAATATGCAGACCTCTCACTGATGTAAATATGAATTATCACCTTCCTATACAGAAGAGAGAGAGAGAGAGAGAGAGAGAGAGAGAGAGAGAGAGAGGGAGAGAGAATGCTGTGGCAGTGTTAGATTCTACAAGATGAGCCTTCCAAATGGATTCATGGACATCAGCATTACACTGACAACAGATTAATTGCTAATAATGAATGGATAGAGAGATCCAGTTTTACTTCGTCACATCTCAAGTTAATTAATTCATTTTGAATGGAGTTCAATGAAAGACTGCGAAGCACTGCTGAAAATGGTCCATGATATATCATCACAATATGATAAAGTGCTGATGTAAAAAGAATATGCAAAATGTATCTGATTGCATATCAAACCAAGTTCTCACCATGGTTAACGCATATCTAGATTACAGGTTTGAAGCTCGAATCTCATCAGAAGCAGTTTGGAGATAAGATGGATGACTGGAAGTACACAATTCACTTTAAAGAAATCACACCCACTCAAAGGATAGGTCATAGATGACAGTGGTGAATACGGAAACAAGTGCAAGCAGCATTGGAGTCACAGGGCTACCAGTGAGTGGACTTAACTTTACTATGCCTGAAAACCTATTTTCAACATTTTCTGGGTCTGGAACTACATTTTAAACTGTGGGAGCAGGTCGATCATGGAGGGAAGGGAGTAGGGTGGGAGTAGGGGGTGACGACTTCATCAGGACAACAACATGGTGCTCTCATTATTCCAACAAGGTGCCAACAGTGATGTGGCTGCATAGTATTCTGAGAAAGTCTGAAAAGGCCACAAAGAGTGAAGTGTTGTTTGTCGAAAAGTGCAGTATGAACAGTGGGACACCATGTTGTTACCTGTATGGTCTAGCATAGCTGTATGTGCAGACACACTCCCACATGGTAGTCACTTTGAACAAAAGCGAAAAATCCCTCCAAAGCTACCACAACACACTTGGCCATGTTAACTGGCTTGGGTCTGATGAGATAAAATTCGCGGTTAGCTATGCCTTTTTCACTTTTGGCAGATCTACCAGAGACATAACTTTTGCTGGATAATCAAAAGAAAGTGCGCCTGAATCCAAGCAAGCTAAACGAGGTTTGTACTAGATGAAATTGTTTCTCAAGCCAGATTCAATTCATTTACAATAGATTTTTCCAAAATGTACACCATAAAGACTGGATTTTCAGATGCAGCAGCACAAGTGGAGAGTCCTAGAGTAATCACTATTGTTCATGAAAGGGCACAGAAGATGAGACAGAGGAGAAAAAAAAAGCATGTCTGACATAAGCAGAGGTAATTACGTTTAACTTACCATGATCAGCATTCCCCCTCCTGCTTCCACTCTCTCAGTCTCCCGCAACAAATCAAGAGCTTTGGTTCTTCCAACAACATTCACAACACGTCCTGGAAAAGAAAAGAAAAAAAAAAAAAAAGAGGTTATACTATAGATATATCACCATATGCACTTTGTGATCAAATAAATTTCTGTAAGCACATCCTCTGAACAATGACTCCCTTTTCACCACTGAAAAATTTGTGAAGGACCATTTCTCTATTTGACTATTTTTGACATAGTTATAATGACTAACCTACCCTCAGTTGGTGACTTTCTTTGGCTGAATTGTTGGGGAAAAAGTTTTTTTTTAACAAACCAGTTTGGTGTTTACTTAC
This sequence comes from Conus canariensis, assembly GCA_033310375.1. Lineage (NCBI taxonomy): Eukaryota > Metazoa > Mollusca > Gastropoda > Neogastropoda > Conidae > Conus > Conus canariensis. Next base: position 73,830,294 of record CM065722.1, on the reverse strand, counting down.
AATCCTCCCAACTTCCAAAGAACAGTCACTGTGCCCATTAATTTCTGTTTTCTTGTTGCATGTGCACTTGTGAAACTACTGATCACTTTCAATTCAATGAAATATGACAACTCACCCTTGTGAGGAGTGTTCTGAACATGATCACTCTCAGCATCCACAGAATTGCCACACTGCAAGTGCAAGCTCTAAAAAAAAAAAGTGTGCATTTTCATGCATTGTTACTAGAATTAGTTCACCTTCATACTAACAGCGTATCTGTTACTGAGCACAGTATACCGGTGTGTCTGTTACTGAGCACAGTATACCGGATGACCCAAAGCTGCAATCTTGGCACCCTGCAGTTACCATGGCAACGGCATCTTCAAAGATCTCAGTAACACATTAACAGGATATTTCATAAGCTTGTTGAAGACTGGGTGCAAGTTCAGAAAAAGAGGGGGTTAGTTACCACCCAGGACACAGACAAATAAAACACAGGACAAAACACAATGCATTTCGACCTCTTGGGTCATCCTCAGGCAATGACAAATAACATTTAGGACAGTGGAAACAAAGAACGAGAAACCACTTATCTTCTCATATTTGATAAGAGGTTTCTCGTTCTTTGTTTCCACTGTCTAAATGTTATTTGTCTTCGCCTGAAGAAGACCCATGAGGTTGAATTGCATAGTGTTTTGTCCTGTACTTTATTTGTTCATGTCCTTGGCGGTAACTACCACCCTCTTTTTCTAAATTTTTCTTCATTTTCTGCCCTCAGTCACTCCGTTTTGAAACTGACTGAGTAAAAGGTGTAAACCGGAAGTGAAAAGGGAGAAACAGCAGTCAAGATTGTGACAAGTTTAGATGCGAGGGTATACAGAATGAGCCGATTAATGTGTGTGTGTGTGTGTGTGTGTGTGTGTGTGTGTGTGTGTGTGTGTGTGTGTGTGTGTGTGTGTCTGTGTGTGTGTGGGGCACCAATTACTTCTCTTGTTACACACATGTGTTTATATCTGTATTGTGTATATTCTGCTTCATAGACCCCTCTATACATACATATTTTTCATGGCATTTTCATAGTTTTAGTCAGGTTCAACTGTAGTACAATCATTCATACACGTGTTCATGTACACATGTAATCCACGTGACCACTCACACAAAGTTCTGAAAAGGACAAACATCCATAGCCAAAGACCTTTCTTCAGATGAGTTCTGTACCAGAATACTACTGGCACAACTATAAATGCCTTTTTTTTTTGAATAAAAAGCGCTTTCCTCCATGTGACACAACAGATACAGATATCAATTATTTTCATACTATTTAAAGACTCACTGTCTACTGCCTCCAACCCCTCCCCCTACCGTCTTTTCTTTCCCATTAAATTTCTTATGATTGCAACAGAGTAACATTATCTTTCTGACAGTTGGAATCAGGAAACCAGATTAACGATAATAAATAATCACAACTTACTTATCAGATGGACTTTAGTTTCTTGCAACTCGTTGCTGATATAGTAAGTAACATCCTCCTTAGGACTGTTTTCCGTTACTTTTGGCAGCTGCAGTCTCTCTTTCACACTTGGCCGTTTTCCTAATCGATCCGCTACATGCTTCCGCTTCAGATACCTTCTCTGTTTGAAAGCTGCTTTCTCAAAGTCAATCACCTCTCCAAACAATTCTTCTTCAGCATTCTTCATGTCATCTTCCACTGGAAATGGTCGGTCATCATCTTTGGCACGGCTGTAGTCGTAAGATTCTACATCTCGATCACAGGAGACCTTTCTCTCCATGCTGAAGTTTCCCACTTCAGAAGAAAGAATCTGCTCTTGAAGTATGGAGCTCCAGACAGCTCTTTTCTTGCTGTGGTCTGGCACGGGGGCATCTTGCCGCCATTATTCACAAAGTTGGGATTGACAAATGTTTTCGTGTGGTTGGAGCCTGTCCTGTTTGCATGGCACTTTCTCTTTTTCGCACCGTCATCATCGTCGTCAGAGTAACTGTTGTCATCATCACTGTTGTCTGAATCACTCTGAGGGATGTTCTTCGTAGCTGGTGTGGATCTGGGCTGGTTGTCAAATATGGAGTAATGCTGAGTGGGTGGTCTTTCTGTCTCAGCCGGTTTCTGGGTAAGAAGTAAAATGTACAAAATGAATAACATGAACAAATAGAAAGCCAAGCTAACTCGGTCACATACTAAGTACACCACATAATTTGCATAACATCTCATACATCTCTTAAATTCACAGTCTCAGTCAGTTACATGTAGTCAGTCAGTTAACAAAGACCTCTTTCACTTATATCAGTCTCATGAATCAGTAGAGATACCAATCTGTCAAATTGTTCTTTCTGTGAAATGTCATAGGACCTGTAGTAGTTGCCAGTGCATGAGTAACAAGTCTGTATTTTGAAGATGAGCAATGATCACATGAGATTTATATTTTGTTGTAAAAAATATGACACAGATGCAGTGTCATTATGGTTTGGTTAACTGTACTTGTCACAGTGTATAGATCTGAAAAAAAAAAAATTTTTTTTTAGTGATTTCTAATTAAAAGCCTTAATCTTTACAGATAAAGACAAATGGATGTTCAAAGTTCATTTGAGCAGCACAGGATAATTTTCAAGTGTTCTCAATTATATTTGTTGCCCCGACACCAAGGTGCATGGAGATTTTCATAGTAACCCTTGTCTACTAATTGGTATTAGAACAGGCACCATGAAACACTAACAAAGTGACTCAGCAGCTGCACAGTGTCTCCTCTGGTGGGTTGCCTTATGATAACGTAACACTGATATTCCTTACGGACTGGAAAACTAATTTTTTATCTTGTTCATTCTTCTCTCATTGAGGCTGACAAAATAAAATAAAGGTTGGTTTCAAAATGAAGTGACTGAGGGAGGAAAATGAAGCAAAATTTAGCAAGAGAGGGGGTTAGTTACCGCCAAGGACATAAACATCAATTTGATTTTGATCTTGCGCCGAATACGAGAAGATAAGTGGTTTCTCGTTCTTTGTTTTCACTGTCCTAAATGTTATTTGTTTTTGCTTGAAGAAGACCCAAGAGGTCGAAATGCATTGTGTTTTGTCCTGTACTTTGTTTGTCTATGTCTTGGCGGTAACTAACCCCCTCTCTTTCTAAACTAAATGCATAATGTCTTTAGTTTTTCAGCAACTTTTTTCCTCCCCACACTTTCGTTTGGTTTCATTTACTACCCTTCACTGGCTGCTTTGGGGGTGCTATTGGATTCTTTTTTGCACCCTTGGTGGTGAGAACACCACAGTATTATGGACTGTGGTGTGTCTCTATTTGACGCCAGGAGCGCAGACACAACCAACCGTGTCTCCCTGATGAGTTCCGACCCAGCGGACGAAAGGCCTCGGAGCAGGCAATACAAATATATCTGCCTTCAAAAGGGATTGCGATGGTTCCCTTATGCAGCTAGTGAAAAGTTTTTATATCTGTAATATATTTTCTTAATTTCATGTTCCCAGTTTCTCCATCTTCAACCCCCCCCCCCCCCCCTTCCCCCCCCCTTAAGTCCAAATCTTTGCCAAGTCATTACTATGAAGACAGTTCAGCTGTTGGCCTGCGCTTGTTTTTTTCCCCCACTATTAGATTGTTCGTCTATGTATTTGTCTGACTTTATTCAAGTTTAAAAGGCTGTGCCAGTCTTGAATAAAAGTTACTCTGTGTTAGGTTTTCTTATGGGAGCAAAAGTTACCCCATTTGTTTACTGTTTATTGTTTACCGTTCCCTGCCTCATTTCATTTCCAATAAATGAAATGAAATAATTCATCCACAAGAGCGGAAAGTTAATTGTTTGTGCACATGCGCACACATCCACACCCCATTAAAAGAAAAGCTTACATGGACATTTTTCTCATTTTGAATTGAATATCATTAATATTTAGTCATTTGATTCTTAAATCATTTTTCTATCCATTTAAAATCACATAATTCCAAGATAATGAAAATTCAAGATGATACACTTTCCACTTTATTACAGGAATGAGAACACAGCACATGAAAGAAAACAGAAACCAGTTTTCTGGATACTCCATGTTCCAATTAAAAAAAAATTATATGTTATTCTTAGGCAAAAAAAAGTCAGTTTTAAGGCCTGTACAGTATGCTGTGGCCATATTTTGTTAATTGCTTCTGCTGCAGTCTTGGTCTGAAAAGAATAGGCAAAAATACAAACAATATAAGTAATAATTTCTGTTTCTTGTTGAAAAACAATCAATGGGTCAGTTTTGTGTGTGTGTGTGTGTGTGTGTGTGTGTGTGTGTGTGTGTGTGTGTGTGTGTGTGTGTGTGTGTTCTTCTTCCATTAGGCAGCCAACATTGCTATGTCGATGATTATGTCACACTAAGGGAGGTTGCATTTGTAGCTCAGTAGTGAGGGAGTCAGTAGGATTTGGGGGAGGGGGGTATTTGAACAGGAGGCAGCAACTGGCATGGTGGGGTGGGAGGTGGTGGAGAGGGAAGGGGGGTTGGGGGGGTGCAGGGAGGACTTGAAGGTTGGTGTTTACAGATGAGAGGCCAGCCTGGACTTGAAAGAGTCCAACGACTCAGCTGTCACGACCCTCTGAGGCAGTCTATTCTATTCTGGGATAGTCCTTGGGAAGAACGACATCTGTTGATTTTTGGTTCTATGGGAAGGAATGTCGTAGCTGTCAGAGTTGTTCTTCCTGGAGCTCACCCGGCCGCTTGTTGGCTTTGGCAGGTAGCTGGAGTTGATGGAGATGTGTCCATGATGGTATTTGTAGAACATCTCCAGGTGAGCTCTCTGTCGTTGCTATTGGAGTGTGGGCCAGTCGAGGGATTCTAGGACGGAGTCAATGCATGAAGTTTGGTGGTATGAGTTTGAGACCCATCTTGCTGCTCTGTGTTGAATTTTTTCGATGGCCTGGGTCTCAGTTGCAGTGTACGGATCCCATACAGTGGCTGCATACTCAAGAATCGGACGAACAAGGGTTTTATACGTGGTTTCCTTCGTCTTCTTGTTGCTGATCTTGAGATTGCGCGAAGAAAGCCCAAGGTCTTGTTGGCTTTGCTGGTGATGGAATTGATATGGGATTCCCACTTCATGTCATCCTGGATGGTGACTCCCAGGTATTTTATACTACTGGCATTCTCAAGAGTGTGCCAGTGAAGCTCATACGCTGGCGTGATCTTGTTCCGCTTGTGGGTGGCGCTCAGCGTGGAGCACTTCTGAGGATGGAATTCCATGGACCATTTCTTCTCCCAGATAGTGAGAGAGTTTAGATCATATTGCAGTGTCTTCTGATCTACTTTCCTTTTAATGGTCCTGCTGCATATGGTGTCATCTGCAAACAATCAGACTTTTGACTTGATGCCATCAGGGAGGTCATTGATGTAAAGCAAGAAGAGGCATGGCCCAAGGACCGATCCCTGTGGGACTCCCCGATTCCACAGGGACAAAGTTGGATCTGGCTCCCTCAACTACAACAGCCTACTGTCTGTCCTTGAGGAAGTTCTCGATCCATGCACTGGTGCGGCCTCCGATGCCGTAGCGACGTAGTTTGTGGACAAGAAGGGGTGTGTGTGTGTGTGTGTGTGTGTGTGTGTGTGTGTGTGTGTGTGTGTGTGTGTGTGTGTGTGTGTTAGTTAGTTCTTCAATTTAACGTCTGTTCACTTTAAGTGATATTAGACAAAATAATGCAGAAATGAGTGGATGAGAGAAATGGAAATAGTGTATGCAAAATGCTAGTATAGGCCTACGTGTGTGTGTGTGTGTGTGTGTGTGTGTGTGTGTGTGTGTGTGTGTGTGTGTGTGTGTGCGTGCGTGTGTGTGTGCGTGTGCGACTTTGACAATTGAAAAGAAAATACTGTTCTAAATGTAACAATTTAAAAAAAACAAAAAAAAAAACAAACAAAAAACCCTGGATATATTTACACAAATGAGCCAACTGGGCTTAACATCAACAAATTTACAAATATAAAAAAGGCGTGAAGATTCTGGAAAATGCATTGGGAATCTTTTTGTCGGAAGTTGGAGAGAGATGAGTTAAAATAGGAACAATCAAAAACAAAATGCAGAGTATTGAAACTGTCGACTGTTCCACAAGCGCATTGTAAATTTCTGTGGAATTTTGTACGAAGAGCGTTAACTTTAAGCCTATAAAAGAGAGATTCCAGTTTCCGAAATTTGTGTACATGTACATACGTCTTTGTATACAATTTACGAATTTGAATGGACGAGTTAGATGGACGAGTAGATTTCCGAGTTCTTGAACAGCAACTCAGTGAAGAATCATGTGCATGTATTTTAAAGAGTACTGAATCTTTATACAGATTATAAAAAGACTCAAAAGAGACTCTTTTTAAGAGTCCATAGGGTTCGTGAAGACTCCAAGGTATTTTAATATGGACAGAATTTTCAGAGTTTTTGGATCCCATACGGGCAGTTCTGTCTGCCCATTCATTTCCTACAATCCCACAGTGTGACGGAATCCAGCAAAAGTCAACTGTTATCCTTCTAGATCTAAGGAAATGGATAAGAATTTTTAGTTCGGTGATAATCTCGGCGCGACTGGTAGCAGCAATAGATTCCATTGCTTGAAGAACAGATTTGGAATCAACACAAAAAAGTATTCTAGAAAAATCACATGGAATGTCAATAATATAATGCAGAGCCATTAGAATTGCTATTAGTTCAGCCATAACGACAGAGAACCCCTTTCCAAGATGAAATGATTTATCTGCTTTCAAAGCAGGAATAACAAAGCCGGAACCAGCATTGCCATTTAATAGGGATCCGTCTGTATAAACTTTTAAGTGATTAGGATAACTATTGTCAATATGTGACTTGGCCATAGCACCTAAGACGTTATTATTAACATTCTTTTGCAAATCAGTGTATTCATAATCAAACCTTGCTGGGATAAGTTCCCAATGAGGAATGGGACTCAGGGGATAACGTGGGGCTATGGTTTTGTGATCAATTTTGGCAGATTTCAACAGGTTTGAGGAGTACATAAGGATGGTTTTATTTGATCGTATTGTTTTTGCGCGTTTTGGAAAATCTAAATCAGATCGCATATCAAGTTCATCCTCATTTGAGTTCTGAACAGCAGAACATCTTAGAATGTATTTAGCACAAGCTAATTTTCGATAAGCATCCAGGGGCAAGACGCCAGCTTCATGATATGTCCCTAAAATGGAAGCGTAAAGGGGAACTCCCAGGGCTATTCTGTATGCCTTGCAATCTATGCTTTGTAACTTTTTAAAAGATACTTAGGAGCTGAAAAATATACTTCCTGTGCATATGAAATCCTTGTCCTGACCAGAGAATTTGATAAATGAATTAAGGTGCACGTATCCTGTCCCCAACTTTGGTAACTCACAACTTTAAGAAGATAAAGAGCTTTCCTTGCTTGAGTGATGATATATTCAATATGTGTATTCCATGATAATTTTGAAGTAAGATATACACCTAAAAACTTTATGCAAGATGTGTAGGTAAGCACAGCGTCATCCATCTTGAAAGTAGGGAGATCATGAAAACTTCCACCAGCGTCAAAAAGCATCATATGAGATTTCTCAGCAGACAGACATAACCCATTCTCAAACATATCTAGCGATACTGTCTAAGTCTCTTTGATATAATTTTTTCATGTATGTAACTGACCTTAAAGGTGTGTTCTTTTTTAAAGTAACATTCATCCATAAACATATGTCATCAGCATATTGAACTAAACTGGAATTTTTAGAAATACTTTTTGTGAGATCGTGCGTTAGGATATTAAAAAGCAAAGGGGCAGTTACAGAACCCTGAGGGATGCCCATCTCCACAAATCTCTTGCTAGAATATGTATTTCCTATTTTTGTTTGAATTGTTCTGTTAGCCAGAAATTCTTTGAAGTAATCATAAATGTGACCAGAGAGACCTATCATTTTAAGTTTATATAAAAGTCGCTCATGCCAGACTTGATCATACGCCTTTTTACCATCGAAGAAAGTTGCAAGTACATTTTTTCTCCGGGCAAATTGACGTTTTATCTCAGTTGTAAGCTTTACAAAGTGATCAACAGTTGATCGGCCTTTTCTAAACCCAGCCTGAGGAATATGTCCGTTTTTTTCACAATGATAAGTAAGTCTATTTAATACAATTTTTTCCATTAGTTTACCAGTATGAGAGGTGAGAGCGATAGGATGATAACTATTATATAGTATTAATATCAGAGTTAGGTTTACCCTGCTTGAGAATGGGCACAATGACAGAATCTTTCCAGATGGAGTCTTCCCATCTATCCAACATTTTTTCATAATGGTATACAGAAATGTTGTAAAATTGATTGGAAGGTTCCTTAACATTTCGTTTGAGACTGCGTCTAAACCAACTGATGTTTTCTTTGTTGGCAGTGACGATATTAGCATTTCTTAATTCTTCTGTTATTTCTGCATTTAAATAATGTTCGTTGTTTTCTTCTGGGTCAGAATAGATATGGTTATTTGATTGGTCTTCCCTCAAAGTTCTGCACTTGTCTGAGAGACTAATTTTGGAGCTATTTTTTGCAAAAAAATCAGCAAACAGTTCAGCTTTTTGAGCTGATGTTGGGAATTGTTCATGCCCTAAGGTGATTGTATAAGCGGGTAAATGTATTCCATGTTTCATTTCGTGTATCTTTGACCATACCTTTTTAAAATATGTGCGTGAGAGAAAAGCGTGCGTGCGTGCGTGTGTGTATGTGTGCGCGCGCGCGGTGTGTGTGTGTGTGTTCTTTTATGTTTTATGTGATATCTGTTTTCAGATCTAGTGATTTTTTTTTAAATATATCAATAACAAACAGACGCACGATCAACGTAACGTTGCCATCGTTGTTATTTGCTCAATTTGATTTCCAACGAAATTCGCGCTATTCAAACCTGGCTTTACACTTGACCGAAACCGTTTCAAAGTAGACAACTGGGTGAGGGACAGAGAACAGCTTCACTATCATTCATGACACTACTAGGTCTACCGTAGGCCTACTAGTATATTATCAGTTAATAATACATATTACTGCACTAATTCGGCACTCGCTTCTTGCGTGCTTGGCCGTCTTTTCACAATTTCAGTGACAATTTTCCACACAAAAAGACCAGGCAAATGCAAAACGTACGTGTTCTTCCCCTGTGGAATCAGAGTCTGTGATTTCTCCTTCCTCGAGCTCTTCTTCTACAGCCGACATGATGTGTTTAAAGTTAAGCAAATGAAATAAGGACGGTTTCGCTGACACAAGTCTTTAAACCGTTTTCGCACCAGTCCTCAAGCCGAGGTCTTTCTTGTCTTCTGGACAGAAAAGTTGCCTTTAGATATCCTCGAAGTTATCTTCTCTTAGCAAGTGACATAGGTCCTAGTCCGCAGCTGCAAATAAAGGCAAGGGTAAAAAATATGTCGCCAGCCATGAAAACTGTTGGTCACAAGTATTATGGCAAAAGCAAAAATAGAACAAAGTGCATATTCTGTCGATAGCAGACCGCTATGTTTTGGGTCAGTCTTTGAAAACACTGGGTGCAGACTAGTTCATATATGCTACACCGCGTCTGCTAAGTTTCGAGACCACACTGCGCACGATTTAAAGCTGATGAACAAATGAATTAATGACTAAGATGAGACAACAAGTGGGTCTTTTGGCCGCGACTTAGCAGATGTCTGAACTACGCATTCGCTCAACGTGCTGGTCAGACCTTGGGTATCTACATAACATTGTCTGTGCCATTATTATCATTATATGTGTTTGTTGTAAGTGTATACGTGTGCGCGTAAGATTATGTGTGTGTATGTGTGTGTTGTGTGAGTGTGTGTGTGTGTGTGTGTGTGTGTGTGTGTGTGTGTGTGTGTACGCGCGCGCGCGCGCGCGCGCGCGCGTGTGTGTGTGTGTGTGTGATCTTTGGGCTTGTGCGTGCGTGCGTGCGTATGTGTATGTGCGCGCGCGCGCGCGCGCGCGCGTGTGTGTGTGTGTGTGTGAGTGTGTGTGTGTGTGTGTGTGTGTGTGTGTGTGTGTGTGGCTCGCCGGTATTGGCAAAGTTCATGGGGACATAAAAGAAGTTGACTGCCTGGGTTCTTTCAAAACAGGATAAAGCAAGTGCAATGTCATCCGCATTTCTCCAAATAATACAAAAGAAATTTTGGAAACCAACTACAAACTCCATGATCAAGTTTTGGAAGCTACATCAAACAGCAAGTACTTAGGCATCAACTTCAGTGATGATTTATCCTGGTCAGACCACATCAAGACCACAGTCAACAAAGGAAACAGAACTGTTGGTTTCCTTAGGAGAAACTTTAGAGAGTGCACGCCCACAGTCAAAGCAGCCACCTACAAAACCATGGTCAGACCGGTCGTAGAGTATGCATCCACAGTCTGGGACCCGACCGGCCAAGGAGACATAGCAGCGCTGGAGCAAGTGCAACGCAGAGCAGCTCGCTTTGTCTACAACAACTACACCGACCGGACCCCAGGATGTGTGACAAGCATGTTGGATGCTTTGAAATGGGAACCACTACAACAACGCAGAGCTAACAACCGCCTGCTCATGCTCTATCGCATTGTGAACACCCTTGTAGATATAGAGCCATCTAAATTCTTCAGAAGTTGATTCTAGAACCCGGGGTGCGAAGAGACTTTACCAGGAACACACTAGACACCCCGTTCTTCATGCCAGTTTTTTTTCCCACGGACAATTAGGGAATGGAACAACCTTCCTGCCAGCCTCACTGACTCTCCTTCACTGGAGAGATTCAAGCAAGGCTGTTCTACAAGCCTAGGTCCTCTGCCATAATCCACCAAGGCAGCATTGTACATAGTTTTAACATAGATTTTAAACTCTTAGAGCCAATGGGTCACCACTAAAACCCCTAAATAGGGAACCAGCTCTAAACCATCACTCATTCATTGGATACTAATGTTCATCGAACCCTATCCAGTATTCGGAAGAAGAAGAAGAACAAAACAACGGAGGAAAAAACAACAACTTTGAACCCACTGGAGATATGAGGAATTGAGTACTTCGACTCGTAGAGTCTTCAAAGCAATGACGTAAAGATCACAATTTCATCATCACTGCATTATGACGTAATGCATGTGAACGTAAATAGTGAGAGGGAAGGGGGTGGGGGAATAGGAAAACGAGTGGGAGGGGAGGGAAAGGGGAAAGGTGGGGATGGGGGAAGTGTGATTTGGTTTAGTCTTTGATGTTGAGGCCATCTGGTGTTGTAGTGCCGAGATGGTGGGTGATCTGTTTCTCCATGTTCTTTCTCTTGAAGGAGTCACCAGTGCTGTTGCGCCAGACCACTGATATAGAGAAGTGGGTTTATGCTGTGGGAATCGGTGTTGAAGTGTATAGCCACAAGGGTTTGCTTTTTCTGGAGGATGCTGTCCCTGTGCTCTTTGCACTACAAGAACACAGACTTACATTCTTACCTGCTCTACTCCTCAAGCCATCCAACCACCACCAAACATGCCATTCCGTTCTCCCAGTTCCACCGCCTCAGACGCCTGTGCAGCAAAGAGAAAGATTTCCACACCCAGGCAGCCCAGATGATCAGCTTCTTCAAAGTACGAGGATATCCGTGAGAGTTGATCCAACAGGCACTGGACCAGGCCAAGCGCATCTCCAGAGAGGAGGCCTTAACACCAAAGACCAAGGCAGATCACAATGACCGCACCCTTGTGACTCTGACATACCATCCTCACAACCTGGAAGTCAAGAAAATAATTTTCAAGAACTTTCCTATCCTACAGACTGATCCCAAAGTTGGCAAGACATTCAAAGAACTTCCCCTGGTGGCCTTCAAACGAGACCGAAACCTGGACGATCATCTGGTTAGGTCGTCATTCCGACCCACAGCCCCCCAGAACCACTACTCCCTGGGCAACAGCTGCTGTGACAGACAAACGTGCAAATGCTGTCCCTTCCTCAACACTACCACGCTCACCTTTAAAGGGCCCTCAGGACGCCATTTCACCATGAGGAGCAGTTTCACCTGCCAAACCAGTGATTTGGTATATATAGTCCACTGCAGCCTGTGCGGTCGCATCTACGTAGGCGAGACATACCGCACACTGGAAGAACGCTGCAAAGAGCACAGGGACAGCATCCTCCAGAAAAAGCAAACCCACAAATTACACACACACACACACACACACACACACACACACACACACACACACACACACATGCACATCTGCACATGCACACACGCGCGCACATACATGCAGACACAAACACATACACACACACTGACACACACACACACACACACACGCACACATGCGCGCACACATACACACACAAACGCACACGCACGCATGTGCACACACACATACACACACACGCATGCGCACACGCACATGCGCACACGCACACACATGGGCTCGTGCCCACATATTCATACACACACATGTGTATATTCACTACACACACACACACACATAAAAAACAAACTAAAAAAGCCAAACAAACAAAAGTAATGTTAGGTAGACACTCAAGGTCTGACCAGCGTATTGGGCTAATGCGTAGATCAGACATCTGCAAAGTCGTAGTCACGAGACCCTCTTCTTCAATTCTCTCATCTCAGTTGTTACTTCATTTATCCATCGGCTTAAAATCATGCGTAGTGTGGTCTCAAAACTTAGCGGATGTGATGTAGCGTGTATGGACTAGTCCGCACGCAGTGACGCCTCCTTGATGAAACTGAAACTGAAACTGTATTCCAAGTTACTGCAACTTAATTTCTAAGAAAAACATTGAAGAGTTAATTGATTTCCATTGTTTAGCATTGCATAACTCTCTCCTACCCTATGTTAAACTACACTCAAAATCGGAATAAAAGCGGAGACTGATAATTATGGCAGACATATTTATGCTAGTCTAATCCTTTGTTGGCTGAGATCTCACACATTTGCTGAAAGACAGAGGGCAAGTGTGAAAACTCGACAAGCCAGACTGTCAGCTACTTAACTACAAACCAGGTTCTGTCTTGCGACCAGATCCTGGGACCGTGGGCATGCCTGGTAGTGGACAAACACCGCAGCCCAGCACATGATCAGCTGGTCTACAGAGTTCTGATAAGTTCTGATATTCCAAGTGGACTCCAACTCAAATCCAGAACTTTCCCTTTCTTAGTGATGAAAAAAGAAGTGGGAGACAAAAACTAGCCTGAACTGCTTTTGTGAAATTGATTTGAACATTGCACCATTTGTATAAACAAATAAAGTTGATGTGTGAAAGTGCACTTTTGTCAGTTCTTTGTTGTTCACTCAGTATTGAATGTTTGAACTTACCTCTAATTCTGCCTCTCGGAGTTGCAAGTACTTGGAAGGGTATCCCCGAGCCACTCTTGAGTAGTTTTAACAGTCCCGAGGAAAACGTAAATTTCTTTCGATGATTAGTACCGTAAAGTTGCTCCTTTCCATAACTAGAAAGAGAGAGGGTGGAGGTGAAATTGTAATATAACTCTAATAGAGAAAATATTCCAAGTCCTGACGCTAGAGATCAACACCGACCCACTCTCAACTCTCGTCACAGTATGTATGTATGTATGTGCGAAAAAATGTATATATATATATATATATATATATATATATATATATAATATATATATATATATATGTGTGTGTGTGTGTGTGTGTGTGTGTGTGTGTGTGTGTGTGTGTGTGTGTGTGTAACTAGAAAGAAAAGAAAAACTAACAACAAGCCTTTAGCACAAAAACGAAATTTTCGGTCTCTGACCTTCCTCAGCGATATATTATATAAGTGGAAAAAAAGACGAAAAAACGGGATCCCAAAACCACTTGGTTGACTCCTTTTCTTTTTCATTATAGTCCAATAGACTATAATACAAAGGAAAGGAGCAGACCCCTTTTCTTTTTTTTTTTTTTTGTATTATAGTCCAATTTTCGGTCCCGAAAAGGACCTTCTTCTGGGACAGGACACATGCAGACATATATGCACCATGTCGTCTACTAACAACAAAACGACGTCAACAGGTATATTTACTTACCCCCCCCCCCCCCCCCCGCATCTCCCCCCACCTCACCCCCCCCCTCCACCCGCACTTCCCCCTAATTCTTCATCCTTCCTCATCCCCTTTTTCCCATTTTTCGTGCCCCTGGTCCCTGTCCCTCCAACCCGCACCTATCATTTGGTACATTGATTTGTGCTGCCATACAATGCATATCCATATGTCCAGTACTAGGCATACCTTGGTTTTCCATTTACCCCCCCCCCCCCCCCCCCGGCCATCTCATTGTCCCCCTTCTTCTCTGTACAGTCATATCCCCCACCCTATCCCACCCCCCTTCCCCTCCGTGTTCCCTGTGTCATCAGCTTCTCACCAGGCCCATGGTGCCTCATCTCTCCTCTCTGCCTCTCTATTCATCCTCCCCACCCACCCCCCTCTCTCTTTCTTCCTCTCTCTTTCCCTCTGTCCCCCCCCCCCCCCCCCAACCTCCCCTCTTTTTTTTTGAACATTCATTTCGTTGTGGTATGTTTCACGTGTGTTAGGTGCCTGCTCAACAATAGCAGGATACAGGTGTAGTGTGGTGGTGGTGGTGGTGGTGGTGGTGGTGGTTGTGTGTGTGTGTGTGTGTGTGTGTGTGTGTGTGTGTGTGTGTGTGTGTGTGTGTGTGTGTGTGAGTGCGCGCGCGCGCGCGCTAAGCAGATGGTTGTAACTGCTGAAGAGAAATCATGTTGAAAGCAGTGGACTTTTTATGAAGTGTTGTTTTCCTGAAGCCCATGGGTGAAAGCTTGGATCAATAAAATCGTCCCTGTGGGAAAAGATGTTCAACTTGTTTTAGTATTCATTTCACACACACACACACACACACACACACACACACACACACACACACACACGCACACACACACACACACACACACACACACACAATACCACTCAACACTTGCTAGGGATCAGCAATTAAAAACAGTGTATGAAAAAAAAAATTTTGAACTAACTTCAATAAACACGTGATCCAGCAACACAAAACAATGTGAAAGACAATCACACTGTTGCCTGCACCTTCACGCTGGAACATGCAGCATGGTGAGCACGTGAATTGCGTGACCCCTCATTCTGGGGGTAAACAGTGGGAGAGGTCAGCGTCACATTTGCTGTTTTGGGACCGGCAAACAGTGGTTCAGTGTGATTCGGGCAGTGTTTATCGCACCACAATGGAACAGCAAGCACAAAGACGACGCCTTTCCGCAGAAGATATGGCGAGAGGAGTTGGGATGCTGCTAGGAGGGTCATCGCAACGAGAGGTTGCTGGAGCCTTGGGCGTATCTCAGAGCGTTGTTTCCCGTATGTGGAATCGATATCAAACAACAGGGACAGTCACTCCACGACACTCTGGAGGTCACCCACGTGTCACAATCCAGCGAGAGGACCGATATCTCCTTGTCCAGGCACGAAGAAATCCTTTCCACAATGCCACACAGCTGCAACATGACCTCCAGAACGCATCAGGGGACCGGGTGTCAACCCAGACAGTCAGGAGAAGGCTTCACGACGGTGGTCTTCATTCAAGGGCCCCAGCAGTTCGGGTTCCATTGACCAGACAACATAAACAAGCAAGGTTGCTGTGGGCACTGGAGCACCAAGGCTGGACTGCTGCAAACTGGACTCCAGTTTTGTTCAGTGATGAGTCCAGGTTTTGTTTGGACGTGACTGACCGGAGAAGGAGGGTGTGGCGAAGGCAGAATGAACGATTCCACCCCAACTTCATTGCTCAGCATGACCTCTATGGTGGGGGCTCAGTAATGGTGTGGGGAGGCATTTCAATGCAAGGCAAAACCGATCTGCTGGTGATGGAGAATGGCACCATGAATGCAGTCCAATACCGTGACGAGGTTCTTCACCCCATTGTCCGACCCTACACTGGTGCCATTTGTCCCGACTTCATCCTTATGGATGACAATGCCCGTCCTCACCGTGCCCGCATTGTCAACCAGTACCTTCAGAATGAGGGAATTGCACGCTTGGAGTGGCCTGCACGCTCACCAGACCTCAATCCGATTGAGCATGTCTGGGATATCATTGGGCGAGCTGTCCAAGCACGTGAGCAGCTGCCTCAGAACATCCATGACCTTGGAGTTGCCCTCCAGGAAGAATGGGCCAGAATCCCCCAGCAGCAGATCAGGAACCTCATCTGCAGCATGAGGAGGCGTTGTAGAGCTGTGATCGCAGCCCGTGGTGGTCACACACATTACTGAGAGTCCATTCATTCTCAATTCCACACAGACAGCAGTGGATTGTTCAGGTTGACTCTTCCCTTCCATGCCCTGTTTCAGGTGGCTTTTAGGGGTTGTGTCATTTGTCCATTCTGTTTCTTGGTTTATCTGATGGAATTTCCCTCATTTTTGTTTGGTTTGGATGAAATAATGACTACTTAACAGTATGTGACCGTTTGAGTTTTGATTGACAAATATTCTGGACCATTACAGTGTGTTGAATATCTGATCCCTAGCAAGTGTTGAGTGGTATATATATATATATATATATATATATATATATATATATATATCCAAAAGAAAAAAAGGCACAAGAACAA
>CM065722.1:73788749-73811249 GCA_033310375.1 Conus canariensis | reverse complement strand
CGTGCGCGCACACACAGAAATATTTATATTTATCTGTCTATCTATAAATGCGCGCGCGCGCGCGTGTGTGTGTGTGTGTGTGTGTGTGTGCGTACTTATTTTTCTTTTCTAATATAAAAAAAAAAAAAATGAAATGTCACACAAACGTAATGATTTTTGAGAACTTCTAAATTTCACTCAGAGTTACGTGACGTAGATCACAAGATCACAAGAATATTACTTTCTGTGACGTTATTGAGATTTGATGTCAGACTTAAGTTACTGTCTATTTTTTTTCTGTGTTCTGTAGTGTTGACATTTTGTGAAGTACTAATTGTTTGAGTGATTTCTATTTAGATATGTTTGTGTAGGTCAGTATCGTCGAAGAATCTGCAAGGGAAAACGTCGGGATTTTGATGGTAAGTAGACAAATTAAAATCAGCATTAAGAACTTGGAAAGAACACTTCTAATTTGCCAGGAATGTATTTTAGGCTAGTAAGACAAGAACAGAATGACGACCACACTCAACATATTGATTTCTCTGCATGTTCGGAAGTTTAATGGGTTGTGAACAACAAAAACAACAACAACAACAACAACAAAATCCTTGACAGAAAAGAAACAGATCTAAGACAGATTTTGAACTTGAACTTGAGGTGTTCGAGGCCTCGTTGGAGGCCTGTTCACCTTTGAGACTTGTAGATGTAGTCTACACCTAAGAACATGCATGCGTGGGGTTTCTAATAATACTGGCACTACCACCACCAATTCGTAGCACACTGGATTGAACTTTGAAAGAAGGGTGTTCCAATGGGCATCCAGTCTGGACGTGAAGATGTTCAGTGTTGGAGCTGTAACTATGTGGGCTAGAAGGCTATTCCAGGAGTTTATGACTCTCTCAGCGAAAAGGTTACCTCTAACTTGTAGCCTACAGTGTCCTTTGACTAGTTTTAGACTGTTGCCCCTTGTTTTAAACACTTTGCCCACTCAACTTCAGTACGTGGGATTTTGTGTCAGCAGTCTTCTACCTTTCACTATTTTCTCCCGAAGAACTGCCTAATTCGGTGTAGCCTAACACAGTACTCCCCCCCCCCCCCCCCCTCAGTCAGTTACAACGACAACAACAATAACAATAACAACAACAACAACAACAACAACAACAACACACAGAGACACACCTTGCTGGAATGAAGATGGGGAGAGGGCAGGGAACCTAAACCTACCTGTTCCTGCTAGCGGTTGTTTCTTTGGGCTTTAGACGCGTTACACGCTCAACTTGGAGGGAGTAGGTAACAGACACGGGGAGAAAGCCATTCGTTCACCACGAACACGTTTCATTCTAAACCATATGTACAAAACAATGTGGCAGGCAACAGGTTGTCAAGCTCGTGTTCGTGGTGATGGATTAGGTGTGTAACGATCACGAGCACAACAATGTCAATGCTTGATACATTGCTCTCATGCGTGGCTTTTTCCCCCTTTTTTTTTTTTTTTTTTTTTTTAGACAAATACCCAGTGGGTAAGAGGATCAACACGATTCTAGTGAGTTCTTAAATAAAACTTTATTATTCATGTTAAAATGCTTTTTTTCCCAGCAGGTACCTTAAGTATCATTAGTGCGGGGCTACAAGTGAGGCAAAAGCGCAAACATGGTACACTGAAAATACATTTCGGACACGCTCCCGAAGCACAGACCCTAACAAAACATCGTAGGAAAGCAGACAGAATTTGATCGATTTGCTCCAGTATGGCGTAGCAGTCTTACGCCGAAGTAGCGGTCTTGATTTCATCATATGAACAGTTTTCCCCCCAATACAAGATATTGATTCTCTGTCATGCTTCCCCTAAAAGATGCCCATTTCCGCCTGTTGAAGATCTGACACGCGTTTGCATGCGCACGAGCATGTGTACGTGCGTACTTGCGCGCACGCACGCGCACAAATTATGTGCCCTTACAATGGTACTGTTTTTGTCGTAACGCTCCAGAGTGACTCTAAAAAAACAAACACGACATGCCACTCGAATTCAAATATGGTTTCTCTTCGGTGTGATCTCCTTCCATCAAGAACCAAAGTGAATTTAACTGGAAAACATCGTCACGTACGATATAAACACAGTTCGCACGTTTATTGTTTAAACGAATCCGACCTCATAAAATTTACGTTTCACAGGAATCGACACTGTTTCAAAGGGAAGTTATCTTGTGGGAGTGTGAATTGAAAACCCACCAAGATTCGTATCATTTTGGCACAGTGGTGTTCCTGTTCTCTCCGCACGCAGGTACAGGTGGGGTCTTTCAGTGTCAGACAGTCATGAAATCGTGCAGCACGGGAGACCCAGGAGATAATGACCCCAGAATGTTCGTCAAGCTTGTTCTGGCTAAGCTGATTGCTGATGAGAATTCATTGGTCTGGAAGCCAGACTACATAATCGCATTTCTAAACACTGTCGTCATCACCACCTTCCCTCCGATATATTCCCTGTAACGCCTCCCAATTGTTGAGGGTAAAGCGAACGCTTCTGAACGCTTCTCGATATAGAAGATGTTGATTCTCTGTCATATTTTCCCCAAAAGGTGGCCTTTTCACCTGTCGAAAATTTAATACACGTTTGCATCGCACGCGACATGGGATGTAGGCTAATGATGTCAGTAAGTTTTAAAAGGGCTGCATATTAGTTTGGCACATTGTTTTTGAAAACTACATTTGAGCAATAAGGGTAAAGATGGTAGCGAATTTGCCTGGGAAACGAACGGGGAAAGGAAGGGGGATGAGGTGGGTGTGGGGAAGGGCGTGTGTTGGAGGGAGGGTGAGGGGTGGGTGAGGGGACTAAGACTACAGTAAAACACTGTATGCTCTACCGTTCCTGTTTTTTTTTTTTTTTAATGAGGAGAATGGCTTCTTCCAGTGTTTGTCACGAAATCCGAGCAACGCTTTCAGACACGCACCCATGAAGCGGGTGTAATGTGACACTGGTTCAAACAGTGGGCAGAAATTGCACGGGGCCGAAAAATCCCAGGCCCACAAAAATGATGGGTTTAGACCCGCAAAATCCCATTCTTTAGCTTGTGAGTCATAACATATTTTGATACGGTGCAAATTCAGTGTGTGTGTGTGTGTGTGTGTGTGTGTGTGTGTGTGTG
Organism: Conus canariensis; assembly: GCA_033310375.1. Lineage (NCBI taxonomy): Eukaryota > Metazoa > Mollusca > Gastropoda > Neogastropoda > Conidae > Conus > Conus canariensis. The sequence continues at coordinate 73,808,127 of CM065722.1, read as the reverse complement.
TGTGTGTGTGTGTGTGTACGCGCCCGCGCGTGCGTGCGTTTGTGCAGATTTGAGTGTATACATGGTTGTATGTGCAGGTCTTCAATGAAATATCTCGTAACGGCGACAATCAAAAAAAAAAAAAAAAGGAGAGAGAGAGAGAGAGAGAGAGAGAGAGAGAGAGAGAGAGAGAGTGAAAGACTGAGACAGAGATAGAAAGACAGAAAGACAGACAGAGACAGAGACAGAAAGAAACTCCCAAAAAGCCAACCAACCAACCAACCAACCAAACAAACAAAAAACAACCCAAACTTTTAGAATGGTTCTAAACAGTGTTTTCCAACATGAGCACATAACAGTGAATGCAACCGACAGTGATTTGTGGATGAAAATGAAAAGTTGCAGACCTATACTTTTCCGCTGTGTTTGTTCTGGTGACTCAGGTCGATCCTCGCGGCAGGCGGCGGCTCTGTCGTGACGTTCCATCCCTCATCCACCAATACACCCCTTTCCCCACACTCGTCCTCCAGTCTCAGCCACGATGACATCCCCCTCGAACGAAGAAGAGAAAGAAGAGTACCCGAACCCCAACGAGGTTCCCATGACCATGCTGGAAAGGGCTTTCTGGCGCCGCAAGCTGCCCCGATCCATGCTGTTTTATCTCAAAGGAGTGTCCCGCGAGCTGATGCTCACCCAGCCCGAGGATTCCAACCAGTGCGCTGCGGACTTCTTCCAGGAGCTGCTCCAGCAGAGAGACGAAGAGCTGAAGAATCTGCCTTTGAACTCCTACCTGGACAAGATCATGCAGAAGCTGGGCGTGGAAAAGTCCTCTCGTGAAGCTGATGAGCCTCCCCCTCCTACGTTGAATCCTGTGAAGTAAGTCCTTTCAACCCCCCCCCCCCCCCCCCCCCCCCCCCTCATCCCCGCCCTCAAACTCGTCTTCTCCAGATATCACAGATCATTGTCTCGGTGTGAAGACTCGTCGAATCGCTTTGCATGTGTACTTGGACATTATCATCAGATGTGTATGCTGAAGATTATGTTATCCGTGTTTGAGTTTGGTGGATTGTGGAACACAAAGATACGGCAGATTTCTGCATGTTAATTGAGAAAAAAAGATAAGCGCCACTAAGCGTTCGCCATTGTCCCGTTACTAATGAACAGCAACGCAACAGTAATTTACCTTAAAGGATCTAGCACACGGGAATGACGGTGTTGGTGCATTGCATCAGACAGCGTCACTCCGTATGCGAAATCAAAGGTATCCGAGTCATTGTTCAGTTTAATGCCATACACTTTGTTTTTTTCAATGATACGATTTCGAACGGATTTATTCAGGTGTCGTTGCGCGATCCTCGCGGTTGATGCCTGAGTCAACCAATCAAAACAGAGTTCAATCGAGCAGGCGGTTCCACTCACGGCAAAACAACAGTAGCTGGCGGACTTAAAGCGTGTCAGTTGATAGATTTGTACAGATGTCCGGCAGATCTATACTATCGCAGAATTTTTGCCTGTTTACAGCGACAGACATAGTTTTCAATAACATGAACGATTCAGGACGAGACTTTCCTAATGTAAAAGTCGCGCGAGCAAGATTCCTCCCCCCCCCCCCCCCCCCAAAAAAAAAAGAAAAAAAAAGAAAAAGAAAAAGAAAAAAATTCTCTCTCTCTCTGTCTCTGTCTCTTTCCGTCTGTCTGTCTGTCTGTCTCTGTCTCTGTCTCTGTCTCTGTCTCTGTCTCTCTCTCTCTCTCTCTCTCTCTCTCTGGTTAGAGTGCACAACACGTGCAGTAATGATACCTCCCATATGTTCATTTTCCCTTTGTGAGTCATTGAGGTTTGAGAAAGCTATTGTGTCGCGTTGCATTGTATTGTATTGTGTTGTGTTGCATTGTGTATGTATTGCATTGCATTGCATTGTATTCATTCTATTGTAATGTTTTACTTGGACGCGCAAGTCTGCGATGGCTCTAAGCGTCAGAATCGAGAATCAACATCATTAACCTGCATTAAGAAAGAATCTTGCAGTTCATGATGCTTGCTTCACGCATCCTGTCTTTGCAAACAGGAGACGATTTGGAAAGACTCTTCCGAAACTACAATATCGAAAGTTTCAATTTGTCATGATATTCAAATAAGGTCTGATATTTCTGATTTGCCTGGTTTTTCGAACTATTAGCTGAGCTTTTGCTCTAGTCGTCACGAGTGAAAGAGGAAGCCACATGTCATGTTACGTCGTGTTCCCTTACACATTATGCTGTTATATGTAAATTAGTTAGACGAAAGGAGGTTAGGAGAGGGGTGTGGATTGTGGTAGTTTAGAGAGCGATTCGGTGGTTGCCGTTGTGTGTGTGTGTGTGTGTGTGTGTGTGTGTGTGTGTGTGTGTGTGTGTGTGTGTGTGTGTGTGCGCGCGCGCGCGCGAGCGCGCGATGGTACATGGTCCTGTGTGCTCGTGTGTGTTTCTGTGAACGGGGGTATGCATGTGATACGAGTGTGTGTGTGCGTGTGCGTGTGTGTGTGTGTGTGTGTGTGCGCGCGCGCGCGTGCGCGCGCGCACGTGCATGCATGTGTATGCGTGCGTGTGTATGCGTGTGTGTGCGTGCATGCGTGCGTGCGTGCGTGTGTGTGTGTGTGCGTGCTTGCGTGAGAGAGAGAGAGAGAGAGAGAGAGAGAGAGCGACAGACAGACAGACAGACAGACAGACAGACAGACACACCGACAGACAGACAGTGTGCACGCGTGTGTACCAGCACATACACCGTTAGACAGACACGCACGTAATTTCTGCGGCAGGTGCTCGCGCTGCGGTCGCTGGCTCAATCCCCTGGCTAAGCCAGGGACCATGGGGCCCATGGCCACCAACGTCACGACGCACGTGGAAGGGGACGAGGAGTGTCGGGTCATCGCCCTCTCGCCACCTGAACGCGACGCCTTCGGCCACCTCATCTGTCACGTCGTGCCCGCCTCGGAGAGCTGCGACGGCGAGGTCTTCAACACTCGTTCCTTGTCCTACGTCGTGGACTTCTGATCAAGGGGGAACAATCTGTCTCGTGGAAGTTTCTGATCAAGGGGGAACAATCTGTCTCGTGGATTTCTGATCAAGGGGGACAATCCATACCGTGGAGTTTCTGATCAAGGGGAACAATCCATCTCGTGGAGTTTCTGATCAAGGGGGAACAATCTGTCTCGTGGATTTCTGATCAAGGGGGACAATCCATATCGTGGAGTTTCTGATCAAGGGGAACAATCCATCTCGTGGAATTTCTGATCAAGGGGAACAATCCATCTCGTGGACTCCTGATCAAGAGGAAACAATCTGTCTCGTGGAGTGTCTCATCAAGGGGAATAAGCTGTCTGGTTGATTTCTAATCAAGGGGAACGATACATGTCGTGGACATCTGATCAAGGGGGAATAATCTGTCTTGTAGACTTCTGATCAAGGGGGAACAATCCATCTCGTGGACTTCTGATCAAGGGAGAACAATCTATCTCTTGTACTTCTTATCAAGGGGAACAATCGATCTCGTGTTCAAGGGGAGTAATTTATCTCACGGACTTCTTATCAAGGGGAACAATCTATTTCGTGGACTTCTGATCAAGGGGAACAATCCATTTCGTGAACTTCTGATCAAGGGGGGGACAATCTATCTCGTTGACTTCTGATCAAGGGGAACAATCTATCTTGTGGAGTTCGGATCAAGGGGAACAATCTAGCAGAACTAAGTGGCATGCTTGATTTTGGGGTGGTGTGTCTGATGTGTGTGTGTGTGTGTGTGTGTGTGTGTGTGTGTGTGTGTGTGTGTGGTGTTTTAGAAGTGACGTTATCGATGTAAGGGTGGTATATTTATTTTTAGAGGCGATGTGTTGGTCGTGGCATTGCTCAGAGTAGGTTGTGTTTTTTTTTTTTTGGGGGGGGGGGGGGGGGGGGGGGGGGGGGAGGGAGGGGGGGGGGGGGGGGGAATTGGGTGGGGGAGGGAGAATATTCATCGTAAATGTTACATGAGTTTTGGGCGTTGTGCGTTCATTATGTGATTTGGCAGGGTTTTTTTTTTTTTGTGTGTGGAGTGCTCGTCGTGGAAGTGATGTGTTTGTTTTGGGGTGATATGTTCGTTTCTGGGGTGGTGTGATATTATTGTTTCTGTTTTGATGGTGTGTTCATCATGGGTGTAATGTTCTTGCTTTGAGGTGTTGTACACATTGGGTGTGGGGGGCAGGGTGGGGGTAGGTGACGGGGTGGTGGGGGGTGGTGGGTATTACTTGCTACTTTTCGTGGTTGCGGTGTGTTCGTTGTGGTGGTGTTGTGTTTGCGCTGGGGGGCAGGGATGGGAGGGGGGTGTATGGGGGGGGGACGTTCGTTTTGGAGGAGGGGGGTGTATGGGGGAAGGGGGGGGAGGGGGGGATGTTCGTTTCGGAGGATCGATCGTTTGTTTTGAGGTGGTGCATTCATTAAGGGGGGGGGGGGGGGGGGGTGGGGGGTGCGGTTGTTTCCGGGTAATGTGTCAGTTCGTGGTGGGGGTGGTGGGTGGGGTGTTTTGCGGATCGTGTTTGTTTTAGAGAAGGTGCGTTCGTTGTACGAATGGTTCTTGTTTTAAAAAAAAAATGAAAAGAAAAGAAAAAGCGAACTTTTTTCCTTGAGTGCATATGCGTTCTCTGTTTTGAAGTCCGACCACTTAAACATCCGCTGTTTGTATGTTCTCCTTATGGGTCATTACGGGGGAAGCTATTGTATTGTTTTGTGTTGCATAGTGTCGAATTGTACTTGATTGTACTGTATCATATTTTGTACTATATTATCAGACATATCATTGTCAAATTTGTAGAGTAAGAAGCATATCGTCATAGTCAATGCCTATTCATGTTCTTTTTTCTCCATCTCTTCCTTGTCTTCTTTGTCTCTCTTTTAGTTGTTTACCAAGACTGTAAGTAGAGATTTGTTTGCCCTCAGTTTCTTTATCCTCAATGCAGGGACTATCAGTAGACTATATAATTTTTTTATTCTCAAAGCGGGGACTGACAATAGGTTTCTTTATCCTCAAAGCGGGAACTGTAAGTGCAAGCTTACTTATCCTCAAAGTGGGGATTGTGACATTTTTCTTTATCCTCAAAGCAGAAACTGTTAGCAGAGGTATTTATTAAAAAGAAATTTTTACTGATGTAAGGTTTTTTATTAAATAACCTTAAAGCAGGGTACTTTTCAAGAAACAAGCAAGATTTCTTTATCCCAAAGTTGGAACTATAAGCAGAGGTTTTTTTTATCTTTATCCTCAAAGTGGGAACTGTAAGCAGAGGTTTCTTTATCCTCAAAGTGGAACTGTAAGCAGAGATTTCTTTATCCTCAAAGTGGGAACTATAAGCAGAGTTTCTTTATCCTCAAGTTGGGAACTATAAGCAGAGTTTCTTTATCCTCAAAGTGGGAACTGTAAGCAGAGGTTTCTTTATCCTCAAAGTTGGAACTGTAAGCAGAGGTTTCTTTATCCTCAAATTGGGAACTATAAGCAGAGATTTCTTTATCCTCAAAGTGGGAACTTAAGCAGAGGTTTCTTTATCCTCAAGTGGGAACTGTAAGCAGAGGTTTCTTTATCCTCAAAGTGGAACTGTAAGCAGAGGTTTCTTTGTCCTCAAAGTTGGAACTGTAAGCAGAGGTTTCTTTATCCTCAAAGTGGAACTGTAAGCAGAGGTTTCTTTATCCTCAGAGTGGAACTGTAAGCAGAGGTTTCTTTATCCTCAAAGTTGGAACTGTAAGCAGAGGTTTCTTTATCTCAAAGTGGGAACTGTAAGCAGAGGTTTCTTTATCCTCAAAGTTGGAACTGTAAGCAGAGGTTTCTTTGTCCTTAAAGTTGGAACTGTAAGCAGAGGTTTCTTTATCCTCAAAGTTGGGAACTGTAAGCAGAGGTTTCTTTATCTTCAAAGTGGGAACTGTAAGCAGAGGTTTCTTTATCCTCAAAGTTGGAACTGTAAGCAGAGGTTTCTTTATCCTCAAAGTTGGAACTGTAAGCAGAGGTTTCTTTATCCTCAAAGTTGGAACTGTAAGCAGAGGTTTGTTTGTCTTCAAAGTGGGAACTGTAAGCAGAGGTTTCTTTATCCTCAAAGAGGGAACTGTAAGCAGAGGTTTCTTTATCCTCAAGGTTGGAACTGTAAGCAGAGGTTTCTTTATCCTCAAAGCGGGAACTGTAAGCAGAGGTTTCTTTATCCTCAGAGTGGGAACTGTAAGCAGAGGTTTCTTTATCTTCAAAGTGGGAACTGTAAGCAGAGGTTTCTTTGTCCTCAAAGTGGCAACTGTAAGCAGAGGTTTCTTTATCTACAGTGTGGGAACTGTAAGTAGAGGTTTCTTTATCCTTAAAGTTGGAACTGTAAGCAGAGGTTTCTTTATCTTCAGAGTTGGAACTGTAAGCTGAGGTTTGTTTGTTCTCAAAGTGGAACTGTAAGCAGAGGTTTCTTTATCCTCAAAGTGGGAACTGTAAGCAGAGGTTTCTTTATCCTCAAAGTGGGAAATGTAAGCAGAGGTTTCTTTATCCTCAATGTGGGAACTGTAAGCAGAGGTTTCTTTATCCTCAAAGTGGGAACTGTAAGCAGAGGTTTCTTTATCCTCAAAGTGGGAAATGTAAGCAGAGGTTTCTTTATCCTCAAAGTGGGAACTGTCAGCAGAGGTTTCTTTATCCTCAAAGTGGGAACTGTAAGCAGAGATTTCTTTATCCTCAAAGTGGGAAATGTAAGCAGAGGTTTCTTTATCCTCAAAGTGGGAACTGTCAGCAGAGGTTTCTTTGTCCTCAAAACGGGGACGGTAAGAAAAGGTTTCTTTATCCTTAAAAGGGGGACTGTAAGAAATGGCGCGCGCGTGCATGTGTGTGTGTGTTGTGTGTGTGTGTGTGTGTGTGTGTGTGTGTGTGTGTGCGCGCGCACGCACGCGCGCGGGCAGATACGCATGTGTGTGTGTGTGATTTGTTGGCTTGTGTGAGCATGCTCCTGAGCGCAAGCATCATGCACATGTATGCGTACAAAAATGTGTGCATGTGTGTGCACCCGTGTACATGGGAGTATACGCGTGTGTGTGTGCGCGTGTATGTGTGTGCACGTATGTGTGTGTATGTGCTCATGTGTGTATGTATGTGCGCATGCACGCATGTGCATGTGTGTGCGCGTAAGCGCGAGCTCATGCGCGCGCGTGTATATATATATATGTGTGCGTGCACGCGTGTGCGTGTGCGTGTGTGTGTGTGCCTAGGTGCGCCTTTGAATGTGGGAAATCAATGTCCAGAAGATGACTTCAGTGACAAGAGCAATAACAAGAGCAACAGCAGCAAGAACAACAACAACAACACACATACCACACACATAACAATAAGAAAAACACCACCCCCGTCCCCCACACACACACATATACATACATTCACAACACACACACATACTCACGCACATGCACGCGCGAAACACACACACACACACACACACACACACACACACACACACACCACACACACACACACACATATACTCTCTCACTCACTCACTCCCCCCCCCCCCCCCCACAACACACACCAACGTATACGCACTCACATCTGTAGACTAATTTAAACACCTGCATCATCCCACGGATGCACACCCACCAGCGTGCACACGTCTACAGTCTACACTAGGGTCCCAGAGAGAGTCAAAGTCTTATCTCAGCTGACATGCGTTTGACCGTTTCTTGGAAATCAGTTGCCCACGGAATGCATGTATCTATACTGACGGGCAGTATCATCTTTAAAGTCGTCATTTCCCAACAGCATAAATTCCAAGTGATGATACTTGCTGCAGATATTTACCAGGTTGTCATTCCCTCGAGAATAGACTGGCTGAGGTGATCTTTACGATCAGTATCATCTTTTCGGTTTCTGCTGCCCCATACATAATAGAATCCAAGTGTTTACCATTCCTGAAAAAAACAAAATCCAGGAACTGATGACTTCGACCTGTTCCTTCGGTCGAATTCTACACGACATGCAGAACTTCAAACACACACTCTTCCATTCTTCTTCACTTTCCTTCCGCGTCGAGCACATCACGGATTGAGGACCAGGGACTCCTTTTTTTTTCAAAGTATGTACACTCTGTTTAATCTTCCACATCACGGCAAACAAAAACATTTTTCAGAAAGTAGATAAAGGCATAAATCACTACTTGGTCACAAAATGTTGAGCAGACATTCACTAGCAATACTTGCTTATCTATTGACCGTATCACCAGAAATTAAATGGGAATATGCCTGTTTTGCAAGTTTTATTTTCTTAACAATGTAAAGCACAGATACAATATTGAAAAGTACACTGCGCGCAAAAATACTACATGTTTGTTCGGTTGCCAAATGGACTCCATGCAACATTTTTGTTATTGATACAAGCAGAAATGATGAATTCATTTCTTTCAGATAAAAACAAAATCAATATGTCAGGCATTGTCACTCGGCGGTCTGTATCTGAAGCATTGGATCAAAGCCCAATGTATGCTCCGTATAATTTCACTAGTCCTAGTATTGTGTTGCAGCTCACCTTCAGTTGCTGTTAACTTCAATAATTGACTTGTCTTGAGAAAGACATGGTCAGACAAGGTTCACATGACATTTTGTATCGTGGTACACAACTTAGAACAGAAAAAGAATGACAGAATTGGAAAAAAAAGAGAAAAAAAACATGGACGAGAGAGAAAAAATGTTAATCTTGTAACATTGCACATTGTAATCAGGTAATATTTTTTACGTGTCTCGGATGCGTACAATTCCTGGCACACCAACAGGGAATCATTTATTTACTGCTCAGTTCTCTCCTTCTGCTTCTGTAAAGCAGCATGGATATAAATGAAATAATCATAAAAAAAACAAAATGTGCATCTGAGAGAGGAAATAAATTAAAAAAATATTCATTGGTCATGCCGAAAAATGGCTTATAACATCATTTTCTTCAAAACAACGCCTTGTGTGTTGGCAGGTATGACGTTCGGGTTTTGATTTCATATCCGAGTTTTCGGAATATTGGAGCCATGTTGACAAATGTTGCTTTCGAATATGGAATTGAAAAAAAAAAGTTCAAGTCAAAGACTACCATTGAAGAAAAACCTGTGTTATACCTTCCAACAACGTGTCCGGTGGACAACGGTGTAGATCAGAGAACGTCTGTCATTCCAGTACAAGGTGCGTTAGTGGGAACGCAGACATCCTCGTATCTTTGTTGCGGATGAGATTTACACCATGTACCACATACACGTCTTTTGAAGCGGATGAGATGATCTCGACGTATCTATTGTCGTCGCAGACGTGATTAATACAATGCGCCCTCTGTTGCAGACGAGAGTAACACAATAGGTCTTTTGTCCCACATGTGCATAACACATTAAGTCACTTTTATGCAGAAGGTGAATATTGTGTCTTTATGGAAAAAAAGAATCATCACTTTTAAACAAATGCAGGAACACGCAGACACAGACACAGACAACACACAGACACAGACACACCAGACACACGACAACACACACACACACACACACACACACACACACACACACACACACACAGAGTAACAAGTGTTCGCCAACTTAATCCGGACACAAAGAGATATATGGAGACTCCTTCCTCCTAAAAAAGGAAAGACCAGAGAGAGAGAGAGAGAGAGAGAGAGAGAGAGACAGACAGACACGACAGACAGACAGACAGACAGACAGACAGAGATACGAATACAGATATTTTATTTAATAATAGGCCATTGCCCCTATCGATAAGGGTACAACAAAACATCGTTCCAAAAGAAATGTAACACAATATAAGCTTACCTGATCAAAATTGATATAAAATATTAAGAAACAAGCATATAACGTAGCCTAAACGCTTTATATAGATAAATGGACAGATTTTCAGTTGATCTTTCGTTATTTGACGCTAGAAGCAAACCAAGATGAAAAAGACTCAGATATTTACAGTACTTTAGATGTATATACCTTACTTTTAAATCATTTAGAACGGGGCAGCACAAAACAAAATGCACCTCATCTTCTGTCGCTTGTTTACACAATGGACAAATTAAATCAACAGGTGTGTGTTGTTTGTATCTAAACTTAGGGACAGCGATTTCTGAAACGCCAAGTCTAAATTTTGTTGTAATGATTTTCAGGTGCCTGTCTAAATTCAATTTCAAATGCGTTTTATCAGCAGCTATTGTGCAAAAAGTGTTATACAAACTGAATCTTTCACTGTTCTTAATATGAAAATCCCATTCTTGCCTTCAACAAAGAACGAACTTTTTCTTAAAAGCAGTAAGGAACTGTTTTACTCCCTCAGCGCCTTAGTTTAGTCATACATACCCCAAACCAAATATATACAATTTACAACGAATATCAGATAGCCAGTTGGTTTTGTCACGAGAATCAAAATCGAACAACGTACAAGAGGCTTTTGTGGTAATCTTGTCTCATCCATTCTTGTCAAATGTTGCCAGTATCGTACACACCTGACTGCAGAATTTATGTAAATGGGGTATCTATTTGTCTCTCCATATACCAAATCATTTGGTGTTTGCATTTGAACACCTAGGAACTTTTTAAGAGCAAACAGGTGTATCTTTTCACAGTGTCGAGCTGCACAACTTAGTACACACAATTGAGCCCCATATTGAACAATTAGTTGTACTTGTGTGTCGAATGATTTCAGATATACATCAAGGGAACTACAATTTTTGCAATATACTTAACATCGCATGTTTCGCTCTGCTGGCAAGATTTTGACACAACACAGTAAAACTCAATGTTGTTGAAAAATTAATACGTAAATACTTATAAACATTAACAACGGGTATAGGGATTCCATTGTAAAACCAATGTTCTCTTGCTGCTAGGTAACCACCTTTCTTAAAAACGACTATATTACTTTAATTCATATTCAACTTTAGATGGGGTCCTGATGCCGCTCTATATAGGCTGTTTAATTGTGTCTGTAACCCAACTATTGTTTCAGACAAGAGAGTCACATCATCTGCCAAAAGTAATATAAATAATTCAAAGTAATCATACGTAAATATAGCACCATGTTTCCCATTTCTGATTACTTCCAACGCTAATTCACTTACAAATAAAGTGAACAACACTGGACTAGTAACGTCGCCTTGTTTTACCCCTCGGGTACAGTTTATGTAGTCTATCAGTTTTGAGCCGGAATGAATTCTAATTCTGACTGTAACATACATGCTGTGGATACATCGGAAAAGTTTTCGAAGAATAGGCCATATCAAGTTTCTTTCAATAGAGTCAAAGCTGTTTCGAAATCAATAAAAGCAACATAAAGTTTGCGGTTAAGACAAAACTGCTTCTGTCTTAAAGCTAATAATGTGTGCACATGATCAATGGTAGAGTAGCCTCTTTTAAATCCCGCTTAATGTTCCCCAGTGATATTATGCAACTCAATCCATTCCTGAATCCTGTTGTTTACAACAGAATTATAAAGTTTACTGCTTGTATCTGATAGCGATATCCCTCTGTAATTATTAGGATCGTCTTTATCACCCTTTTCTGAATAAAGGTAATACAATACTTTCCGTCCACTTATTTGGGAACATTCCCTTATCAAACAAAGTATTAAAAAGTTTAACACAGACGTCAGTAACGCGATTCCCAGCGTGCTTTAACATCTCCCCAATAATTCCGTCTGGACCAGCCGATTTACCATTCTTTTAGTTCCTTATCGCTAATAACACTTCTTCTCTAGATATTAGGCGGTTCATGGAACCGTCATCGTCATTCTCGTCATTATTATCATTAGTGTCACTAGTATCATCATCATAAATTTGTTTACAGTAATTTTTTTAAAGCAATAATATTATACCAGTCAACCATTGTTATATTGTTATATGGTTACTTTCTTTTAAAGGAGACTCTATGCACATTTCCTAAAACTGTTTTTGATCATTAACCGATGCAATTAGCGATCCTAACAATGAATCATTATGTTGTTTTTCTTTTAATTCTAGAAGATTTTTAGACTCTTTCCTGGCTGTACAGTAGGCAACGTGATCAGCAGCATCCTTTGTCCGCAGAAATGTACTCAGCAACCCTTTAGCTTTTGATTTACTTATTTTACACTCATCATCGTACCAATGCCTTTTTCCACTCATTTTGTTCAAACAAATTCGCTTTTTCGGACAACCAGCATGAGTTTTAAGATATGCAACAACATATTCAAGGCTTCATTACAACCACGATCAATCATATTTATAACATCGCCAAGTAATGATAATCCTTCAACCGACAGCACTGTATGGACGTTCGTTGGTTCAAAAGAAGGGTTCCACACAAACTTTTCAATCACCCCAAAGTTATTTTCAACACTTAAAGACACAGCTTAAGATCAGGCATTCCAAAATGAAATTCAACAGGTAAATGGTCAGATTCTAATCTCTCTGAAACAACTAAATTACAAGAAGGCAAAACAACTGAGAGTAAATTTCCAGAAATCAGAAAATAGTCGTTTACACTACACCCACAGTCTGAAATATACGTATAGTGCCCAGCAAGATCACCATTACATATTCCATTTAGTATGTACAATCCCAGCGAGGTACACATATTCAACAAACGTTTTCCATAATCATTGAGTACATTGTCTGAAGATTTCCTTTCTAACTAATCAGAGCAACTACCAAATTCAAAATTATAGGTATCATACATGTCAAAAAATATCTTGAGAAACATTTGCTGTTCAGATCACCAGACAAGATTATATGCACATCATTCAAATCAAGCATACAATCAGTAAGACATTCTTCAAGAGAAAGAATACCATTATCAACGTCAAAATAAGCATAATATGGTGAACCCTCAGGCAGTACATATGAATAAACATATAACACATCCTCTGTTAAACCAAACAAAGTTTTGTCAATCAAAACAAAAAGAGCATTAGAACCATTCGTTTGGAGCTCTCTAACATAAGGTACAAAATCATTCTTAATCAGACATAACAAGCCCCCTGAACGTCTGCCTTGATTTGAAAACTTGTTAGCAGTAACCGCAAAAATCAGCTTTTAGATAATATCTCTTTTGAACATGATGGATTTGTGTTAATGACAGTGAATAATTGACATGTATACCGCGGTGTGTTAATTTTTGCGATTATTTCTTCTCTTATCATACGGAAACATTCATCGCCCTGAGCCATCGCGGAACCACTGTTTACAATGTCACAACCCAGAGAGATCGCTCACCGGGTGCGGGTCACTGTCAGTGTCGCACACAACCTGCTCCGCACGGGAAATTTGCCTGCACACGCGAAACGTGTCACTGCAGGGCGGCCTCCCCCCTATACAATTTCCCTGAGGCTGGATCCGTCCCCATCGTCAAGACCGTACTTCTTGCCTTCAATACGCAGGTGATCAAAGACCATGGTTGCACGCTTTCCTTCACTTCTGGCTTTTTTCAAATGAGGCGTTAATTTCCTCCTCACCTCTCTCACTCTAAAAGAAAAGTCCTCACCTAAAAACACCTGTGATCCTTTCACTTTATATCTTGCTTTCAGAATCCTTTCTTTGTCCTTGAAGAACGTGCAACAACCAATCACTGGAGAGTCGGGTCTGGAATTCAGGCGGTGCACACGATCGAAAGAGAAATCACCAGCAAGCTCCAGAGTGTCTGTAATGACGTCATGGACCACGGCTTCACACTCCTGCTGAATTTCATTCGATTTTCGAGCAAGCCCATGAAAAATAAAGTTGTGTTTCGATCGGTCTTCTAAATCGTCCGTCTTCGTTCCAAAGAATCCATTCTTTTCTTCAGGACCTCACTGCTGTTTCGGAGGTCTTCGTTTTCCCGACGCAGCTCCGTCACCTCCCGTCCCAGGGATTTCAATTCTCCATGCACTGCAGCGTACCCATCCCGTAAATCCTTCATGTCGCCTTTCATCTCATCGAACTTCGTATTCAAAGTTTGAAGCATGGACATTCAATCCAGATTTGAGGAATGCTGGGTGGTTGGCGTAGCTCCCGGTGTGCTGGATGAAGTACGGGGCTTGTCTACGCTTCCCTGCGGTCACCACTAGACAAACTGGTCTGTTGCAGGGAACTCTTCGGTGGTCCTGGGTTCTGCTCCACATCACCACACTGAAAAAAAAAAAAAAAAAAAAATTGCCCCAGAACAAGAGCGACAGGAGGGAACCAAAAATGGCACAGTACAGACAGTCTTGAGTCTCACTGTTTTTTCTCTCATGGCGGCTCGACTTCTGGCCCTTTTCATCATGAAAGCCACAAATACCGGCACAAAGGAACCACAACGTGGCCGGAAATCGAGATGTCCAGAAAACATGGCACTACACAGACTTCTCTGCAAAATGTGAAGTCAACACTCGGCCACAACAAATATTGATGAAGCAATTTGTTGGAGCTTAACCAAAACACAGCTGTGCCGATTGAATACAGTTCAACATCCCCGAGAGAGAGAGAGAGAGAGAGAGAGAGGGGGGGGGGGGGAGAAAAAGAAGATTTAGTAATGAGAGAGAGAAAAATGGTGAAGAATTAGCAGAGAGAGAGAGAGAGAGAGAGAGAGAGAGAGAGAGAGAAGAGAGAGCAGGCCAACTCGACTTTCAACGCCTGTAAAATGCGTGTTGCAACACACACACACACATCACTGCGTGAAGGTCGTATACAACCTGAGCCTACGTTTAAGTGACATGTAAAATATATAGCCAAAGTCAAAGGCGTAATAATGCTCTTAATACTCTCGTCACGGAGGTCAGCACAGAGAATGTTTCATACGAAAACCACACAGAGACAAGCACCATGTGCAAATTTGGAGCTCAATGTCCTCTTCCATACTATATCTAACGTCCAAATTATGTTTGAAAACGTGCAAAATGGGGAATTTCTGTTTAATTTGCACCGATGCAATAATTGGTTACCCTGTAAAACTATGAAAGAAAAGATGAAATCGATGAGTGCATTATTGTCAAATCCCAGCACATCTGATGGTTCAGTTGAGAACAAAGTAAACACATTGAGGTATTGCTCATTCACGAAATCTACCCGTGTTTTCCCAGATAATTGTATAATCATGCATCGTAGAAACACATGCATGGTATCATATATCACAGAGAGTGCGCAGATCGGTGTTGAACTTCCTCATCATAATCTACTTAACTATAGTTCCCAAATATCTTATTGAAACCATATGTTTTAGCATAAGGAACGCTAAGGAAAACAATTTGTTTGAACAATTGTCATTTTGATTTCCCATTCCATTTTTGTGTGTGTAACATTTGGAAAAAAATGGTAGTTTATAGAAGTATGCCCTGGTGTATCTTTGACTCAATAAAGAAGAACAATAGCATGTTTTAATAGCACATAGACATGGGCAAAGATGTATTGTCATGAGTAAATATTGATTACTCCGTAACTGCTCGAAAAAAATGACTTAAAGATTGATATTATTTTGTTAACATTGTTTCTATCGAAGTAAACCTTCCGCTATCATCCAAAAATGTGCCGTGCAACTTACATCGTTGCTGATCAACCTTACCCTTTTGTTTCGTATATTCGTATACCTTCAATACAATTTTCGTAAATTGGAACATAATTCGATTTCATACATTAACTGACTGTCCACGTAGTGCACATATACAACACACACACACACACACACACACACACACACACACACACGCCCACACGCCCACACACACACACACACACACACACACACACACACACACACATACACACACATACACAAACACACACACGTGCAGCCCAGTCCTCTGGTCCCGTGGTTAGCTCGGCGGTCGTGGGTTCCAGAATCACCATTAATCTGTTAAGATTCGCGGTTCCAGCCGGCCCCAGTCCTCCGCCCTCAGATGAATGTTCCACAGACCTGAAAGTCAAGACTGAAACCCCTCGATCCAGTTTCACTCACTTCACAAATGCCGTCTCCAATTGTGGTGCTTAAATTCCCGGACGGCAGATGTCACGCTTGGTTGACGCTTGAATATATTGTAAAAAAAAACAAAAAACAAAAAAAAAAAAAACGTAGAACACAGCCCTGTCGTGTAGTCTTAGACCTGAATGAAGCTCCATGGTATCATCTTCATTATCATGCTCATTGCTCGTCCTTTCCGTGGCCCTGCCTTTTCTCCTGTCGGGTGAGCTGTTTTGATTTTCTGTTCGCATGCACATTCGTTGTGAGTTCGTGTCAACTTCGTCAGTATTGGCAAACTCATGAGGATTGCCGTTGGATGGACATGGTGACGTCCTCAGTCGGGGGGATGGTGGAAAGCGGGGAGGTCATTCACTCACGCTGGCTCTGCGATTAAGCAAGTATGGGCCTAGTTTGTGGCGCCCCGCAGTACAACCACTACTGAACGCCACCAAAAGTGAATGAACTCGGCAGCAGTGCAGCGTCTCCTCTGGCGGGGTGTGTGTTGTGTGGTGTGGGGGGGGGGGGGGGGGGTGTTGCCTCATGACGACCTGGTGTTGACTGATCCCTGTGGAGTGTAGGTGCTCGGGCTGCTCAACAGGAGGAATCTGGGTGTGGCTATGTTGGTGCCAGTCGGAATTACTGGGCGTGGGAATAATGCCTCAAACAGGACGCAAGGGATCAGACTTGTGCCCCCCCCCCCCCCCCCAGCCCTACCAACAAACAAACACACTCAAACAAAAAACAAAAACAAAAAATCAACAACAGCAACAACCCTCCTCTCCCCCCCACCCCCGACAAAAACAAAACAAAACAAAAACAATTGCAAACAATCAATCAAAAACAAAGCAAACGCCAGTTCCGTGATTTGCCAGAGAGAGAGAGAGAGAGAGAGAGAGAGAGAGAGAGAGAGAGAGAGAGAGAGAGACGCTTTGATGATGTATTGCCTTCAGTTTAGCGAGCCATTCAGGCAAGGGGGGGGGGGGGGTTAGTTACAAATAAACAGTGATAAAATGAACAAAACCATCCGGAGAGAGAGAGAGACAGAGAAGAGAGAGAGAGAGAGAGAGAGAGAGAGAGAGAGAGAGAGACAGAGACAGAGACAGAGACAGAAGACAAGACAGAGACAGAGAGACATAGAGAGAAAATTGATGACAGAAAATAAGAGATCTGTCTGGAATTTCTTGACCATTTGTTTCGTGATGAGCCAACTGATCAACTGTTCATAATAGTCTTAACAAAAATACCTTACCAGCGGTGTACCTTGTCATACTCCAACACTGCGAGATGACAAAAGAAAAAGAAAAGCATTTTGATGAGAGCACTATGTCGGACACACGTGAGACACGACCATCTCGCACACTGTCCTCACCACGTGGATATTGGGGTGTATATCACAGTTTTCATTGGCCACGGTCATGTCCATCATGTTGAGGAACACCACGCGATCTCTCAAATCTCGAAACTCCTCCTGAAGCACGTGGTGGGTACGACTGGCGTGGAGGTCGCTCTGGAAGTTGATGGTGACGTCGTTCAGCGCGTGAGGGCCTCGGATGAAGATTTTCACGGTCGGATTACGTTGGAGGAGGTCACGTACCCCCTGAGCCGCGTCCCTGACGTGTAGCCTGTACACGTAGATGTGCTGAACGGCGAAGTGCATGTAAAGATGGATCACAATGACGTACTTTCCGGTGGCAGGTAACTCCTCCAGGATGCGGCCCGGGGACTTCTTGACCTTGGAGAGGGCCCACGATCTGCTGCCACTGAAGAAGGGGTAGGCGTGGGGTTGCCAGGACAGCAGCAGTTGGTATTCGGGACAGTAATAAGCGAGTGGCACGTGCTTCAATTTGGAGGCTGCCACGTTCAGCGATGGGCAGCCGGCGAAAGACCGCATGCCTTTGTCCTGTCGATAAGATTCGAAACAAAACAAAACATAATTTAAAAAAAAAAAAAAGGAAGTCTGACTGCATGCCCTTTTCCTGTCAATGAGATTATACATGCATGCACGCACGCACACACACGCAGGCACGCGCACACACGCACGCACGCGCGCGCGCGTGCACACACACACACACACACACACACACACACACACACACACACACACACACACACACGCACACACACCACTCGCACGCACGCAAGCATGTACAAAGCACGCAAACACACACACACACAACACACACACACACACACACACACACACACACACACACACACACACACACGCACGCACGCACGCACGCACATACACACACACCAAAAAAAAAAAACAACAACAAAAAACCGAAAGTCTTTCTGTCAGCGATATTAATCATCAGCAATAATGCATGTTTTCATTTTTGTGAGCAACGAATGCGACGTTGAACGTGTTTGTCTCAATAATCAACAAACTTTTGTTGTTGCACATCTATTGTTGCCTGAAACATAGGGACTTTTCTTTGCACCGATCTGTCTCATCATTTGGGGAGATGTGTGTCTAATGTATTTTTCGGACGATACACGCAGGGAATTTTTCGTGTTTCAATAGCCGTCATGCGGATTTAGAGATTAAAACCAAACACACACACACACACACACACACACACACACACACACACACACACACACACGCACGCACGCGCGCGCACACACACGCACGCACGCACGCACGCACGCACGCACACACACACACACACACACACACACACACACACACACACACACACACACACACAAGCATGTATCTGATTGTCTTTTCAAGATGGTGACCTGACAGATCTTAAAAAAGAAATCTCTAACCTGTGTTCTCCAGGCGGTGTTAGGAATTGAACCCTGGACTCCAGATAGAAGTCCAACGCACTGTACGCTCGACTATTGTTAAGCCGAAAGGAAATCGTAAACGAGGCAGCGAACGGTAAACAGTATATAACGAAGAAGTAGGGTAACTCTTGCTCCCATGATGAAAGAATTACACGCCCATAACTCCCAAACCAATGCTGACAGCGATTTGGTGTCGTGAACAGCATTCGTTTGACGTCATGGGCGTGTAATGATTTCATACTGGGAGGAAGAGTTACTGACCCCCCCCTCCCCTCCACACACACACACACACACACACACACACACACACACACACACACACACACACACAACACACTTGTCCGTTGTTCTTAAGCCGTCAAGTATTTTATGATCTTGGGTCTCTGTTAGTTCTTAAGTCAGCTACAGTAATAGTCTGATTCTGACTCTGTTCTGTTGTATCATGTTGTGTCACTTCATTGTCAAAACAGATGTCTCCGAGTAATACGCGAGCTGTTTTCTTCTCTGGGGCAAAGCTTTTCGCCATAGAACGGCGCTTACCCATTTTTCAGTCTGACACAGATGTTTTTGGTTCCTCTCTCGATTGGGATTTTGGCACAACATTTCACCGAGTACAACTCCTTCATTACACCACCACCACCACCACCACCCCCACCACCCCCAATAAACGTGCTTCAAAGAAGC
>CM065722.1:73758749-73778749 GCA_033310375.1 Conus canariensis | reverse complement strand
TGGGGCATCATGTTACATATCTAATTATATATAACTGGTTAGGCTCCAGCGGTTCTGTATTAGAATGAGCCATACCAGTAATAATTCTGATTGCTGTGTGGTCTATAGCTGATATCAAGCGAAGTGTTCTTTATTTGCTACATACTGCTTTATACAGTGATTTTCCCCCCTTAGAATTCATAGAAAGACATTTCCATTATGTGTTTATGTTATCTGTGGTGTACTGGCATTTCGATTGATAAATAAAAGCTGTAAATCTTGGCGTTACATAGTTAATTCTACATTAATGAATGAAAAAAAAATCTTTGTTTATAGAAACATCAAATCAGATAGTTCGTCTGCTTTTGTGTTTTCGTCTATTCCTTACAAGACCAGTTCACCATCAGATAACACTCTGGCAACGATATCACATTTGTCTCTCAGACGGTCCGGTACTCTGCATCTATCTGGAAACCTTGGGCTTTAGAGCGAAACCCACAGGTAAGGTTTTTTCGTGTTTCTACACACACACACACACACACACACACACACACACACACACACACACACACACACACACACACACACACAAGTCCTCGCTCAGAATGGACCTGAGCCACCGGAAATGGTCAATTCATCTAGTGCCTGTCCGTCGAAGATTTTTGTTCTGTTTTTTTTTTCTGTTGTAAATCTTCTGAGCATCCTCAAAGACAGTTTTTTTAACTGTTGACACAGAAGTTCAGCAGTCAAATATCAATTGTATTAGCCTGTCCGTTTAGCATGATGTTGACTGCTGAACACTATCTGGAATGGGTAAAAATGGCTTCGCTTTTCTCCCAGAGGTCTTCCGTTCCGCATGCACTTGATCTTGATGCTTTCTTCTTCAGTCTGTTGCTGTGGTTCCTGGAGCTTTGCTTGGCTGCCTTCCATTTGGTCAGTGCACAGACATATACACAAGACAAAGGAGAAAAAAAAGATAAAGGGAAAATAAAAACAGCTGGTAACGATAAACGCTGGCATGTCCTATTTACACTGTGCCAACTATGCCACGAACGGTTGCTGGCCCCTTCAACATGGCGGCGGAGAGGGACACACTCGCTCAACTCTCCCCACACGGCGTGCGGGGTCCAGTTTTGAAGTCGATGGGTCAGTGTCATTAGCAAAGCACGGAGTGGACAGAGGCAGCCTCCCAATGGAGTTGGGGGCGCTGAAGTCTGGTAATCTGTCCTGTGTCTTATTTTTCTGGACACAGGAGATACAAGATGACACTTTAGTGAGGGGACACCGTAGGGAAATGAGTAAAATTTCATAAATAAAAAACAGATGAGAACCAACTTTCAAAGGATCCACACTGATAAGAAAGGGGGTAAACAAAGGCGTATGTACGTGAAGGGATATATACCGAAGCACATAGTAGCCTGAATGGCCTTAAACTAAAGCTGGCCAAGAGCCAACACTAAGGAAATGACGGCAATGCAAAAACCACCAATAATGTGGGCTGAAATGATTAATGAGATTATTTTCTGTAGTGTCAGGGTCAAAGACTTCAGTAGACCAAGAGCTAGCTTGGAGTATAAGAACCCATGAAGACAAAATCTGAAAAATCATAAAATTAATTGGTAGTCAAGTGAATATGAGGGCAATTGCAACCTTTGGAATCCAATCTGGTCAACTGTCAGAAGGTGTGATGGCAATCTCCAAAAAGCAAGAGACTCGTGCATCTTTCACTTTAATTGTAAACCATCTAAGCAGGTATCAATTTATAGAGTCAGTGGGTAAAGCTAGTCTTGGGTAAGAATTAATACAACCACTACTTACGCGTTAGGCTAATGCATAGGTCAGATATCTGTTAACTCGTAGTCTCGAGACCCTCTTCTTAAATTCTTCATCTTGGTCATTCATTCATTTATCCAGTAGCTTTAAATCATGTGCAGTGTGGTTTCAAAACTTTTCGGATGTGGCGTAGCGTATATGGACTTGTCCGCACGCAGTGACACTACCTTGATGAAACTGAAACTGAAACTACCTACAGAGATAAGCTAAGGGTGGCCACTATTTGTGGGAATGATCCGACTCCACAATTCATGTTTTCTTTTCTACATCGTCAGTGAACATGCTGTCTGTTTAAGAAAAACGGAACGCACCCCTTCCACTTACTTGGTAATGTATGGAAGCAATATGGCGTTTTCTGTGTCTGTTCCTGCATAGTGCCTGGGATAGTGGGTGTTGGACGCCCAGGTCCAGTCCTCGCACTGAAGGCCAGGGGTGGTAGGACGGCCGCAGTACCAGGGCAGCCGCTGTTCAGGGTGGTGAGGTTGCACACTTCCGGGTAGCCAGGCACCACGGGTATGTAACTGCACAGGGTGACCTGTACCCCACGGTAAAAATCACACAGAGTTAGAGAGTGGTCAAGATTGAGTCTCAAAGTGCAGCCGACCACATAGGGTCAGTTGAAAGCTTTTACCAGGATGTGGAGAAATTTCATTCCCGAAAAAAGAAACGGATAAAACAGACGATATCAACACATGCGCAGCCAAAACATGACATGGTAACTAAACTATGAACATCCTTATTGCGTATAAAGCTAGACTACAGTGGGATCCCAGGCATTCCACGTCATTTGGCATTTAAAAAATGAATAGAAAGAGAGAAAATAACGAAAAAGGGCAATAATGACAGAAGCTATAAAGGCAACACTACAGAATAGACGGCTAGTGTTCAAACTCTGGAGAGAGTGTCAGTGCCACTCCCACATCACCAGATTACACACAAAAATGTACAACATCATGAACTGGGAGCACAGGGAAAAAAAAGAATCAAAGACTTTCGAGAATAAGACAGAAGGATGGCCCACAAAAGCAGGAAAAAAATAACAGACTACAGAAAAAAAAAAATAAAAGAGAGTAAATGAAAAGAGGAAATGACTGATACAGGACTTACTCAGGGAAAGCAGGATTGTAATTCGTATTGAAAACTCCCCTGACATTCCACGTGATTATCAGAATGGATGAAAGTTAACATTGGGACTGCGTGGGAAAAAAAGAAAATGACGCGAAAAAAAGAATACTTACTGACGAAAGAAAGGTACTTACAAAAAAACAAAAAACAAAAACAAAAAAAAAAAACAAAAAAAAAAAAAAGAAAAGAAAAAAGAAAGAACAGGGAGAAAGAAAAATAGAAACAACAATGAAAGAATGACTTTCACATCACATCCTATGACGAGGTC
The DNA here is from genome assembly GCA_033310375.1 of Conus canariensis. Classification (NCBI taxonomy): domain Eukaryota; kingdom Metazoa; phylum Mollusca; class Gastropoda; order Neogastropoda; family Conidae; genus Conus; species Conus canariensis. Next base: position 73,775,544 of record CM065722.1, on the reverse strand, counting down.
TAGAAAACTATCATTCACAAAAGGCAGTTCAGCACTCAAACGAATAAATAAAGAACAGTACAAAACCAATAAAGGGCTAAAGCTTTATTGTGATCCGAAGTTATCAATACTAACTGAACTTCCATTTCTTGACTATCAAATTGTCTGCCTCCTTCTTCAGTCTAGTTCCGTTTCACTGGACAATGGAGAGATGGGTAGGGAGCAGTGGTGGTGATACTATTACAGCTGGAGTGAATTTAGCTGGAGTTCTGTGGCCATCCTAACAATCACCGCTGATTTTGACGATGTGTACTTTATTCAGTGCCTCCTAACGTTCATTAATACATAGATACATAGATACATACATACATACGTGTACACACACAGACACGCATATAATATATATATATATATATATATATATATATATATATAGGTATCTACCTATGCATATGTATGTATGTATGTATGTATCCATCTGTCTATATATATATATATATATATGTGTGTGTGTGTGTGTGTGTGTGTGTGTGTGTGTGTGTGTGTGTGTGTGTGTGTGTGTGCCCGCGCGCGCGCGCGCGCGCCCGTTAAAACATAAATTTTGCAGAAAACCCTGAAAATTGAAAACAAACAAACAAAACAAATTATAGAAAAACCAGGCAACAACAACAACAACACAACAACAACATTAGCAGCAGCAGGAGCAGCAGCTACAACAACAACAACAACAACAACAACATCAACAACAAATGAGCAGTATTTGATGCCGGCAACAGTCGGGTACACTAAACCTACCTCTTCCTTAGTGCCATTGACAAAGCTGGCCAGAATATGGAGCATGTTCTTCATGTTGTTCAACACAGACAGCACCGTCCGCTGAAACTCCCGCGGCCTCTGCAGTGCCGCCAGCACCTGGATGGGCCCGGGCCACAGGACCGGGAGTGACGTCACGTACGTCCCATTGCGCAGGTCAGTGACGTCACCCGCCGCCGATCTCGCCATCGGCTTCTTGCCGACCATCCAGACCCGAACATGATGGCCGCCTTTTAAGACTGGTCTCCCTTTCGCGTCTTTGAGAGTGACTCGTACTGTGACGTTCTGACCTATGTTGACCTTGCTGCCTTGTTTCAGTCCCACTAGTTCTAGAAGCGATGTGCCCGGAGAGGCGATAGTGGTGAGGTCGTCGGCTGGTTCATCGGCCAGGATGTCCTGATCCATCGTTGACAAGAACTCATCTAAAGGGTACCTGAAAGCGATGGTGGTGCAGAAGATTTGAGATTATTGTCATCGAGTTAGAATGGAAGTAATCTCTTGCAGTGTGTCATGACAAGAGATATGTGCAAATGCCGATTTGAAGAGCAAGAACATTTGACAAAAATATTAGACCATACGCGAACAGTGCTTGAATCCTTAACCTTCTCTTGTTGTTGATTGGACGTTGAGGCACGTGATGAATGAGAGAAGCTCACTGCTTGTAGGACGGGTGTGTTCCTGATCTGTATGGCAAACCATGAGTTGTCAGACAGGAGGACAGATCGCTTGGCTTAGGTTAAGCCTTGAGGTAACCTTGAGGGTTGCAAAAGGAAAACCTAGTTTTCCGAACGACCAAACAGTGGTCGATACAGCGCAGACAGAAGTCTGCTAGGGATTCTGTTTGTCACAATATTGATTCCCTATGGATAAGTTGCCGGGCGGGGAATAATAAATACATAAAGAGAAAAGCAAAATTATTCACAAGTAAATGTAAATAATTGATGTGATTAACCAAAAAAAAAAAAGAAAAAAAAAAAAAGAAAAAAGGAATGACATCGTGTAATAAGCATTTTGTGAAAACGCATAATTGGTTTAAAAACATACGGTTTTTTTTTTAGATTAACATTTGTCTTTTCGATGAGTTAACCTTGCAAGCATGAAATTTACTGTAATGTTACTATCATTCTTATAATAATAATGATAATAATAATAATAATAATAATAATAATAATAATAATAACAATAATAAATATTATTATCATCAATCTAATTATCAGTAGTAGTAGTAGTAGCAGCAGCAGAAACAGTAACAGCAGCAAAAGCAGTAGCAGCAGTAATACCAGGAGCAACAGTAGTAGGAGCAGCACAAACACACACACACACACACACACACACACACACACACACACACACACACACACACAACACACGCGCGCGCGCGCGCGCGCGCGAACACACACACACACACACACACACACACACACACACACACACACACACACACACACACACACACGCACGCACCTGGCCACATCACGGAAATCTATAACCTCGCTCGAGACCAACTGGTTGAAGAAGTCCCAACTTCGATCCCGGTTCATACCCCTGGCACTGATTCGCTGCCGTAGACCGCTGTCCCTGACCTTCACCTTCTGAAGATTCAGGGACCGTGAGATGTTCTCCTCGAGGACGTTCACCACACGTAACGCCAGGTCGTCTGCCGGAACAGGGAGAAAGACCCATGGGCTGGCATGGTGCGGGGGCTGCTGTGAGGTCCTCAACAGTTTCTTCGTCTTGATTTGCGAGGTAGCATTTTTGGATGTCTGGCTCCGATTCCGTGCCGCTATGTCTAAAGCTACGGTGGCATTTGTTCCGATAAAAAAGTGGCTCACCGCTGTGCCCCATCTGATGGAAAGACAGGCATGAAATGACAGTGCTTCGTCGTTCTCAAACTACACACACTTAACACAATGTTAATAGAATTTAGTGTTTCAAGGATCTTAACATTTCCATTGCCCCCCCCCCCCCCCCCCCCCTCTTTTTTCCCCTTTTCTACAAGTTTGAAATCATGAATTTTTGGAGACTCAACTTTGTGATAGATAAATGATCTAAGTATTGATATGAATTTGATACCCTGACCTCATCATTCACATAAAACCACACACACACACACACACACACACACACACACACACACACACACACACACACACACACACACACACACACGCACGCACCTGGCCACATCACGGAAATCTATAACCTCGCTCGAGACCAACTGGTTGAAGAAGTCCCATGTCACCCATATCGGAAAACCATCACATTTGTCCAAATTTACTTCAAAATCTGATCTATTAGCCCCCTTCTTTAGTACATTTAGTTGATTCTACAGCCCTACGACAGTGTGTGACAAAAGAATAGCAGCATTCGCAAACAATAGCGAAAATAGCTCAACAGCACCGGGATTAACTGCATGTCATATCTATTCTTTTAGGCCACCTCCATAGCAAGTTCATTAATTAGCAACGAAAATAATAAGGGACCTAGCAAAGATCCTTGTTTAACTCCACGTGGGCATTCAAATAAGTCAGATCATGTGCCTCTGTCTTGTACACGTATAAGCACTGAGTCATACACACTCCTGAGAACCATTTAAGATTTACCATTTACCTCTTCGCGCAGTATGTACTTCTGCAAGTTTCTGTTGACCGAATCAAACGCCTTGCAAAAATCTAAAAATTCTTCATTCAGCTTGCTGTTTCTACATTTCTTTGATGTCTTTGAACCAAAGAATTTAGTGTGAAAATATGGTCTCTCGTGCTATAACCTGCTATCGTGCTTAACCTGATCTGAATCCTGCTTGTTCATCAACGATCTTTTCTTCTCTTTCTACCCACTTAGTCGTCTGTTATAAGAGATGTGTGTAGACCTTACCCAGTACATTTGTTAGTGCAACACCTCGACAGTTACCTGGATCGTTGATGTCACCTTTTTTCCGCAATGGGATTTATGATAGATTTAGCCTATTCTAATGAGAAATCACCTTTATCAAATAGCTGATAAAATAGAACTGCTAACAAGTCTACCACTAACGCAGCAGAATGTTTTAACATTTTCTCAAAAATCTTACGTGGCCCAGCGCTTTTTCCTCATTTCAGACTTTTAGTACTGTCCACAACTGCTTCTCTTGATACTGGATCATTAAATAACGGCTCTCCACAGTCATACGTTTCTAAATCATTATCTTCATTTTCTTCAGCTTCGAAGCTGTTCCGAATACTGTGGAAACACTCGAACAACTGCTTCAGAGGTATTTCACTGTGAACTGTACCTTTTCACTGTTTGTTGTTCTTCTTGTTGACAAAAATGACTTTGAATCACTGACATAATTTTTCGGTCATCTGATGTGAGTTACATGTATGCATGCATGCATCCATATATATATGCATGTATGTATGTATGTATGTATGTATGTATGTATGTATGTATGTATGTATGTATGTATGTATGTATGTATGTATGATGTATGTAGGTATGCATGTATGTAGGTATGCATGTATGTAGGTATGCGTGTATGTAGGTATGTGTATGTATGTATTGTGTATGTATGTATGTATGTATGTATGTATGTATGTATGTATGTATGTATGTATGTATGTTGTATGTATGTATGTGTGTATGTATGTATGTGTGTGTATGTATGTATGTGTGTATGTATGTGTGTATGTGTGTATGTATGTATGTATGTATGTATGTATGTATGTATGTATGTATGTATGTGTATATGTATGTATGTATGTATGTATGTATGTATGTATGTATGTATGTGTGTGTATGTGTGTATGTGCGTATGTATGTATGTATGTATGTATGTATGTATGTATGTATGTATGTATGTATGAGGCACAGTGGGAAGAGCATAGGCACCGCAGACGGCAAGAATTGCGTCAGCACCAACAGGCACTCGTGACCAAGACTTCACCTGCAGCAACTGCAACAGAGTCTGCCGCTCAAGGATCGGGTTCTTCACGCACAGTAGGTGCTGCAACTCCACAACTGACCAATCCACGGCGCAACACCATTGTCTCTCGAGACAGACAGATGCCATTGCAATGTATGTATGTATGTTATGTATGTATGTATGTATGTATGTTGTATGTATGTATACATACATACATACTGTGGCTCAGTGGTTAGAGTGCGAGTCATTAAGTGGAAATTGAGCATGTCCAGAGGGTCATGGGTTCGAATCCCAGCCATGGCTCGTCCCAAGATGGGAAAAAAAGGGGCAGCAGAAGGACATCCGGAGTCATGAACCGGGTGTGGCCAACCCCCCTAGAGTGTCAGGAGATAAGGGCCGAAACACTTGCTTGAAGGGGGCTTCTCTTCTGAGGACTCGCTGCTGCCACGCTCTCCACGAGTTTCTTTCTACTGATGCATGGGTAAACCATTGACTTCCGGGAATAGACCGGAGGACGTCCGGGAAAGACCGGAGGACACTAGGAAAGACCAGAACCAAGGGCTCTGTGGGCTGGCTTCCCACTTTGCCTTCAACATGTGGCTACTAAGTACAAAAAGAAAAGATGCTCCCAGGATTCACCGAAAGGGGGAGAGAATGATGAATCCACCGGTGCTCAACCAATCATGACTGCAAATCCCAAACGGACTATGAACATGGACCAAATGGAATATCCATGTGTCTGTGGAAAGCGTTTCGCTACCACCCGTGGCATGAAGATCCACAGAACAAAGATGGGATGTGTGAAGACTCATCTGAATGAGCAGCAGCGCACTGCATCAGCAGATAAGACGTCGGAAGACCAAGGCCAGGATTTAAACCACAGTGCCAAGGACATCCACGCTGTTGGTTCGGATGAGGAATTTGCACAGGCCCTCGATGCCAGGCGCCTGAAAGTCAACCTGCCACGAGCAAACGAAACTGAAGATTGGGAGAAACTGGATGCAAAAATCGTCCAAAGACTCGATGCACTGATAGGGAAAAGCACCCTGGAACACAAACTAGCCACATATGGGGACATTGTGTATGCCACATGTAGAGACGCCTATGGAGCAAAACTACCCAAAGAGAAAACACCTCCAAAGAAATCCAGACGCCAAGAAGAGATGGACTAGATCAGGGTCCAAAAGAAAAACCTCAAGAAACAAATGAAGACCGCACTGCCAGCTGAAAAACAACGCTTGGAAAAATTCTGGAAAGACCTGAAAGCAAAACACAGCGCCCTCAGCAAAGCGGAATCTGCGAGGAAGAGGAAGAGCAAAAAGAAGAAAATACAAGAGCGCTTCTTCAGAGACCCCTTCCAGTTTGCCAGAACACTGTTTGAGCAGCCGAAATCTGGGACCCTAAGTGTGGACAAAGGAGTTCTTGAGCAGCATCTGAGGAAAACATACTCTGACTCACAGAGCAAAGCACCACTCGACATTCAAGGTCTGGTGTGGCCAACCAACCCTGAGGAACAGTTCAGTGACAAGCCTCCAACGTTGGCGGAAATCAAGAAGGTGGTCGACAAAGCCAGAGCCAAATCATCACCAGGGCCAAACGGAATACCTTACCAGCTGTACAAGAAATGTCCCAAGGTGCTGGAGTGGCTCCACAGGCTGCTGCGATCAGCTTGGAGAAACCAGAAGATCAGCGGCCAGTGGATGACGGCAGATGGTGTGTACATCCCCAAAGAGCAAAACTCAAGTGACATCAGCCAGTTCAGGCCCATATCACTACTGAACGTCGAAGAGAAAAAGAAAATCTTCTTCTCTGTCATGGCAGCAAGGCTGACCAAGTACCTCATGGAAAACAAGTACTTGGATGTGTCAGTCCAGAAAGGTAGCATCCCAGGCGTGGCTGGCTGTGTAGAACACGCCACAATGATCTGGGACGCAATCCAAAGAGCAAAAACAGAAAAGAGAGACCTGGACGTAGTGTGGCTTGATCTGGCAAACGCATATGGATCTGTACCCCATGAGATGATACAGCTGGCTCTTGAGATGTACCATGTGGCAAAGAACATCTGCGACATGCTCAAGAAGTACTTCAATGGCTTCTCAATGCGGTTCTCTACCAAGGAGTACACAACAGACTGAATCAACTTGGAAGTGGGTATTGCAATGGGCTGTGCAATTTCCCCAATACTGTTCGTGTTGGCAATGGAAGTCATCTTGAAAGCAGCAACAAGCAACGCAAGACAAACAGACCTTGGCGATGGATACAAGATGCCCCCTCTCAAGGCCTTCATGGATGACACTACAGTGATTTCATCCAGAGAAGACGAGACACGTCATGTGCTGGAAAGGCTGGACGACATAGTTGCCTCATCCAGAATGAAGTTCAAGCCAAAGAATTCACGGAGTCTCTCACTGAGGAAAGGAAAAGTGACCGAATCTGTGGTCTTCAGTGTTGCCAACCAGGCCATTCCAACAGTCACAGAAGAGCCAGTCAAGATAGTATGATGATACGCTGAAAGACACACAAAGAGCAAACGAAACCAAACAGATGTCGGAAGAAGGCTTGGAAACCACTGACCAGTGTGGGCTCCCTGGCAAATACAAGGTCTGGTGTCTGCAGTTCATGCTGATACCAAAGCTCCTATGGCCTCTGATGATATACGACATCTGCACCAGCATAGTGGAGGCAATGGAAGCCAAAATCAACAAGTTCACAAGGAAATGGCTTGGTGTCCCACCATGTGTGACTGACATAGCGCTGTACTGTCGCCAAGCAAAGCTGAAACTACCACTGAAATCCATCCTGGAAGAATACAAAGCACGAAAGATCAGACTTCAAAGCATGCTGGAGGACTCAGGAGACAAGGTGGTAGAAGCAATCAAGCCCCAGCTGAAGACAGGCAGAAAATGGAAAGTTCAAGAGGCGATGGATTCTGCAAAAGAAAGTCTCAAGGTCAGAAAAATAACAGGACACACACAGACCAACAGACAAGGACTGGGGGTGACCAAAACTGAATGGTGGTCAAAGGCCAAAGGAAAAGCCAAAAGAGACATGATGATTCAGGAGATGAGAAAAGAAGAAGACCAAAAAAGACTCCAAAAAGCAGTCCAGCAGAGCCAGCAAGGGCAATGGACAACGTGGGAGAATGCACTCCAAAGAAGTCTCACTTGGAATGACATTGGCACATGGCCCCTCTCAGGATCAGCTTCATTCTCAGATCTGCATACGACCTTCTGCCCTCAAATGCAAACCTGGTGAAGTGGGGAAAAACAGACGATCCTACATGCCCCCTCTGCCATGAAAAACAAACAGTGAAGCATGTCCTAAGCTCAGGTAAAGTAGCCCTGGCTCAAGGAAGGTACACATGGAGGCACAACCAAGTGCTCAAAGAGATTGTACAAGTAGTCTGGGCTAGTACCAACACCACAAAAGGGAAAATCAGGACTCCAAAAGCACCCGCAACATTCTTCACGGCAGGAGGCGGCAAATCATGGCCAAGAACAACAGTGCCACTCGGAACATGCAGGCAGAGTCTGCTGGACGGGGCAGATGACTGGGAGTGCACTGCAGACCTCCCAGAATGGAAGAGTCACCCAAAGATCATCAGCAAGAGTGGCATGAGACCAGACATAGTAGTCCACTCTCAGTCAACCAAGCAGCTGATCATGATCGAGCTCACGGTGCCATATGAGAACAGAATGGAGGCAGCTCAAATCTACAAGACTGAAAGGTATGCTGATCTGGCAAACAGCCTGAGGAGTGAAGGCTATCAGGTCAAAGTCCTCACTGCAGAAATTGGAGCTAGGGGGTTTGTAGGAACGTCTGCATACAGCCTCATGAAACAGCTCTCAGTTGCAGGGAGGGAAAAAAAAACAGAGCCCTGAAAGCAATGGCAGAAGCGGCAGAGAGGTGTTCAAGCTGGATCTGGTCAAGGAGGAACAAAGTGAACTTCATAAGGCTTAAATTTCCTACAAATATCAGGTGTCCCTGTGGCTCAGTGGTTAGAGTGCGAGTCATTAAGTGGAAATTGAGCATGTCCAGAGGGTCATGGGTTCGAATCCCAGCCATGGCTCGTCCCAAGATGGGAAAAAAGGGGCAGCAGAGGGACATCCGGAGTCATGAACCGGGTGTGGCCCAACCTCCCTAGAGTGTCAGGAGATAAGGGCCGAAACACTTGTATGTATATGTGTATGTATGTATGCATGTATATACATATGTATATGTATATATATGTGCGTGTGTGTGTGTGTGCGTGTGTGAGTGTGCGTGTGTGTGTGTGTGTGTGTGTGTGTGTGTGTGTGTGGTGTGAGAGAGAGAGAGAGAGAGAGAGAGAGAGAGAAAGTGTGTGTGTGTGTGTGTGTGTGTGTGTGTGTGTGTGGTGTCTCCAATATCTTATGAGTCAGTTGTTTTCGTCTATGTTTTATATGCGTGTATATCTATATCTACATATCTCTTTCTCTTTCTCTCTCTACGTACCTCTCTCTCTCACTGTGTGTGTGTGTGTGTGTGTGTGTGTGTGTGTGTGTGTGTGTGTGTGTTTAGAAGGTGTGAAAGATGAAGAAGAGAGAGAGAGAGAGAGAGAGAGAGAGAGAGAGAGAGATTGGTTGATTGATTGATAGATAATCTTTATTCCCAAAAACTACAGATAAGCAAGAAGATGAGATGATTATTTTTTTCATCTGGCTTTTTGCTCGTTCAGGGACTAAGGATACTAACATATCAACAGTATTTCACAGTATATACTATAAAAAAAGAGTGATGATTTCTATCATCATAATAAAACATACACAATAAAACTTTATGTCACACACACACACACACACACACACACACACACACACACACACACACACACACACAGAGAGAGAGAGAGAGAGAGAGAGAGAGAAGAGAGAGAGAGAGAGAGAGAGAGAGAGAGAGACCCTGCGGAAACAAAATGAAAGCAGCATTACAGTATCATCAGCATTCCCTGAACAAGGATTCACGACGCAAGCATGTTCAAGTACATAAGCATGTATTTCCATTCAACTTTCTTGTTCGTTTTGAAAAAAATGGTTTTTGGAGTCAGTGAGGAACAGGAGACAATGTTGTTGTCGAGGGCAGAGAGAGAGAGAGAGAGAGAGAGAGAGAGAGAGAGAGAGAGAGAGAGAGAGAGAGGAGAGAGAGAGAGAGAGAGATACATACATACATACATACATACATACATACATACAAACAGATAGACAGACAGACAGAGAATTAAGAGTGAGAAACAGACAGACAGACAGACAAACAGACAGACAGGTCATAGGCATACCTTGAGAACAGCAAGCAGGCAGCAACAGACCACACCACCAGCATCACTATCATCAGACCCCGCCGCTGTTTCAACTCCATCTGCACACACTACCACAACCATCACCACCACTACCATCACCACCACCACCATCACCACTACAACATCAACATCCTCATCACCAGTATGATCAGTTCACCGTCAGCAAACTTGTCTTTTTCTTTTTCTTTCTCTTTTTTATCGCATCACAACCATCATCCTTGTTAACACATAGAAAGACAGAGTCACTTAGCAGTGGTTTAGTTGTTAGGAGAGAGAGAGAGAGAGAGAGAGAGAGAGAGAGAGAGAGAGAGAGAGACAGAGACAGAGACAGAGACAGAGACAGAGAGACACAGAGAGAGAGAGAGAGAGAGAGAGAGAGAGAGAGAGAGAGAGAGAGAGAGACTGACACTGATATCTCTTATTGACAATGTCAAGGGGGTACAATGTCTTTTTCTTACATAGAAGAAAAAAAACAAAAACAAAAGCAAAACTGCAAATCAAGTGTCTACACAACGAAACAAAATCAAGAAATTCTGCCCATTTTCATCACTCATTTGTGTTTTATTTCTTTGTTCTAGCACATAATCATTCTCACACAACAACCATTCCCTGCACATACGCACTCTAATCCATCCAATCCCCCATCAACTTGCACGCACGCATTTATACACTCATCTTCCCTTCTCCCCAGTCACACCAATTCTCTATACAATTTATCTACATTCATATTATAATAACCATTCATTGAACCATCAAGCTTCAAGGTCAAATAAGTATTCTAAACAATAAGAAAATATACACGATATCCCCTCATTGCTTTGAACTTTTACTCATTCATAATTTCCTTCCGTATGTCTAGAGCTTCTGTTACATATTTTGCCAGCATCTTAAACGATGTTTCATCATTCGTTTGCAAAATAATGCTAACGTTTCGACTCTTGACTATGTTATGATAAAAGAATCTTGATTTTTTTTCTAATGTTCCCATAAGTGGGACAAGTGAACAGAAATGCAACTCATCTTCTCTAATGGCCACATCATTACACAATGGACAAGAATCATCAATAGCAGCATCATTCAGATACCACCTTTAATTAGTGTCCTGGACGGGGGAAATCGTGATGGTATTGCTTAAGTGCACTAAGTTGATGTATTATTGGTCAGGCTTAACACACCAAGGTTATCTTTGCACTCATACACGCATATGCACACTCATGCGCCCACCAAGCATTCACCTCTCTCTGGGAATGGGATGTCAGGCATTCGTTTCTCTCCTAACACGACTGAGCACAAGAAATCCAATTTCTATGCTACTATAATCAAACATGAAAAAAATCCAATTACACAAAATGAACAAATCAACACATAAAAGATCAATACTTCCTAATCCCGGGTATATAATAAAAATGACTTCTTACCTGGCCAGGTTTTCACACACACAACCACGCTTTCACACCACACCATAGTTCTTGAAAAGTCTCTTCACGTCTTCTTCAGCACTGCTTGATGGTGATGCCCTTGGTTGACTGGCTCCAGGTTTCAGGACTGGGTCTTCGTGGTCGTCTCTGGGATCTTGACGTAGAACTCTTCTTCTTCGTCTCCTTCACCCACCTCTGGGTTCAAATTCAGTTTGTCTGTCTTCACCTACCTCTGGGCTTCAAACTTATTTTCTTCTCTTCCAGCTTGTCTTTCCCTAAGACTTTGCTGTCTCTTCTATCTCCCAGACCACGTTTCTCTCGACCCGTTCTCTGTCCTGCCCACCCTTCTCTCTTCTCTCTCTCTCCTCTGCCTTCTCTCTCTCTCTCTCTCTCTCTCTCTCTCTCTCTCTCTCTCTCTTGTGGTGTTCTTCCCTTCACGTTGTTCTCCCTCAGTTTATATAGGAATGGAAACAAAGGATTCCCCTTCGGGCCATGCCTTTGTCCATGCTGCTTCTCAAACCCCTAGTTCACAAGTACTCTGAATTCTCCATTCGCTACATTCTCCACACATCTGCATTTACACACATCCCTACTTAATTGATTAGCAAACAAACACTTGGCACCAGATGGACATCGAAAATTCCCGCCGACTTCGGAGGCCACTTTAACACAGTAATTATCTTATAGAGGGTTACGATGACAACATCCACGCGCATTCAACCAGCCTGACAATAGAACCATCCCAGTGACCCACGGCAATACCATCCGAACGAGTCCAAGACTCCTGCTCTTCACTGACTGTTTACAAAAGAACCTCATCTGACTGAGTATTTAGCGCTCACTTGGTGCACCGAGGTCCTAGTGGTTACATTCCTCTCCCCTTTCGCTGTCGGGCAGGTCCGAACTCCTTACTACCTTAGGTGCCATCTGTCACCTGACTGCTTCGTCCTCCTTGACACGGTTCGACCGTGTGTGATGGGTAAGGCACACTTATTAATGGTTCTATTACCTATTTGTATACAACGTACAACGTCCCTTTTGCCTCCAAGCGTTTAATGCCTTTTGTGAGAGGTTTCACGCACTTGACAAATTCCCCCCACTTCAAGACAATGCCCTGCATTGGCTAAAACACATTCAAGGAGCTGAAACTCACAATTCTCTCATTTAAACCAACTCTAATCTAGGCCTCTAATAAGCCTACTTACACCAGAGAACGCACGCAAGATTTATTTTGCAACAAAATTAGAGAAAAATCAATACATACACACTAAAAAAAACAAGCAAATATCAACACCAATCTGAAACTTCCACCAGCTCTAAGTAGTGTGGCCATATTTAGATAAACATTATGTTTCTACGGAAATTCTCTCCCTTTCTCTTCATACACGTGGCCCGCAACCAGCCACGTCACGCATACACCACGCTGCACGAGACGCACGCACACGCTCGCAAAAATCGTATGACCATTTTAATTTGGCCTACAGTCCCCTTTTGGTGAGACCCGTCCGATCCCCCTTCCTGTACACACACCTTGCCGTGCCCCTCGGCATGTGCTGCATTGTGCACAGAAACGCCTGATATCGCCTAGGATACCGGGCCAGTAGTACTCTCGCGTCACAACCTTTTGTGTGGCCTTCCTACCGAGATGGCCCGAGGCTGACGTCACATGATTTTCGGACATCACCGCCTTTCTGCGCTGCCTGGGAACGACAACCTGCTTCTTCGTTTTTCCCGAACGCGAATGAGTAAAAGTTCGGTACAATATGCCGTTCTCTAACTCGAACCCGATTGTACCCTCTTTAACATTTTTCTTCTGCCCTCTGTGAGCAAAACCAACCAGTTTTCTGAGCGAGTAATCGCCCTTTTGTTCTGCCCGTAAGTGAGTGGGGTTCGTCTCACTGGACACGCTCCAATGCTTTCTGAAGTGTATGACCGCCTGGGGCCTTTCTCTACCGTCATTTCTTTTCGCCGATTCAACACAGAAATCACGGTCTGGGTCTCCGTACCCACGTGCTCCTGGAATGTTTCCAATTACCAGATCATACGGCGGCTTTGGGACAGCCAAAGCCTGTACAGTCCCACTATAAAATGGTGTATCAATAAACACCTGGGCCGTTTTGAATTCTGCTACTGTTCCATCTATTTGTCTACACCTCTGTGTTTTACCTGTGAATTGTCCCTCCTTAACCAGGGATTCCTTCACCATTATACCTGTGCACCCAGAGTCTCTAATGATATTAACCACATTGTCCCCCACTCTGCCTTTGTGCACATCCATGTTATCGCCTGAATCTGTGAACACACAGCACAATCCAGACAAAATAACACTGTCATCTTTTCCATCTCTTTCTACCTGCCTCTCACTTGGCCTGACCCTCACTGCTGCTGCTTTCTGTGACTTGAATATGCAGTCCCTAGCCAAGTGCCCTGTCTTATTGCACAGGAAACAGGTACGCTCATCTACAGCCTTAACCACGTGGGCCTTCACCCTTGTTTGCTCACGTGATGCCGTGGGCCTACGGGCGTGCAATACTGGCCGGTTGTGTGAGATATGTGTTGGCCTGCTATCCTCTGAATATGCTTCCGGGCTTTCCTCTTGTTCAGGCAAATCACGCCTCGCTTCCCGGTAAGTCTCTGCTGTCTGAAGTACCTCAGCTATTGTGGTTGCACCTTTTTCCTTAATGTGGATGGTGAGGCCCGTCCCACAACCATCAAGTATCTGTTCCTTCATCACCAGTGTCTTGAGGCCTTCAAAATCACTGTCTACTCCACTAAGTTCTACCCACTTGTTGAAATAGTGATCCAGTCTAACTCCGAACTGTGTATATGTCTCACCCTGTTCGATTCTCGCCTCGCGAAACTTACGCCTAAAACCTTCTTCAGTCAAATCATATGCCTTTAGCACTGCTTGTTTCACCTTGTCAAAATCCCTCTGATCATCTTTGGGTAAGGTGGAAACAGTGTGTAACGCACGACCTGTCAACAAGGCAGACAGGTTTATTGCCCAGTCATCTTCGGGCCAGCCCTCGTGCTCGGCAACCGATTCAAACCGACTGATATAGGCATCGATCGAATCAGTTTCTTCTCTGAAAAGTGGGAGTTTAAGTCTAGGTGCGCAACTTAATCTGCGGCCTACTGACTCAGAACTGGTGTCTATTTCACTACGATTTTCAGATTTTATTCTTTCCAACTCAATTTGTTTGGCTAAAATCTCTGATTCCGCTTCTGCTCTCACTCTGGCAGCTGCACTCTCTGCATCTGCTCTCGCTTTAGCAGCTGCACTCTCTGCATCTGCTCTCGCTTTAGCAGCTGCACTCTCTGCGTCTGCTCTAGCCTTCGACGCAGCGGTTTCTGCCTCTAGATTTCTTTTGACAGCCGCTAGCTGTTCCTTTTCAAATTTCCTTCTTTCAGCCCTATCATCTCTCTCAGTCTTCTGCTGAGTCTCTATGAACTTACGCAGTTCATCTCCTGTATATCCTAGTTTCTCCCCTAAACTCATCAGTTTCTCAATGGGGGTAAGACTTTCTTCAGCCATTTTGTTTTCTGATATGTTTTAGCACCTCTAAAACAGTTACGCTTATAAACCCGGAAAAAGTTGATACACAGTTTATCTACTAAACGGTACGAGTACACCAACCAGTGGTAGTGTTCCTAACACAAAGGAGCCTTAATCTTAAACCACAGCTTCTGTGAGAGTTAAGACTAGAACCTCATTCTTCGTTTCTCTGAACGACCTTTGATTAATACAACCACCCTACACACAAGTCAATACTCAACACTCAAAGAACTAAAGGAACTAATTAGAAGAGCTAATTAAAATTGCCTTTAGTGGACGCTTCGCCCCAGTACTACTCTAGCACTCACTTTGTTTCCCTCCTGAGACTAATTTGGGCCATGCAATCCTGGCAGGCTCGCCACTTTGTCCAGGACGGGGGAAATCGTGATGGTATTGCTTAAGTGCACTAAGTTGATGTATTATTGGTCAGGCTTAACACACCAAGGTTATCTTTGCACTCATACACGCATATGCACACTCATGTGCCCACCAAGCATTCACCTCTCTCTGGGAATGGGATGTCACGCATTCGTTTCTCTCCTAACACAACTGAGCACAAGAAATCCAATTTCTATGCTACTATAATCAAACATGAAAAAAATCCAATTACACAAAATGAACAAATCAACACATAAAAGATCAATACTTCCTAATCCCGGGTTTATGATAAAAATGACTTCTTACCTGGCCAGGTTTTCACACACACAACCACGCTTTCACACCACACCACAGTTCTTGAAAAGTCTCTTCACGTCTTCTTCAGCACTGCTTGATGGTGATGCCCTTGGTTGACTGGCTCCAGGTTTCAGGACTGGGTCTTCGTGGTCGTCTCTGGGATCTTGACGTAGAACTCTTCTTCTTCGTCTCCTTCACCCACCTCTGGGTTCAAATTCAGTTTGTCTGTCTTCACCTACCTCTGGGCTTCAAACTTAGTTTTCTTCTCTTCCAGCTTGTCTTTCCCTAAGACTTTGCTGTCTCTTCTATCTCCCAGACCACGTTTCTCTCGACCCGTTCTCTGTCCTGCCCACCCTTCTCTCTTCTCTCTCTCTCCTCTGCCTTTTCTCTCTCTCTCTCTCTCTCTCTCTCTCTCTCTCTCTCTCTCTCTTGTGGTGTTCTTCCCTTCACGTTGTTCTCCCTCAGTTTATATAGGAATGGAAACAAAGGATTCCCCTTCGGGCCATGCCTTTGTCCATGCTGCTTCTCAAACCCCTAGTTCACAAGTACTCTGAATTCTCCATTCGCTACATTCTCCACACATCTGCATTTACACACATCCCTACTTAATTGATTAGCAAACAAACACTTGGCACCAGATGGACATCGAAAATTCCCGCCGACTTCGGAGGCCACTTTAACACAGTAATTATCTTAAAGAGGGCTACGATAACAACATCCACGCGCATTCAACCAGCCTGACAATAGAACCATCCCAGTGACCCACGGCAATACCATCCGAACGAGTCCAAGACTCCTGCTCTTCACTGACTGTTTACAAAAGAACCTCATCTGACTGAGTATTTAGCGCTCACTTGGTGCACCGAGGTCCTAGTGGTTACATTCCTCTCCCCTTTCGCTGTCGGGCAGGTCCGAACTCCTTACTACCTTAGGTGCCATCTGTCACCTGACTGCTTCGTCCTCCTTGACACGGTTCGACCGTGTGTGATGGGTAAGGCACACTTGTTAATGGTTCTATTACCTATTTGTATACAACGTACAACGTCCCTTTTGCCTCCAAGCGTTTAATGCCTTTTGTGAGAGGTTTCACAGACTTGACAATTAGCATTTCATCCCAGTGTTCTGTTTCTGAATCTCGC
>CM065722.1:73733749-73751249 GCA_033310375.1 Conus canariensis | reverse complement strand
TTCCGCCCTCCTTTCCACCCTGATGACCCCCATCCCCACCCGCAAATTTTCTCCTCCCCCACCCATCCCCCTGCATTATGCTCCAATTCTACTAAACTTGTTTCATTTGATATACTTTAATTCCCCCGATCAACATACACTAAAGGCTAGATACGTAAATATCTACCTATCTTACCACCCATCCCAACCTTCCCCTCTTGTCCCTAACACAGTCCTCTCTCTCTCTTGCACCCCCCCCCCCCACACACACACAGAAACACACACACTCACACACACACACACACACACACACACACACACACACACACACACACACACACACACACACACACACACACGTACACGCACACACATAATCATGTTTTTTTCCCCCGTCTAATGACACTTATAGTGAATAGACGTTAAACTAAAGAACTAACACACACACACACACACACACACACACACACACCACACACACACACACACACACACATATTCATATACTGCACACACACACACACACACACACACACACACACACACACTATACACACACACACACTCACACACACACACACACACACACACACACACACACACACACACACACACACACACACCACACTTTTGGGAGTGGCGCCCAAAGAAGACCAGAAAACACGCTGGGACGTAGACATAAATGACAGCCTCTTTTGTCACAAGCAGAGACGCTGCTCTGACAGGAACATCGCCTACTTGCCGCGAGTATACTGCCTGTCACGCCTGCCAACGTCACCTGTCTCACTACCAGCCCTCTCCCGCTCCTATCCCTCCGTCCTTCCCCCTCTGTATAACTCTTGCTCTCGTGGTGAAATATTCACAGGCCCATGACTGTTTATCGTTAACTGTTCCCTGCCTTCTTCAAGACTTCCTTTCATACCGATGAAATGAAAATGAGTGTTGAGATACTGGATCGCCAGTTGAGCGTATTAGCTTCGATCCTAGCTCGGCTGGTCTTTTCCTCGGGTAGGTCAGAAAAGTAAACGAATGCAGGAGAAAAAAAAAAGTAAAAGAATGATGAATACATAATGAGGAAAGACAAGACGGCGCGAAATTGTACTTATCAAATCGTTCAGTCATAGTAAGAATGAAGCATTGAGGGACGGAGGGAGAGGAGCGGGAGCGGGCTGGTAGCGAGACAGGAGATGCAGGCAGATATGACAGGCAGTATTCTAACGGCAGTGAGTTCTGCAAACGATCGTTTGTTAACGCTGTGTGGAGACGAAGCCTGTGTTGAATCGACTTTCGTCTCACGGATGATACTCATCAGTAAAGCACGGATGGTAGTGGTAGCGGCAG
Source organism: Conus canariensis (assembly GCA_033310375.1). NCBI lineage: Eukaryota > Metazoa > Mollusca > Gastropoda > Neogastropoda > Conidae > Conus > Conus canariensis. Next base: position 73,749,929 of record CM065722.1, on the reverse strand, counting down.
TCCACTCTTGGAATCTTATTAAAAAAAACCAACAACCTATGATTCTGTAATACTGCCAACACTACGGGGAGAAAATTACAATTTAATGGACTCTCTAAGAGGCAAGTGCAGGGCAGAAAAGGGATTTATGAGAAAATTACGTAAAGAAATAACTTACAAAAAAAATTGATCATGAATGATCAGAATAAAAGAAAACATTTGGGTCTATGCTGAAGATACACAAAGAATAGAAGGGAAGTTACCAGGATGCATTGAAACTAGAGACAAGACAATAAAAGGCAGCAGTCACTGTGATTAAAAGTAGGTTTCAAAGCGTAACTGCAAGCAGAAGTTTAAACGGTTAAAGTAAGTGTTAGTGATATTGGGCAGCCAAAGAAAGCAACAGACGCTGAAGGAACAATCCTCGACCTCTTGGTCTTTTTCAGACAGGGCAAAAAACAAAACAACAAAAAACAAACAAACACACGATAATCATAAATGAATAATGAGGAGGAAAACAAGTGCAGGTAAACAAGGATACACAGGGGACAGGAGAAGTATCTGGCCTTGCTTCTCCACTAGTCATGTTTGTCCGAGTCCCGTTTGCTCGCCTAGGTCACTAACCACTTCCGTCACCACGTGCCACAAGAGAATTGTTCAACTGGGTGCGCTGCCCTCTTAGGTTACCACGTAAACCAGCTTCTTGTCGTCTACTGTTCAAGGAGATCGGCCTACTGCCTGCACTCAGCCTTTGCCCATGCACAAAACTGCTGAATGTGTGATACAAACCCCACAGTTTGACTCTACCAGCTACGAAATGTTGCATACTGTCAGCCAGTCCTTAAACAGGTAGTACACAGAGAGCCAATAACATGAAGAGCAAGTGATAAATGCCTTCAGTGAGGTACGTGGAATTCAAACTAGCAAAAAAGGTGAAGGTACTTATTCTTCCTTTTCTATATCTCTGAGTTAAACCCAAGTCATCGGTCACTGTAAAAATGACTTCACAAGGATTTCAGAAGGAAGAGGAGACAGCTAGGCCTGTAGCCTGGTCTTTGCTCATCTTCCGGAGAGTCTGCTCAATGATGCTGAAGCGACAAAAAACGAGTACAGTTTGTGAGATTTTTTCTGAAAAAGCGTCAATAGCAACAGCAGCATGACCTGATCTCTATGGAGGCAATTCTGGATTGACCTGCAGGTGAGTAAATCAACTGCTGGTTGATCTTGATCTTGATCTTGATGATCTTGATGTGTAGTCGATAGGGCCACACTGTGGCATAACATCGACGGAAGAACTTGGGGACAGCACCCCCCCCCCCCCCAAAAAAAAAAAAAGGAAAAAAAAAAAAGAAAAAGAAAATCGACATGTTTGATGGTCTGACCAGCCAGCGCCCGTTCAGCGTGCACTGACATGATGCCAAGCCTCTGGAGCAGTCGTGGAAAAGGGAAGAAGGGAAGGGAGTGGGGAGGGGGGGGGGGAAGCAGGAAGAGGAGGGGGGGGAGGTGGGGGAAGGGGGGGCTGGGAGATGTTTGTTTACTTCTCTTTGGGGGGCTGTTGGAGGAGATTCTTGAATTCCTCCACAGTCCCTGCAGAAACAACACTGTTGTGTAAGTTGTTCCATTCCCTGATGGTTCGTGGGAAAAAGCTGTTCTTGAGGACAAGTGTTGCAGTGTGCTGGATGTTCAAGCGGCGCTGGTGGTTCCTTGCGTGTTGCTCCACTATGTTTTTCCTTTCTTGTTGAAAGTGCAGCGTCTTCAACGCCATCTTCAACAACTCATCAAGTTTCCGTTCTGCATCCAAACTCGACTCTTCAGGACTCTTCGTCTGCAGTAGTGTTCTCCTCGTCAGGTACATGAGCAGCTCTGATCCATATCTTGTCGGCGATGTACCATATCCGCTTCGGTGATTTCATTACATGGAATGGAATGGCTAGTGCCCATATTGTTCATGTAGGTTGTCCTATTGTCAATCGTTAAGCGCACGTGATTCCTGGCAGCTGTGACTGAACAAAAAAAATGCAGCACTGAAATCTAGAGAAATGATATGAATTTGCTTCTCATGGGGTAGCTACTGCTTCCCCCCCTCCCCCCCCCCCCCCCCCAACTCGATTTTTTCCCCTCATACGCAGATCCATAACCTGTCAAACTGGCATCAGTTGTGATCACCAGTTCAGCGCTGCAAATGTCGCAGTCTGCATCATGCACATTGTTACCCACGCACGCCGTCTTCGTTAACTACAAAATTAAATGCGAGAGAGAAGGAGAGAGAGAGAGAGAGAGAGAGAGAGAGAGAGAGAGAGAGAGAGAGAGAGAGAGAGAGAGAGAGAGAGAGAGGTTATAGCTGTGTGATTCTGTGAAACAATTCAGACTGGTTTTTGACAGCAATCTGTCATCATGTTTTCCATGTTTGTCAGTTTCGCATGGAAATATCCCTTAGAACCTATACTTGATTTTGTTGTGGAAATGACATAGTTTGCACGCATGTTGATGCGCCTGTCTGACTCTCTGTCTCTCTGTGTATTCCTAACCTGCTTATCAATGGTCACTCTCAGTCTCTCTCCTTCCCCCCTCCCCAATCAATCCCTTCACACGTTCCTTCATCCACCCATGTCCCACTACACCCCTCCCTCCCTCCCTATTTGCCATACTCCTCTCCTTCTCTCCCTCTGTCTCGCTCGGTTTCTCCATCCTGGCTTCACTGTATATGACGATACAACACACTAGGAGCGCGGGTGTCAAACGAAATTTGACTGACTGGCTGTACAAACGTTTACACTGCGCGTCCCTAACCTTGGCACGTTGATTGATTACGCGGCAAAGCACCTGTGCTTGGTTTACGTTGGATTGGCGTCAGCTGTGATTAATCCTTTCTTTCACTGTGAAATAAATCGGCAATGGTTTCCTGTGTTTAAGAGGCGTTGGTAATAGATGATTAATGGTGATAAATGCTGATAATGATAGTAGTGGTTTTAAAAATGAACTTTGTTATCATAGCAGTCATCGCGTTAAACGTCTCCTAACCTCTCGAACTTGAGCAGAGAAGTCCTGCCCAACGAAAAGCTTTGTCCCGCGCAACTTGCCCTTAGCCTTTAACACAGCAATCTTCTGTTTATAGAAGACGCACCTGGCGATCACTGGTGAGTCAGGCTTGGAGCTGATTCGATGAACCCTATCGAACTGAAAGTCCTCAGCAAGTTCTAACTTATCTGTGATTAGGTCCTTCACCATATCTTCACAGTCCGCCGGAGTCTCGTTGTTCTTCCGTGGCAGGCCGTAAAAGATGAGGTTATTGCGCTTGGACCGTCCCTCAAGGTCATCCGTTTTCCTCTCCAGGACGTCCAGCTTTCTCGTCAGGTCCTCGTTCGTCCTCTGCAACTCGTCGTTTTGCTGACGTAGACCCGTGACCTCACCTCTCAGTGCCTTCAGCTCTTCTTGCATGGCCCCGTACTCCTCCTGTAGGACGTGGAGGTCTTCCTTCATCTCACCAAAGCGGATGTCCATCTTCGAGCTCAAGTCCTGGATCATGCCCACCACGTCAGACAAAGTGGGCTCATTCACCGGTTCACTGGAGACTCTTCGTGAAGTGACGTCCGCTCGCTCCATACTGCTTCTGGAACTGCCCGATTTCAATCGTGTCTGTCTCGAGCTGTCCTTGCTTTGCGAGGAGTTAGGGCCTGGGTTAATCTCCATGTCGCCACAGCGGAGCAGAAGACTCCCCCAGAACAAATACGAGAGGAGCAATCCTAGTACTACACCGTCCGCTCTCCGTCGCAGTTTCAGCATGGCGATGTAGCTGTTCTTCTTCTGCCTCGCCCGCTTCAACATGAAGGCCAGGTACACTGTATGAAAGCGTGCACAACAGGCCCTGAAATATGTTGCAGATGAAGGCATTGTCTCTTGCAGACTCTCTTGCCACTTCTCGACAGGTAAATCGCAATGTTGTGCTTGCAATCGGGGGTTAATTACCAGAGACCAAAATCGCGGCCTCACACGATGATACGCATGTCACGCCCCAGAGAGAGAGAGAGAGAGAGAGAGAGAGAGAGAGAGAGAGGGAAAGAAGGAGTGTGTGTGTGTGTGTGTGTGTGTGTGTGTGTGTGTGTGTGTGTGTGTGTGTGTGTGAGAGAGAGAGAGAGAGAGAGAGAGAGAGAGGAGAAATGGTAGGGAGACAGAGGGGGGGGGGAAGATATAGAGAGAGAGAGAGGGGGAGAGAGAGAGAGAGAGAGAGAGAGAGAGAGAGAGAGAGAGAGAGAGAGAGAGAGAGAGAGAGATGTTGTTATCGTTTGTCTTTGGATGCTTTGTCCGTCTGTCTGTCTATCTGTCTGTCTGTCTGTCAGTCTGTCACTCTCTATCTGTCTTTGTCTGTCTGTCAGTCTTTGTCTGTCTACCTGTCAGTCTCTGCCTATCTGTCTGTTTTTCAGTCAGTCACTATCTGTGTGTCTGTCTGTCACTGCTTCTCTCCCTCGCTCTGAGTTAGGGTAAATAAACGTGGCTGTGAGTGGGTGTGTACACGTGGGAAGCGCTGCTTGCTGGAGAACTTCCTTTGTTCGTTGTCCGCACAGTCTTTGTTTATGTCTTTGGTTGCGCATGCAAAGTTCACGTTTCTAAAAGTACAGATATGCTGCTATACTCCGATACGCCTGAAACAGCGCGGACCGGAAATCTCTCTCTCTCTCTCTCTTTTCTCTCTCTCTCTCTCACACACACACACACACACACACACACACACCACACCACACACACACACACACACACACACACACACACACACACACACACACCACAACACACACAAAGACACATACACATGCACGCACACAGACACAGAGACACACACAGACACACACACAGACACACCACACACACACACACACGCGCGCGCGCGCGCGCGCGCGCGCGCGCGCGCAAAACGAGATCGCTACACCCGTTCGTTTTCAGGTCTTCAGTTAGCATAATGCATGTAATAGCGGACGCGTCTGTCAAGCTGCAAGCCCTGTGCTCGAGATGAAATTCTCCTCACGTAGTTTATGCTTTATCTGCCAAGGTAAAACAAGGTAAGGAAATGTTGCTTATAGCCCAGCCGACTGCCAAGAGCCATGTTAGGGCTGTCACAGCATTGAAGTTAACTCACCAGTCATCATAAAAAACAAACCCACCCACACAACCCTTTAAAATACACCTTCTAAAAACACACTGGAAATTTGGTTCAAATTTTTCTACTGTCAAATCTCAGATCAGATGAAAAATGTTGAGATCTCTTTCAGAAATTCAAAGATCACATCAAGTGGAACATCTCTGAACAAGCGTTTCATGGAGTCTGCTGTAAAGTGTTTATGTTTATGTCAAACAGTAAACAAATGGGGTATTTTTTGCTCCCATAAGAAAACCTAACACAGAGTAACTTTTATTCAAGACTGGCACAGCCTTTTAAACTTGAATAAAGTCAGACAAATACATAGACGAACAATCTAATAGTGGGGGAAAAACAAGCGCAGGCCAACAACTGAACTGTCTTCATAGTAATGACTTGGCAAAGATTTGGACTTAAGGGTGGGGGGGGGGGGGGGGGGAGTTTGAAGATGGAGAAACTGGAACATGAAATTAAGAAAATATGTTACAGATATGAAAACTTCACTAGCTGCATAAGGGAACCATCGCAATCCCCTTTGAAGGCAGACATATTTGTATTGCCTGCTCCAAGGCCTTTCGTCCGCTGGGTCGGAACTCATCAGGGAGACACGGCTGGTTGTGTCTGCACTCCTGGCGTCAAATAGAGACACACCACAGTCCATAATACTGTGGTGTTCTCACCACCAAGTGTGCAAAAAAGAATCCAAGCAAGTTCTAACACTGTCAAAGAATGTTTCACTGTGAGTGGTACATGGCATGGAATGTACCACGGAGCTTCTTCACCTTTTACAAGACAAGAATGGGTGTAAAAGGAGTGGCAAACGGCACGAAACTGTTTCTTCTTTACGGCGCCTCGGGAACATGGTAAAAACTCTTTCAGGTTTGGACGGATTTTTAAATAGTTCGTTACGCATCTGCGAGTTCCATTCCTCTTGCCAGAGGTCTTTGACAAAAGCCTGGGTTTTGGGTTTCAGATCAGTTACTTATCTTAAAGCAGGTTCGAGGGAAAAGTACATTCTGCCTATACCAGGGGTTGCACACTGGTGTGAATGGTAGTTTCAAAACTATTGCAGTCTCTGTGGAATACAGTCATGGGGAAAAAATGATGTTGTTTTGTTACTTCGTGTGCTGACAATGAACAATTCCCATTCCTGAGTATGTCTATGTGTCTGTCTTCCTCACTGAGATTATAATTATCTCTATCTTTCTGTCTACCTATCTACACAGCAAGAGAGAGAGAGAGAGAGAGAGAGAGAGAGAGAGAGGAGAGAGAGGAGAGAGAGAGAGAGAGAGAGAGTCCGAGTCCGAGTCCGAGTGTTTATTGTACATCAGCCATCGGCCACAACACATACACAAAAAGAGGGATGGCGGGGAGATGGATAAAGAGAACGGAGGAGTAGGGAGCAGAGATGATTAAAAACACAATAAACAGAAATACAAAGAATTTTTGCTCGGAAAATTAGTGACATCACTCAAAGGTCTTACCAAACGTACACCAAAGGTAAGATATTTCAACCGAGAGAGAGAGAGAGAGAGAGAGAGAGGGGGGGAGGGGGGGAAGGCAGGGAGAGAGGAATCAGTCTGTCCAGGAGCACAGACACAGGGGAGTGGCTCAATTTCTTTTCAGAGGTTTAGATGGGGATGTGGCTGGTGATTTGTTTCTTTGTTTGTTTCTTTGTTACCAAATCACGAACACGGGCACAAAGAGCTGCGCGAGAGGTGCGGGGTGATGGAAGAGGGGGAGAAAGAACGAGGGGAATGGGGAGGGGGGAAGTGTGAAAGGGCAGGGGAATGGATGGGGGTGGGGGGATTGGAGGAAGGGGTGGGTGGGTAAGGGGCGTTGACGCAATTCCTGATCTACGAACATTATATTATTTTATTATTATATTGGATATTTATATATAAATGCCCAATATAATAATCTACGAACATCTTTCACTTACATTTGCTGACGATAGTTTTCTTTACAGGTTCTCGATTTTTGTTTGGTTTTTGACACTGGTATAATTTTGTTTTCATGTACGACATATTTTCATACACACACACACACACACACACACACACACACACACACACACACACACACACACACACACACACGCACAAACAAAAGAACAGTGGAGAAAAAAGAAAAGAGAAAAGGAAATGGATGCGAAATGATTGTCTGATCCGATATAGTCTGTTCTTTATCTTGCCCGCCTTCCATTCTGATCCTGCTTTACTAACTGGAGATGTGTGTATACTGGTCACTGTGCAAAACGACAGAGAGGACTAAGTGTGTGTGTGTGTGTGTGTGTGTGTGTGTGTGTGTGTGTGTGTGTGTGTGTGTGTGTGTGAGTGTGACTCTGTGTGTGTGTGTGTGTGTGTGTGTGTGTGTGTGTGTGTGTGTGTGTGTATAGGTGTGTGTGTGTGTGTGTGTGTGTGTGTGTGTGTGTGTGTGTGTGTGTGTGTGTGAGTGTGACTCTGTGTGTGTGTGTGTGTGTGTGAGGAGAGAGAGAGAGAGAGAGAGAGAGAGAGAGAGAGAGAGAGGTGTGTGTGTGTGTGTGTGTGTGTGTGTGTGTGTGTGTGTGTGTGTGTGTGTGTGCGTGCTCGCCTGCGTGCGTGTACTCGCGCGTGTGTCTGCGTGTATGTGTGTTGTATCCGGTGGTAATACGTCATATAAGATGGGGATATGAGGGGGTTTACACGCGGCAAACACAGGCGTCATATGCCAGCCTAGATCAAAGGTAATACGGGCGCCTGTGATGCCCTCGGGTGCGGCAGCTGCTGTTCGCGGGCTTCCGATGCACCTCCCTCCCCACTCCGTCCCTCCCTCCACTCTTCCGGGATGGTAATCCCCGCCTGCAACGTCGTCTCCAGTGTGCGCGGGCGTTAAACCTTAATGCAGTTAACTAACTGCTAGTTACAGACCCCTCCACCAAAACCTTCATGGATTCAGTTTGGAGCCCCATACCCTCTGTCCACGCAGTTTCCTTTGAATTAGTTCTGTGGTTATGGCTTTCTGATCTCTTCTCAATCTATACCCCGTCTCGCTAGCTCCACTCCCATTCCTCCTGCTCCGCCTTCCCCCACACTCCACACTCCCCTCCCCCTCCCCTTCTTATTGTTCTGTGCCAGTAACTTCCCCTTTTCTGTGACTCCTTTTGACTGCCACATTTTTTAAATTTAGTTTTTTTTTTTCCCTGTTTATTTTTTCTTTTTTTTTTCTTTCCGCGTACGCAGGCTGATACTCCTGCGGACACTCCCTGTATAAACAGTCAAGGATTAATCCCCATCTACCCGACAAGGGGAATGGAATTTGTGTGTATGACCGTTTTTTTTTTTTTTATCTCGCCATTACGGCAGCCATACTCCAACTTCGGGGAAGGCGCATGCTACATGTAACGTGTCATCCATACCAACGGCCAAACTGGCTTTCTCTTCCGAAAGTTGGTGATGGGATTTTACGTATGTGCAAGATGTTATCCGTGCGTTGACACACGGAACCTCAGTTTATAGTCTCATTCGAAGGACTGTATAGGAAATGGAGTCAGAACCAACGTTAACTCCGAGGGAAAAATCCTCTTGTACCGAAACGGCCCGGAGAAGATTCGAACCCGCAACCCCAGGATCACCAAGACTACGAGTCCGGCACTCTACCACTGAGCTGTTCCGGCCCATTATTTTCCTGTTGTCTACTGTCTTTCTGTCTTGGTGGACCATTCTGGAAACATTTTTTGGTCTTATAGCAGTTTCTGACATGCCAGCTTTAGTTTGGTTTTTGTTTGGTCGTTATCTAGCAGTTAAGTAAAGAAACTTGTAACCATTGTCCAGAGTGAACATTAACTCTCCCAGATCTGCAATGTATGATTGCCCATGTATGTATGTTTTGAAGCTCTGAAATGTACTTAAGATATTATTTGTTTTCACTGGGAATGTAAATCTAAGGGAAATGGCGGGTGTTGGAAACACGGCCTAATGTTAGAAGCTTCATAATGTCAATGGTTAAGCTACCATCGAAGCATAAAGTGGCAAGAGGCATCATGGATCCCTCTCTAGAAAACGGTTTGGGAACAACTGAAAACTTCCTTTCTGCAGACATCTAAAGAAGTCCTTGGCTTCACCACAAGGAAGAACAAGGACTGGTTTGACGAAAACAAGGAAATTCCGAGTTTCTGGCGAAGAAGAGATCCGCTCGCCAGGCTCACTTAGCTCAGCCGTCTTGTCCTGAGAAGAAGGCTGCCTTCCGTCGTTGCAGCAACCTCCAGCGCAGCTTCGCGAGGTCCAGAATGAGTGGTGGATCAGCCTCGCAGAGAAAACTCAGCTGTGCGCAGACTCAAATGACCTCGAGGGTTTCTACGAAGCCTTAAAGGCAGTGTACAGAATTGCAGATCAGGTCCAGAGTCCTCTCCACAGCTCAGATGGTCAGGCACTTCTCCTGGACAAGGCGTCAGTCCTGAGCCGTTGGTTGGAGCACTCCCAGGCTCTTCAGCGCTAACCACTCTGTCCATTAATCAGCAATTCTTCACATTCTCCATTCTCCGCAGCCAGTCAGAGCAGAACTGGATGAGTTGCCTGCGATCAAAGAGACCACTCAAGCCATACAGCATCTGAAGAGTGGTAAAGCTGTAGGAGTCGATGGAATTCTACCAGAGATTTAGAAGCATAGGGGCCCAGCGTTACATGCAAAACTGCATGAGCTCTTCATCTGTTGCTGGGAGCAGGACAAACCACCACAAGATCTCCGTGATGCAGTCATGATCACCCTGTGCAAGAACAAAAGGAAAAAGTCAGATTGCCCTAATTACCGAGGGTTTACTCTGCTCTCCGTGGTAGAAAAAATCCTTGCAAGGATGTTGCTGAACAGACTGGTCCCCACCATCGCTGAAGACACCTCTCAGAGAGTCAGTGTGGCTTCAGAGCCAACGGGGGCACCACAGACACGGTGTTTGTTCTCATGCAACTACAAGAGAAATGCTGGGAGCAAAACAAAGGACTGTATGTAAAATTAACGCCGACTTAATCAAACCTTTCCACACTGTGAGTTGAAACGAAATGTGGCAGATCATGGAACGACTCGGCTGTCCTCCAAAGGTCCTCATCATCGTTATCTAGCTGCGAGAAGATCAGCATGGCCAAGTAGGACTCAACAGTGACCCCTCAGAGCCCTTCCCTGTCAATGGAGTGAAGCAGGATTGCGTCCTGGCACTGATTCTCATTGTAAACCTTAATGACGTCTACAGCAGATTTTGTCTTGATGGCAGCCATTCAACCTCACACGACTACAGGCCCTCATGAAGACCCTGGAGCAACTGATCCGGGATATCGTTTTTGTTGACTACGCTGCCCTTGTCCGTACAGAGAGAGCCTCACAGCATATCTCATCCTGCTTCCCAGAGGTAGCCTATCTCTTTAGGCTTCAAGTCAGCTTGAAGAAAATGGAGCTCCTCCACCAGTCTGCACTTCAGGAAGAGGACCATCCTGCACACATCAAGGCTGGAGCAACTGCACTGAAAAGAGTCCATCAGTTCACCTACCTGGGGTGCCTCATCTTATCAGATGCCAGAATCGACAGGGAAATCGACAACCCACTGCCTAAGGCGAACAGTGCTTTATGTAGATCGTACAAATGAGAGTGGAACAGCAAATGTCTGATGAAGGGCACCAAGATCAGAGTGTACAGAGCCATTGTACTTACCACCCTCCTGTGTACGGCTGTGAGTTATGAGTTACGGCCTTACACTCCTTGAGCTCTTCCGTAGCGCTGCATTTGCTCCATCCTCATTATTCACTGAAGTGAACGTTGAAGTACTTGAACAGGCAGAGCTCACCAGCATTGACACCACGCTACTGAAGTTCCAGCTGTGCTAGCCAGGGCACGTCTCCAGAATGGAGGATTATCGCCTGCCCGAGATTACCTAGTATGTCGAACTGTCCACCAACCATCGCAAAAGAGGGGCACTGAAGATGCTTACAAAGACTGAAAAAAGCCCTTGATGCGTGTCATATTGACCAGTGAAAAAAGCCCTTGGTGCGTGTCATATTGACCAGTGAAAAAAGCCCTTGATGCCTGTCATATTGACCAGTGAAAAAAGCCCTTGATGCCTGTCATATTGTGAAAAAAGCCCTTGATGCCTGTCATATTGACCGGTGAAAAAAGCCCTTGATGCGTGTCATATTGACCAGTGAAAAAAGCCCTTGATGCCTGTCATATTGTGAAAAAAGCCCTTGATGCCTGTCATATTGACCAGTGAAAAAAAGCCCTTGATGCGTGTCATATTGAGCAGTGAAAAAAAACCCATTGATGCCTGCCATATTGACCAGTGAAAAAAGCCCTTGACGCCTGTCATATTGACCAGTGAAAAAAGCCCTTGATGCCTGTCATATTGACCAGTGAAAAAAGCCCTTGATGCCTGTCATATTGACCAGTGAAAAAAAGCCCTTGATGCGTGTCATATTGAGCAGTGAAAAAACCCCATTGATGCCTGTCATATTGACCAGTGAAAAAAGCCCTTGGTGCGTGTCATATTGACCAGTGAAAAAGCCCTTGATGCGTGTCATATTGACCAGTGAAAAAAGCCCTTGATGCGTGTCATATTGACCAGTGAAAAAAGCCCTTGATGCGTGTCATACTGACCAGTGAAAAAAGCCCTCGATGCGTGTCATATTGACCAGTGAAAAAAGCCCTTGGTGCGTGTCATATTGACCAGTGAAAAAAGCCCTTGATGCGTGTCATATTGACCAGTGAAAAAAGCCCTTGATGCGTGTCATATTGACCAGTGAAAAAAGCCCTTGTTGCCTGTCATATTGTGAAAAAAGCCCTTGATGCGTGTCATATTGACCAGTGAAAAAAGCCCTTGATGCGTGTCATATTGAGCAGTGAAAAAAAACCCCATTGATGCGTGTCATATTGACCAGTGAAAAAAGCCCTTGATGCGTGTCATATTGACCAGTGAAAAAAGCCCTTGATGCCTGTCATATTGACCAGTGAAAAAAGCCCTTGATGCCTGTCATATTGATCAGTGAAAAAAAGCCCTTGATGCGTGTCATATTGACCAGTGAAAAAAGCCCTTGGTGCGTGTCATATTGACCAGTGAAAAAAGCCCTTGATGCCTGTCATACTGACCAGTGAAAAAAGCCCTTGATGCCTGTCATATTGTGAAAAAAGCCCTTGATGCCTGTCATATTGACCGGTGAAAAAAGCCCTTGATGCGTGTCATATTGACCAGTGAAAAAAGCCCTTGATGCCTGTCATATTGTGAAAAAAGCCCTTGATGCCTGTCATATTGACCAGTGAAAAAAAGCCCTTGATGCGTGTCATATTGAGCAGTGAAAAAAAAAACCCATTGATGCCTGCCATATTGACCAGTGAAAAAAGCCCTTGATGCCTGTCATATTGACCAGTGAAAAAAGCCCTTGATGCCTGTCATATTGACCAGTGAAAAAAGCCCTTGATGCCTGTCATATTGACCAGTGAAAAAAAGCCCTTGATGCGTGTCATATTGAGCAGTGAAAAAAACCCATTGATGCCTGTCATATTGACCAGTGAAAAAAGCCCTTGGTGCGTGTCATATTGACCAGTGAAAAAAGCCCTTGATGCGTCATATTGACCAGTGAAAAAAGCCCTTGATGCGTGTCATATTGACCAGTGAAAAAAGCCCTTGATGCCTGTCATATTGACCAGTGAAAAAAGCCCTTGATGCCTGTCATATTGACCAGTGAAAAAAGCCCTTGAAAGCCTGTCACATTGTGAAAAAAGACCTTGATGCGTGTCATATTGACCAGTGAAAAAAGCCCTTGATGCCTGTCACATTGACCAGTGAAAAAAGCCCTTGATGCCTGTCATATTGACCAGTGAAAAAAAAGCCCTTGGTGCCTGTCACATTGACCAGTGAAAAAAGCCCTTGATTCCTGTCATATTGACCAGTGAAAAAAAGCCCTTGATGCGTGTCATATTGACCAGTGAAAAAAGCCCTTGATGCCTGTCACATTGACCAGTGAAAAAATGCCCTTGATGCCTGTCATATTGACCAGTGAAAAAAAAACCCTTGATGCCTGTCATATTGACTAGTGAAAAAAAGCCCTTGATGCCTGTCATATTGACCAGTGAAAAAAAAGCCCCTGATGCCTGTCATATTGACCAGTGAAAAAAAGCCCTTGATGCGTGTCATATTGACCAGTGAAAACCCCCCTTGATGCCTGTCATATTAACCAGTGGTCCTTTGTAGATGCTGACTGCAACGCCTGGCGTAACACCATTAGCAAAGCTGTCTCCTACTTCAAAAGCGCCCACAGGGCCACCCTTGAGGACAAAAGGCGCAGGAGGAAGAACCATGATGTTGCGACAATGATCCCTGATCAGACCTTTACCAGCACCCGTTGTGGCCGGACCTGCCCATCCAGCACTGACCTTGTCAGCCATGAGAGCGCCTGCATTCGACGTGGAGTACTTCTTACATAACCGTCGTCCGCGAAGCCAAGCCTGTACATCCATTCCTCTCTCTTTCTTTCTCTCTCTCCCTTTCTCTCTTGCTTATTATTATTATCATCATTATTATTATTGTAATGATGTTTATTCTCTCTCTCTCTCTCTCTCTCTCTCTCTCTCTCTCTCTCTCTCTCTCTCTCTCCTATTTACTATATACAGATTGTTAACTCCTATGTATTACATTGCAACCTGTTTGTCAATAGCTATTAACAAACATTTGAGAGATGATGTAACAAAGTTCAGATTTGGTATTTCAGATATGTATGCACATTCTCAGCGTCATAGAATTGTAAATGATGGTGTGACTGTTTGTCCCTTATGTCATGAACCACACGGAAAACGAAGTTAATTTTGTTCTGTCATGTCCAGAATTAAGTGATCTTAGACGACAGTATGTTCCTCCTGAACACTTTAGACACACCTCCTTATTCAAATTAATCTTGTTAATGGCATCGGCATTACGATGAAATAGTGCAACAGCTTGCTTCGTATTTGTACACAGGCTTTAAACAGCGAAACTATGCGTCAGCTTTAATTGTTTCATAATTTACTTTTAATGTATCGTGCAAAACTATCCTGTGTATATCCCCCTTCTAAGGGACTATGGCTTTATGAAGAACCTCCCCCCCCCTCTCTCTCTCTCTCTCTCTCTCTCACGTATTTAAAGAGCTTATTAATGTTAATTACAATGCTTATTGAATTTTTGTACAGTAGTTTTGATAGACTTATTGTAAAGGGTATGACTCTGCCCAACTTTTGAGAACAGAGAGTTTGCAGCGGTTAATCCCTCAAACGAGGGATAGGATCGCAGTGAGGGGTAACCTAGCTGGTAGCTTGGAATGCTAGTTAAGAGGCTGGTCACTCAGCTGACAATTTGCCTACAGCTGGTCGGGGCAGACTGGTTTTGAAGAGACAGCCATTGGATTTCAGCCACATCGTAACTGGTGTTGCCTGTGCTGAGGAGCTCTTGAGCCTCTCTTTGGCCATGGCTGATCTGGATGGGTTGGTCTGGGAGACTAAGTATAGGCCAGGGGGACAGCCCTGGGAGACCGTGGAGCTGTAGTTGGTGGTGTCTTTGCTGAGGTGGACTTGAGATTTTAGAGAGGTAAATATCCGCAGGTGGGAGTCGTTGGCGACGTAGTGCACACATGCTGGATTTTGCCCTAGGTACGGAGTCTAAAGGGTCTGTCTTGATGTTTCTCTGCACTCCGCCACATACATGACGGTCGGGCCCGTTGGTTGTCGGACTCTGGGGGAATAGAACGTCAGTTCAAAAGCAGCCCAGCAAAGCCAGATCTGGCCTCATTAGATGCTTCTAGTGGTTCCATTGTGACCCAGGCCACAAAGGAGTTTCTCGAAAGATCTCGTTGAAAGGGACTGGGAGGCCTATATACTCCCAGCGTTCTGGCTTTGAGACCATTTCTTCAGCGAGCAGAGTGTGGTGATGGCTGTGACGCTGATTCCATTATTCAGGTGTTTGTAAATGTAAAGGTATGTTGATGGTTTTTTCCTTTGGTTTGGCTATGTTTTACCTAGAGTGAGGGCAGATGGAGTACTATCTTAGTGAAACAGCACTGGTAAATGGAAGTTAAAAATTCTATGTTCTTACACTTTTATTGTACAAACTCCATTTTCTTTTTAACTGGAAATGTGATATACCAAATTTCCACCGTCAATTCTTCAAGTAACTCTGCAACTAAGCAGGGGCTGGCGCTTAATAAGAATAAAATCAAAAACAGTTATTCAATATTATCACATATTTTATTGTTAGTAATCAACAAATTAATACCAGAAAACATAGATTACAGACGTTGCTGTCTTATATTGTGATTAGTGGATAAAGTTTAACGCGCGCCCTGCAGGTTCCTGGTGTTCGAACACTAGACAAACTGGCTTGTGAACGTCGCCCTTGTTGGCTGGTGAGACGGATAGGGTTAAGTCACAACGTGACCAAGCCGCGCGGCGGCCTGTGCAAATGATTAAGATATTGTCAGTGAAGGTAGTTTTGATGTGTGTCTGGGTTGCTACCTGTTTACAAACGAGTGCTTTACCTGTTTGCTCGATTGTTTCATTATTTGAGCGACTGAAGGGTTGCATGGTTACTTGGCTGAGTAATTATGCAATTAATTACTTGAATGTTGTTCGATTGTTTGTGCGTTCATGTGGCTATTTTGTACGCGAGTAGCCACTGGTCAGCCTGTTTGTTTATTCGGTTGTTGCATCTGTTAGTCTGTGAGTGATTATTTGTTCAATGTATTTACACCCGTGGCTCCATTGCAGGGCTGAAAAGCAACAGCCATTGTTGGGCCAGGGTATAGGCCTAAACGGGTGACACGTGAGGAGCCATAGCGTGTAGCACGCTCTGTCCTGAGGTGGGTGTGTGTACTGAGAGAGAAAAATGGCTTTAGTTGGCTGGTTAATGTGCAAGATGTGTCCTTTTTGAATTTGATCATATATGTGGACACTACGCATGATTTTTTCATACAGTTGTGTAACTGCTATACAGCCCAAGTGATGCCTTGCTATTGAAAATTAGATGTTAATTTATTTCATTCATTGTTCATACCTCCTGCCGTTCGCAACGGGGATTTCCCTTTTTGTGTG
>CM065722.1:73718749-73731249 GCA_033310375.1 Conus canariensis | reverse complement strand
TGTTTTATTCGTTTATGTCTCACCCGATGAAGACCTAAGAGGTCGAAACGCGTTGTGTTTCGTCTTGTGACTTGTTTGTCCACGTTCTCTGGGCGGTTCGCTAACATTTATTTAAGATTTGTTTCGATTAACTATTTCGGCCCAAGGTCAGTGGGGTGGGGTGACTACCATCAGGAGACTACCGCCCTGTCTCTACCACCTATTTCAGTATATTCATGAAGATTGTTGCAACTTCTTTCCTCTAGCTGCCCATTCTGCCCCTATACTTGTAAATCTGTGACATAAAGAACTGTGTGTGTGTGTGTGTGTGTGTTGTGTGTGTGTGTGTGTGTGTGTGTGTGTGTGTGTGTGTGAGGATGCCTGGGCTTGCTGTTTTTCATCAATTTTATATATGTAAAGTTATGGATACACTATGTTGTTATTATTTTATCCTTGTCCCCTTTTGCCTTGATTGCTCTTCGTCTGATGTATAAAAAAAGAAACCTCTTCAACTGAATCCCATTCACTTAATAATACATGTACAACTACATTTTTGAATTTAAAATCATTGTGAATGGATCATGACTGACAATGTGATATAACAAATGCTTATGTTGAAGAAGGAAAAAAAACGTTTGAAAACACAAATATAAAGAAACAGTTTACTAGACGAAAATGTGTTCTTGCTACCTTTTTCGATATAAATAAGGTTTACGATCAAGTGTGGCATTTACAGCTATTGAACAAACTTAAAAACATTGGTTTGACAGGAAATATATACAACTATGTCAGATGTTTTCTAAAGGATAGGGTAATAAGAACAAGAGTAGGAAAAACATATTCCACAAGTAGAACACTTTCAATGGGAATCCCTCAAGGGTGAGTATTAGCACCACTTCTCTTCTCGTTATTAATGCATGATCTGCCAAACAAATTATCAAAAAATGTTGTTCTTGTCCAATATGCAGATGATATATGCATGTGGGATGGATGTAACGTTAACAAAGAAAACTTCACAGCGAGATATAAAATTCGTCAAAAAAATCTATCAAGGAGAACTAAACAAGATGGTGGATTATATGAAGCTAAATGGATTAAGTCTGTCAACCGAAAAAACAAATATGATTCTTTTTAATAGTGGATCTAACCCAGAAAGTATGCCTGTTTTCACATTGGATGATACCCCTCTTAAGTACGTAACAGAGATCAAATTTCTAGGAGTTTATTTTACATCTTAATTATCATGGAACTTTCATATCGAATACTTATTAACAAAGGCGAGAAAAACATTAAACATGAAAATTATTTCTAAAGAAAAGTGGGGGCAAGATCCAGCTACATTGATTACTGTATGTAAATCTTTAATGAGATCGAAAATAACTTATGCCCAAGAAATATTCTTTAACGCGCCTAAATATGTATTACAAAAAACTGCAAAGTATTGAATGTAAGGCACTGAAATTAGCCCTTGGACTTCCTGTGCACGCATCATCGTCACGTACATATTATGAAGCCCAGGTACTTCCTCTAGATGATTGTAGAGATTTAACATATTGTAAATTTGTCATTAAAAGTACAGCTAGAACAACACAAATTAAATCAGAAATCAACATAAGATCAGATTTTGATTTTCCGAAAAGAGCAAAGTCTATAACTTCTCAAATAACTACAGAAACTTATACATCAAAAATAATTTCAGATTCTGGGGTTTCTTTAGAAAAAGAAGCTTTCTCTCCCAGACCATCTTTTTGTCCTATTCCACCCTGGGAACTAAAAAAAGCCCATTTTGATATTGATCACACCAACATCAAAAAAGATGAAAATATCAATATGCTAACAAGTTATACCAAGTGTCATATTGACGAGAAATACATAACCAATTAGAAATATACACAGATCATTGGTAAGCAAACAGGTTGTGCATTCTTAATCCCAGACTTCAGGGTGGAAAAATCTTTTTACATTGGATGTAACATATCTATATTCACAGCTGAATTAACGGCAATACTCATGGCTTTGAATTACCTTTTAAATTTCCCCCAAACAATATTTCAAACTCAGTTGTGTGTAGATTCAAAATCAGTCCTTCAGGCGATTAAAGATTTTCATTTGCATACTAGGCCTGAAATGATTATTGAGATAAGCTGTTTGATTCATATGCTTATTGAAGGAGGCACCCAATTATCCTTTTGTTGGATTCCTTCACACTGTTCCTTTTATTACAATGATAAAGTAGATAGGGCAGCTAAATGTGGAGCAAAACGTATCTCTGGTTCTGAATATCTTAAACTACTCTTATCGGTACATGAGAAGTGCAATTTAGTTAAAACATATATTTCGAAAACTTTCAAAGATAGAATGATAGAACATGACAAGCAAAATCAGTTTGATATTTTTGATATTAAAATCATTCAACATAATTTTAGTTTAAATAAGAATATACTTTCATTGATGTATAGGTGGAAACTTGATGCTTTTAAAACAAAATATGTTAAAAATGTAGTGTGTTTATGTAAAAAGAAAATAACACGTGCTCATATTGTTACATGTCAAGACAAGAGAAAAATAATTCCCGTGTTGAGGCACAGGCCATCTTTGAGTCACCAGCTCTAACATATGAGTTTTTTTGTATGCTTAGCGCGCACTCCATTGGGGAAGTATTTATAGGTTCCTTTTTTGTGTGTGGGGCGGGGATGGGGGATATGTGTGGGGAGGGAAGATGGAATAATGTACAAAGCTCAAAAGTGACAAGGACTGAGAAAGGTTAAGTTTGTGTGCCTTGATGGTTGTTAATTAGTTTTGTTAAAATTTTAGCTTTTTTTTTCCTTTTCAAACTTATTTGAAAAATTTAAGTGTTTTGTAATTACCATTATTATTCATATAAGCACTCATATAAGCACACACATATGCACACACACATACTCAAACACACTTGCATATGTATACACACACACACGAGCACACGCACATGCACACATACGTGTGAGCGCACAAGCATAAGCACATATGCTCTTTCTTTCCCTATCTCTCGCTTTCGGCACAACTTTTTTTTTTATCGTCTAATATCACGAGCAGTGGAAAGACGTTAAATGAATCACACACACACACACACACACACACACACAACACACACACACACACACACACACACACACACACACACTCGCGTCTCATCAGCATCCTTTCCTCTGCCTGTTGTGATGATTTATATGGAAACAGTGAAGACAGAGCTACATTTATTGCAGGTGTGGATGAACACTTCTGCATTTAACCTTACACATGTCCCGCCCTATCCGAACACACACACACACACACACACACACACACACACACACACACACACACACACACGCACACACACACACTCGCGTCTTATCAGCATCCTTTCCTCTGCTACTTTAGCGGTGTGCATGCATTTTAACAGTTGACTGCTTTGATGCTGTTTTGATCAGTACGACATATGTGTCTATTCTCATTGACTGATTACTATGATACCTGATAGTGTTTTGATCAGTAAGACATATGTGTCTATTATCATCTGACTGACTACAATGATAGTGTTTTGATCATTCTCACAGTGTTTGGATCAGTACGAAATAATATGTGTCCATTCGCATAGTGTTTGGATCAGTACGAAGTATGTGTCCATTCTCATAGTGTTTGGATCAGGACGAAATATGCACTTGTTTTCCCCCACTATTTAATTGTTCAGCATTATATCATTTGGTCAATCAGTGGGCGATTGCATCTCTTAGGAGTTCCAAGTAAAGGTTGTTCTGCACAATTCTTAGCCGCTGACGATGCTTGGGTTATTGAACAGCAGAGCTGATCACTCAGACTGTTCCATATCTTTTGATCTCCCTTGCATCCTTAAATGGATCCTCAAGCATAGGCTCAAAGATTGTCCCTACATTTTATACTGTTTGCATAATGTTTTAGTTTTTCAGCAACTTTTTCCCCTCCACACTTTCGTTTCTTTTATCTATACCTTTGGCTGGCTGCTTTGACGGTGCTGTTGGATTCTTTTTTGAACCCTTGGTTGTGAGAACACCACAGCATTATGGACTGTGGTGTGTCTCTATTTGACGCCAAGAGCACCGACACAATCAACCGTGTCTTCCTGAAGAGTCCGATCCAGCGGACGAAAGGCCTAGGAGCAGCAATACATGTAGATCTGCCTTCGAGGGGGACTGCGATGGTTCGCTTATGCAGCTATTGAAGGGTTTTCATGTCTATAATATATATTTTTCACATTTTCTTCATCTTCCATTATTTTTTTTTCCAAATCTTTGCCAAGTCATTACTAAAATGATGAACGCATTGTTAACCTGCACTTGTTTTTCCCCACTACTTAATTGTTCAATAAGAAATATGTGTCCATTCTCATAGTGATTGGACCAGTACAAAATATGTGTCCATTCTCATAGTGTTTGGACCAGTACGAAATATATGTGTCCATTCTCATAGTGTTGTGGTCAGTACGAAACATGTGTCCATTCTCATAGTGTTTGGACCAGTGCGAAATGTGTGTCCATTCTCATAATGTTTTGAACAGTAGGAAATATGTGTCCATTCTCATAGTGTTTTGAACAGTAGAAAATATGTGTCCATTCTCATAGTGTTTTGAACAGTAGGAAATATGTGTCCATTCTCATAGTGATTGGACCAGTACAAAATATGTGTCCATTGTCATAGTGTTTGGACCAGTACGAAATATATGTGTCCATTCTCATAGTGTTGTGGTCAGTACGAAACATGTGTCCATTCTCATAGTGTTTGGATCAGTACGAAATGGTGTGTCCATTCTCATGTTTTGAACAGTAGGAAATATGTGTCCATTCTCATAGTGTTTTGAACAGTAGAAAATATGTGTCTATTCTCATAGTGTTTTGAACAGTAGGAAATATGTGTCCATTCTCATAGTGTTTTGAACAGTAGGAAATATGTGTCCATTCTCATAGTGTTGAACAGTAGGAAATATGTGTCCATTCTCATAGTGTTTTGAACAGTAGGAAATATGTGTCCATTCTCATAGTGTTTTGAACAGTAGGAAATATGTGTCCATTCTCATAGTGTTGTGGTCAGTACGAAATATGTGTCCATTCTCATAGTGTTTTGAACAGTAGGAAATATGTGTCCATTCTCATAGTGTTGTGGTCAGTACGAAATATGTGTCCATTCTCATAGTGTTGTGGTCAGTACGAAATATGTGTCCATTCTCATAGTGTTGTGGTCAGTACAAAACATGTGTCCATTCTCATAGTGTTGTGGTCAGTACAAAATATGTGTCCATTCTCATAGTGTTGTGGTCAGTACAAAATATGTGTCCATTCTCATAGTGTTGTGGTCAGTACAAACTATGTGTCCATTCTCATAGTGTTGTGGTCAGTACAAAACAGGTGTCCATTCTCATAGTGTTGTGGTCAGTACAAAACAGGTGTCCATTCTCATAGTGTTGTGGTCAGTACAAAACAGGTGTCCATTCGCATAGTGTTGTGGTCAGTACAAAACAGGTGTCCATTCTCATCTTACTGACGGCCCATTTTGCGTTTCTTCTTTTCGTGGCCACAACCGTTGTCTCGTTGGTTTTCTCTCCCCCCCCCCCCCTTCCTCTGATATCATCTCTCGCATACATGTATGTATGTATGTATGTCTGCATGTATGCATGCATGTATGTACATATGTACGTACGTATGTATGTGTCTATCTGTCTATCTATCAATCTATCTACCTACCTACTTATCTATCTACATACATACGTATGCATATGTATGTATATATGTATGCTGGTTTGTTCAGCAGTTGAGGACAGCACTTCTCTGAGTCCTACCCGAACCTTCGGGTATATCTTTTTCTTACACACACACACACACACACACACACACACACACACACACACACACACACATTCAAATAGCAAGAGACACAGACTACAAAACAAGCACATGGAAAACAACATCAACAGGAAAAACAATAACAATCCTTTTTCGTCATTACCGTTGTTCTTGTTGTTGTTGGTACTTTTCTTATAAAATTCATCTTAATACAACATTTGTTTTTAGGCCTACTAAATGAATTAGGACCTTAACTGGTAGGCGTAAAGTATCATCATTCAGCTGGAATGGAAATGAGACTTTTTTTGTGGCATCAGTTATCGGATCAGTGGAGCACCGAAGGCAGTGATGATTGTTGTTGTTGTTGAATCCCCTAAGGCCAAAATCCACCTCTTCATTTTTTGGGGGCTTCACACTGTCCTCTTCCTCCGCAAAAAATGAAAAAAAAAAACCCCAATTTTCACAACTAATTTTTTTTTCTCTCCAACCAGTCTCTTACCCACCATACATAGTCTGTATGTTATCTTACAAATGGACATATTCTTGCTGATTTTAATGTTTTGGCGTTTGATACAAAGTGTCTGGGTTTGTGTTAATGTTCTAATGCGTTGTGTACTGGCACTCTCACTCTGATAATGTGCTGCTTATACCAAAAAGAACAACATAAATGAAACAGCAGACTTCACTATTTTCTTTTCTTTCAGTTTTTCAAGAGAGGAGAGAGAGAGAGAGAGAGAGAGAGAGGAGAGAGAGAGAGAGAGGGAGGGAGCATGACAGACCGACAGACAGGTAAACACACAGACGGATAGACGAACGAGGGAAATGAAACACTTGATCAAAGCATAATGTTGTGTGTGTGATTCATAGCGGATGTTGCAATGTATCAACGGGAATCTTTGTGTAGAAGCCATGATTTATGAACTGAACTGGATAAATTAGAAGGAGAAGATGGGGCACGCAGAGGTGGCAATGAAATCCATTTTCTTCTCCACTGTCCTAAAGCTACGGTACTTCGACAATACCTAGAAGATACCACTCTTCATTGTCAAGATTTAATTTGTGTATTCTATTTAGGGCGCGGAAATATGGAAAATGATTTTTTAAAATGGTTTCGGAAGGCTGCGTCAGCTTGTACAATTTCAGAGTGGGAAAACGATTGAAAAGAAGTGATCTGATCAAAATTGGGAAGGTTCTGTATACTGTTCGTTTACACAACAGGTGATTAGCTACAGCAAAAAGAATCATAGGGTTGGAAAGAAGGTCAACGAATTAAAAAAAAAAAAAAGAGTTGGCGAAAAGAATCATGCGCTGAGGTCCTTTCCGCCAGGAGAAAATGTTCTTTTACGAGTGGCGACGAAAACACTGAAATAAAGGTGAAAGTTCAACGAATTAAAAAAAAAGATAAGAGTTGGCGAAAAGAATCATGCGCTGAGGTCCTTTCCGCCAGGAGAAAATGTTCTTTTACGAGTGGCGACGAAAACACTGAAATAAAGGTGAAAGTACAACTCCCCACTAACCATCTTCGTCATTGTTGTGGCATATCCTGCGGACAGAACCTCGACAAGCCGTCGTTGACGCTGGGTCATATCCTGAAGTCACAAACAGGCACGCATCACGCAACAGGCGTTAACTGCGTCAGACACACACATGCCTCTCATCGCCAGTCGAGATGGCTTACATTATGTGTGTGTGTGTGTGTGTGTGTGTGTGCAGCACCAGCCAATAAAAAGACGGAAGCTTTGCCCAGCTGCGCGCGACACGTCTCCGACACTCACGTGGATACCGTGAAGAGAAAGGCGTAGAACGTCACAGCCAGATTTGTCACATGACCCGTTTTGTCCATTCGTATGATTTCAGGGTTCAGCGCTACAACAGCTCATCCGACCACACATTGAACGATTCACGGGCTGACGCCCCGTTGGGAGAATAAGAAATTTTGTCCTGAGAAACAAAACAAAACAAAGAGATCTATGTATCTACAAAATACTAAATGTGAATCGATGACATGATAGCTAAATTGCCGACATTCTTTTTGATTGTTCACCTCTACATGATCTTTCTTTCAACACACACACACACACACACACACACACACACACACACACACACACATATATATATATATATATATATATATATATATTAGCAGGTGCACCCGGCGTTGCCCGGGATATGAACATTCTTTGCGATACTCACGTGACGGCAAACATGTATTAATTGTTTTGATTTACAATCAATCCCCCCCCCCCCCCCAACATCTTCCCACCCCCTTCCCCCACACAAATACACATTCTGTCTGTCTGTCTGTCTGTCGTCTGTCTGTCTCTCTCTCTCTCTCTCTCTCTCTCTCTCTCTCTCTCTCTTATACATTCTATTGTTTTCTGCCTACCTCTGGCCCCTTTCCTCTGGATCTTCCCTAGCACGTCGAGATGCTTTTCTCGCTCTATTTTCTGCCTGCACTCACTGTTCCCATTCCCATTCTTCTGATTGCCCTTAATTTTGTAGGAATAGACTTTGTGCAGAAGTAGTTTATTTCAACGGGTCTGTGTCCAATGAAAAAATAGTGTATCAGGCTTTGCACTGTGCAATCATTTTTCTGGCCCCTCTCATTCCTCCCTTTTCATCCCCCTACCCTGTCCCATCCATGTTGCAAAATTACTTACCGTTACTGGACAAACGCATACCGAATTTTATCAATAGCAGTGTAAATTTAGAAAATAACGGTTTTTAACGGTCAATGTTAAGTTTTGGTTCGTAAAATTTGCATAACATTGTTCAGCGCTTAAAACTGTACGTGCATACTGAATGTTATCAAGAACGGTGAAAATTTAGAAATTCAGAAAATAACGGTTTTTAACGATCTATGTTAAGTTTCGGATCTTGAAAATTGTATATCATTGTTTATCGTTCAAAACTGCACATGTATATCGAATTTCTTCAAGAATACTCTAAATTTATAAAATAACGTTTTTTAACGGTCAATTTTAAATTTCGGTTCGTAAAAGTTGTATATCATTTTTCGGCGTTTAAAACTGCACATGTATACCCAATTTCATCAAGAACAACCTAAATTTTGAAAATATCGGTTTTTAACGGTCAACTTTAATGGTCATAATGACTATCTAATGACCCTATGTTACCCGCTGGATGTTCCTGTAGGCTTATGTCAAGTTTGGTGGCGATCCGATAACTCTCGTGGCCGCCAACCTCAGAAGATCGGGTTTTAAACAGTTTTTATAGGGTTTGGTGTTTTTAACGGTTTTTAACTGTTATAAATAACGTTTCTTAACTGCCAAATAACGGTTCTAATTTTCGAGAAGTAGCCCTGTACCTGTGCAATGTTACAACGGCCATTTGATGAAAAGCAGAGGAAAAAGATGTCTTTGAAACCGTTATAACAGTTTTTTAACGATTTTTTAACGGTTTTATTTTTTTTTAGAGATTAGCCCAAAACCATCCTCGGGTCACAACAGACGTACCTGCTAAATTTCAGGAAGATCGGGTTTTAAACAGTTTCTTGTATAGGATTTGGTGTTTTGAACGGTTTTTAACTGTTATAAATAACGTTTTTTAAATGCCAAATAACGGTTCTAATTTTCGAGAAGTAGTCCTGTACCTGTGCAATGTCACAACGGCTATTTGATGAAAAGCAGAGGAAAAAGGATGTCTTTGAAACCGTTATAACAGTTTTTTAACGGTTTTTAACGTCAATGTTAAGTTTTGGTTCGTAAAATTTGCATAACGTTGTTCAGCGCTTAAAACTGTACGTGCATACCGAATGTTATCAAGAACGGTGAAAATTTAGAAATTCAGAAAATAACGGTTTTTAACGGTCAATGTTAAGTTTCGGATCTTGAAAATTGTATATCATTGTTTATCGTTCAAAACTGCACATGTATATCGAATTTCTTCAAGAATACTCTAAATTTATAAAATAACGTTTTTTAACGGTCAATTTTAAATTTCGGTTCGTAAAAGTTGTATATCATTTTTCGGCGTTTAAAACTGCACATGTATACCCAATTTCATCAAGAACAACCTAAATTTTGAAAATAACGGTTTTTAACGGTCAACTTTAATGGTCATAATGACTATCTAATGACCCTATGTTACCCGCTGGATGTTCCTGTAGGCTTATGTCAAGTTTGGTGGCGATCCGATAACTCTCGTGGCCGCCAACCTCAGAAGATCGGGTTTTAAACAGTTTTTATAGGGTTTGGTGTTTTTAACGGTTTTTAACTTGTCATGAGTCGGCCGAATGTTCTCGAGCATTTAGGCAAATTAAGGGTAGTTTTGCTGTTGTTGAAAGCAAGTTCCTTGGGTTCTTCAAGGGTGCGAATTCAGGCATCACCAGAGGGGAATACCCCAAGTCGTATACTGAAGGAGGGAGAGTTACTGGAGAGTGGTTCGCATGTCTAGGGGGGTAGTAACAAGAACATGCCGACCTGCCGGTCCTGGGTAGACGAGAGTGTCCACTCTGAGCACTGGCTATTCATGGGGTTCTCCAGTGGGCCTGAAGGGAAGGCGATCGTGTCAGGTGACCGTCACGGGAAGGTGACCGTCAGCCTGCAGGCAGAGTACAGCGACCAGTCAGTCGTCCTTGTTCTGAGGAATGAATGGAAGGCTTCGGCCTATTGAGTGGTTTGCACCTTGTTGTCTATAGAGGTAGTAACTACTTGAAGCATCAGTCCTGGCTGGTAGAGAAGTCCAGGCTGTTAGTACAATGGGTAGCTTGGGGAATCGAACATGAGTTGAATAGGAGGTTATGCATTAACTACTTGGTACCCAAGTCTTTGTTGGCGCTAGCAGCTGTGGTGTGTGTGTATGTGTAGGTGACTAGTGATTCCATTGGCAGAATAAAAATAACTTGGGGATTTATTGGTACAAATCGTGTGATGTGTGTGTGTGCCAGTGATTCCATTGGTTGAACCAGTTAAACTCGGGTTCTCTCTTTCTTTGAAAACGAATATAAGGTGCATGGAAAACCAGGAAGTGTGTGATTCACTTAAGGGAAAGTGAACTCGCCTGTCTTGCTGAGGGCTCAAGAAAATACAGCGTGAAGCAGAGGCTTGCTGTCGCCTCGTTGTCTCCTGGGTGGGGACGTAAGACAGTGGAGGTTGCTGTCGCCTCGTTGTCTCCTGGGTGGGGACGTAAGACAGTGGAGGTTGCTGTCGCCTCGTCTCCTGGGTGGGGACGTAAGACAGTGGAGGTTGCTGTCGCCTCGTTGTCTCCTGGGTGGGGACGTAAGACAGTGGAGGTTGCTGTAGCCTCGGAGCCGACGACGAGAAGAATTGTCTCCTGTGTGGGGACTGTCAACAGCAAGACGTGTTAGCCTGTTGGAGCTTAGACAGGGAGCTGCCAGACAACGGTGGTGTGTTTGCAGCCAGAGAAGACCTGTGGGAGAGGCCGACAGGAGCCCTTTCCGTGGAGAGGGCGAAGTGCAGTGGAGTCCGGGAGACTCGGTCTGAGGGTGCGACTCCAGCTACGTTGCCAGTGTCCCCCAACTGGGATTTGGCCAACTGGGAGGACACAACAGTGTGGCAGCTTCATTTCGTGGTCGCACAGTGGACACAACAGTGTGGCAGCTTCATTTCGTGGTCGCACAGTGGACACAACAGTGTGGCAGCTTCATTTCGTGGTCGCACAGTGGAAACAACAGGTGGCAGCTTCAGTTCGTAGTCGCACAGTGGGAGGAGAGAAACTGACGGTCAACCAAGGAATGCTGGCAAGTTATGGACGTTTTATTTGTTCTTAAGTCTATAAGTGTGCAAACAAAATAGTGGAATATTGTCTTTCCTGGTTAAGTAAGAATAACTGAAGAACAGGGGATGCGATTTATGAAATTGTCTGTATGATGTTTACATATTTGTATGATACAGATAAGTGTGTTGTGTAGTGACGGGTGGGGGCTCGGAGTCAAGTTAAATAAAAGTTGATTATTTTCTATGAATGTTATTTGTTTCCCGTCACCTTTGTGCGGGCCCGATGTGAGTGACAGAGTGCGTGTGCCTATGCGAGAGCGCATTTTGGTTGTGAAAGCGTAAATACTTCTGTCTATAACCCCCCTGCATCCCTGAATATTAAAATCATATTTTAATAACGAGGGGGAGCGTCGGAGGCCCGTCACATAACTGTTATAAATAACGTTTCTTAACTGCCAAATAACGGTTCTAATTTTCGAGAAGTAGCCCTGTACCTGTGCAATGTTACAACGGCCATTTGATGAAAAGCAGAGGAAAAGAATGTCTTTGAAACCGTTATAACAGTTTCTTTTAACGGTTTTTAACGGTTTTATTTTTTTAGAGATTAGCCCAAAACCATCCTCGGGTCACAACAGACGTACCTGCCAAATTTCAGGAAGATCGGGTTTTAAACAGTTTCTTTTGTAGGGTTTGGTGTTTTTAACGGTTTTTAACTGTTATAAATAACGTTTTTTAACTGCCAAATAACGGTTCTAATTTTCGAGAAGTAGTCCTGGACCTGTGCAATGTCACAACGGCTATTTGATGAAAAGCAGAGGAAAAAGATGTCTTTGAAACCGTTATAACAGTTTTTTAACGAATCTTAAATAAATGTTAGCGAACCGCCCAGAGAACGTGGACAAACGAGTCACAAGACGAAACACAACGCGTTTCAACCTCTTAGGTCTTCATCAGGTGAGACATAAACGAATAAAACAACGAAAAT
>CM065722.1:73693749-73706249 GCA_033310375.1 Conus canariensis | reverse complement strand
TAGATAGTTATCGTAACAGTAACTTGCAAAATGTATTACCTTGTAGATAGTTATCGTAACAGTAGCTTGCCGTGGAAAACTTGCATTCATCCTTTCAAAGGAGATGAAGAGGCTACGGATGATGCATTTCCACAGACTCACTTCAAAATGTAACAGGATCATTCCTAGGCCACATTCTATTCTTCTACCAAGTTTCGTTAACACTGATTTATTTTTTTGTTTGTTTGTTTGCTTGTTTTGTTTGTTTCGTAAAGCTGACTAAATTTGTCGCAAAGAATCAGTGAGGACCCTTCGTTGGTCCGGATCCACAGTCAATGTAAATGGATCCGTCCCACAGCCAATGTAAATGGATCCGTCCCACAACCAATGTAAATGGATCCGTCCCACAGCCAATGTAAATGGATCTGTCCCTGGCATACTTTCTACATTTCAAAGATTTTTTTTTTTTGGTGGGGGGGGGGGGGGGGGGGGGGGGGGAGGGAGGGTGATACGTTCTGTAGTTTTGCTTCCGCCTTGCTGTTAGACAGACGAACAAACTTTGGTGGTAATGATGATGATGGTGATACTGAAATTACCGCTGGTGCCAACTACTAGTGGTGCTGGTCTGCTGCTACTGGTGCTGCTGCTGCTGCTGCTGCTGCTGTAGCAGCAGTTGCTACTGCCACTAATCTGATGTCAAATAACGAAACTTCCGTTATTGATGGTTATGGTGATGTGATGAAACAATGGAAAATCCGCAAATACCACAGCTGCCTTTGAAACGATTGTGCATTAAAGAATGATACCGAGTTGAGATGATCTTCATGGACAAAGTTCACAATTATCTGCCTCTTGAGACGCGGTGTGTGTGTGTGTGTGTGTGTGTGTGTGTGTGTGTGTGTGTGTGTTGTGTGTGGCGTGTGTGTGTGCGTGCGTGCGTGCGTGCGTGCGTGCGCGTGCGTGCGTGCGTGCGTGCGTGCGTGCGTGCGTTGGTGTGGTGGTGTGTGTGTGTGTGTGTGTGTGTGTGTGTGTGAACAATCCACTCCATAGAACCTTTCACCCTTCGCAAATCCCCAAGGTCGTGGTGTATCGTGACCTGTAATGTCGGAATCTCTACCCATTAACGTTTTATTTTTCCCCTCCCGTTTTAGTTCGCTTTATTTGATATTTAACTGCTGGTCCGATCACATAAATCTCTGACGGACGGTGTCGTATGACAGGACCCAGCGTAGCGTGATACGGTGATATTGATTGACGTCACAGGGAAAGCAACAGCCGCCGTTGAAATACAGTAATGGGGGAATGAGAGAGTGTGGGGAAGGGTAGAAGGTGGGGGGGGGGGGGAGGTTGAAGAGGAGTGGAGGTGCGGACAGGGTAAGGTGAAGGAAGAGGGTGCAGGATGGGGGGGCAGGGAGGGGGGAGGGGGGGGGGGGGGGGGGGGGGGGGGGGGGGGGGGGGGGGTATGTGTATTTTCCGCCTTGGCCAAGGCTCGACGCCTTCATGCTCGCTCTGTCTTTCTCTGTCTGTCCGTCTTTCTCTGTCTGTCCGTCTTTCTCTGTCTGTCCGTCTTTCTCTGTCTGTCCGTCTTTCTCTGTCTGTCGTCTTCTCTGTCTGTCCGTCTTTCTCTGTCTTTGTTCTCCGTCGTCCTCTCCCTCCGCTGTCTCTGTCCTCTCTCTGTTCCCCCACCTCCTCTCTCTCTCTCTCTCTCTCTCTCTCTCTCTCTCTCTCTCTCCCCCCCCCCCCCCCCTTTTCTTTTCATTTTGTTGCCTTTAAATCTCATTGCATAATTAAGCTTAGCAAGGACAGACTGGATGCAATAGGCTTTGCCTAAAATTCCTGATCCTTGATCGAATAAAGGTTTTCTGTGTTCTGACTTCTCTCTTCCTCTCCCTCCCCCCCCCCCCCCCCTTCTTCCTCTTTCTCTTCCTGCAATGTTTTAAGTGTTGGAGATAACGGTTCAGCACCAGAAACAGAAACAACAATTAAAAAAAAAAGTGTTTGAGTTTCAAAGTGTAGTGTCGGCTATGTGTGAGGGGACGATGAAAGCCAGTTTCTCCGAGCGTAAATGACATCTGTGTCAATATTCGTGATGTGTGTGTGTGAGACAAACAGAATGCGACATGAGCGTAAATGACATCTGTGTCAATATTCGTGATGTGTGTGTGTGAGACAAACAGAATGCGACATGGGAGCGAGAAGAAGATACAGATCAAGTTGTGTACGGTGTCGCGATGCACGGAGAGAGAGAGAGAGAGAGAGAGAGAGAGAGAGAGAGAGAGAGAGAGAGAGAGGAGAGAACAAAAGAGGAAAGTTTAAAACTTTAAAGAACTCAGTCGCTAATTCAGTCTCGTTATTATCTAGGACAAATTATAATTATCTTTAAAGGTTTGATGTCGAATGGTAAAGGGTTAAAAAGTTTTGTTTTCTGCAAGCATACCGCTGATATTTTTTTAACACCGGATTTAGAAACGTGCTGCGATTGGTCAACACTTGACACACTTGACATCCGTCGGTCTTGTTTAACGTACATAATGTAACAACAACTTTCATTGATTGTCTCTTCTTCGTCTTTCTAAATCGTAGTCTTGCTCAGTGAGACCAGATTACAACCGGACAGATGCCTGCTACCTCCTACCCAGTCCAGACCAAGTAAACATTGTGAGGCTGAGGACGGGCCACTCCAGGCTACACCATCACATGTTCACAAGGTTCCGCATTGGCGAGTCTGCAGTGTGCCCCTGCGGTACAGCCCCAATGACAGTGGAACACGTCCTACAGGACTGTCCAACACACCATAACCTGAGAGCAGACACCTGGCCTGCTGACCAACCGATGAGGGAGAAACTCTACGGATCTCTGGAGGGCCTTCGCCGGACGGCAGCCTTCGTCAGTGCATCGGGGGTTCCTGTCTGAGCGAACGACGACGACGAAGAAGAGGAAGCTCAGTGAGAGTGTTCTATGAATGGTGTTCGCCCAACTGGAATAAACAAAATACTGTAATTTTCCTAAGAACTTGCAAACTTACTTCAAGGTTAAGGTGAGAATGACTATTGCCTTTTTTTAAGACAGTTTGTAATTGATATTTTGCATGTTCTGTAGCTGAAAAGAGCTGTCGAGGTAGACACGCAAACACACACACACACAGACAGACAAACAGACAGACAGACAAACAGACACACAGACACACACAGACGCACACACAGACACAAACACACACACACACACACACATTACACACACACACACACACGCGCGCGCGCGCGTACACACACACACACATACGCACACACGCATTTACACACATACGCATGCAAGCACACAACACACACATACACCCACACCCACCCACCCACACCACACACACACACGCTCGCATGCGTAAATGATACTGATGGATAGGGACAACTGTTCTCTAAGCTGACAGCCAAAGAAACGGTATCAACATCTGAGGACAGTAACTGCTGATTTGTTCTCTGCATCTCGCAAAGACTGCAGAGTTTGTCCCAGTGGGGCGATTTGGACGTTGCAATTACATGTCCGATTTGTCAAGTTAGCCCTAGTTGTTCAAACGTTTCTTTCTCAGAAACATCGTACATTTCAGTCTCTTTATCTCAACTGTTTCCTGCTGTCTCTGCCATTTTCTTTCCGTGTGAATGTTCCTTCCCCCATCTCCTTTCATGCCAGAGTCTGTCCTTCTGCTTGTCTCAGCCTGTCTTCCGTCTATCTGTCTGTCTGTCTGTTTGTCTGTCTGTCTGTCTGTCTGTCTGTCTGTCTCGTTCTGGCTGTGTCTCAATTCCTCCCGTGTCCTTGAACTATTCTCTCACTATCTTTTAGAAAGAGAGGGGATAGTTACCGCCAAGGACATTGACAAACAAAGCACAGGACAAGACACAATGCATTTCGACCTCTTGGGCAAAAAACAAACAAACAAATAAACAAACAAAAAAAAAAGATCACATTTAACATTTAGGACAGTACAAACAAAGAACGAAGAGTGACTTATCTGTCCATGTGTTCAGAAAAAATGGCCGCCAGAGGCGTTCTTTGTTTGTACTGTCCTAAATGTTAAATGTGATCTTTCTTTTTTTTTGCCTGAGAACCAAGAGGTCGAAATGCATTGTGTCTTGTCTTGTGCTTTGTTTGTCAATGTCTTTGGCGGTAACTAACCCCTCTCTTTCTAAATTTTGCTTCGTTCTCCGCCCTCAGTCACTCCATTTTGAAACTATTCTCTCACTAGTTTCGTTATAGACAGTCATATAATAGGAATTTGATATGTCGACAATGTCGAAATACAAGAGAGGATGAAATTCATTTTGTATTGGCTAGTCCAATATTAAAAAATCTTAGGGAACAATTTATCCCACGAAAGTATTTCAATAACCCTTGTCTTTTCGAATTAACCGTGTGAATTTCATCATCAAATGAAAACACCGTAAAACAGTTAGCTGTCTATTTATGCAAAGCGTTCGAGACGAATTATGTGTATAACATAAAGAATACCAATATCAATTTGCGACATGTATCACAATGCATATCCCCACATTAAAGGGCTTCAGCCTGTATGAATTGAACATTGGAGTCCTGAGTTTCAATTCCTCCCTCCGTTGACGGACCCCCTCCTTCCCCCCCCTCCCCCCCCCCTCCCAACTCCGCCTTCTTCCCTACTCCTGCTCTGCTCCCCTCCCTCTCTGTCTGGCTCGGCAGATAAGACGCACACGACAGAGCGACACCCTGCACTCTTCTTGGATAGATGCCCTGCGTTATCTCACGGTCCATGCGCCTGGCACTTTATCTGTCTGACGAAAACGAATGATGATTCACCAGACCAGGGGACAGAATGGCACAAATTACAATGCAAAAGCAACGCGTTTCGACCTGTAGGCGTTCTTCTGTCTCTTCGTCTGAGAAGACAGCTAACGATGACCATAAACGTTTCATTGGACAGTCGACAATGCGTGTACGCCATCACCAACGCCTTGTTTTTTTTTATCCTGTCACGCTGATACGAGACGTATTCTAGACAAGATCTGCCTAATACCAAATGTAGTTTTGCGAGAAATGGGAATTGTACAAAGCAACATCTGTAGTTTGTGCTTGAGGAAAGAGCCAGCATAAAACATGGTCTGTGGGAATGTGTTCACACACACAATTTCTGGAACGTTTCAAAACCATGTTAAAGCACACTGCTGCAATAAAGATAAAGTCAATTTAAACGAACGCATCATCGTTTTTGGTACTGATCAAAACTTGAAGAGTGGCCATGTTTTTTTTTTTTTTTAATCACATTTTGTTGTGCGCTAAATTTCATATAATATGTCAATGCAGACTGGACAAAATAATACCAACACTAAACTCATTCTGGAAAAAAACACAAAAAAACTGAGCAATCACATCGAGAACGTAATCAAAATGAAACTGACTAGGCCTGCTATAAATTCATAATAGAAATTTAAATCACCATTATTTTATATTGTTAATCAAGGCTGTGTTTTACATATCTAGGCACCACTTCTAAATCCATATTTCCACTATTTTCAGTATGATACCTACCCTATACCTTATTATTGTTATATATTCTGATTCGTATATTAAGTCACAAGAGAACGTACGATTGGATATGAAACAAAGCAAGCAACGAGTGAAATAGATACATTTCTTTAGAGTATCAGAGTGAGAGAGAAGAGGAGAGTGGGAGAGCCGGAGAGCCTGAAAACATGGAATGGGAGGAGGCCAGGGATGGGCATCGAAAAGGAAGACTGAGACAGAAAAGATACAATCATGAAACCATTACGCCAGAATGTTTACATCAGATGACAGTCCTTTTCTTTTCTTCTAATTTTTCTTATCACGTTAAACGCCTTCTTATTGAAAATAAGTATCTCTCCAGATATCATATCCCTAATTCCTATAAGCTTCTAGCTGTGTTTTCATGTAGTAGTGCGTATTCATTGTTATATATGCGTAAACATGTGGCACACCTTTGCGTTTATTAGTGGAAAATGTTTATATAGTACAATATTGAAAGCATTTATGGGATATGCATGTATAAACCTACCAACTGCTTGATGGATTATGTGATCGTGATAAAGAAATTAAAAGAAAAATCTGCCTAATACTTCATGACGACCTAAACATACAGTTTCACCATGTGCACACCCGCACGCCCCAAAGCCCTTCTCTCTCCCTTTTCGAACTCCTTTCTCTGCGGTCGAATTTTTTGGTTGCGTCAGATCACAATCCTGTCGCCATGATGAAACCTTCTCGAGGTCTTGACGGCTGCCCCAAAGCTGCATCTGCAGCTCTGCACCCTCTGGCCAGGTTTGACGCCGTAGAACATGATGGACTGGACAGTGTTGGAGGGTGTGTGCTGGGTCTGAGATCCAGTGCCACACGGACGTTCGTCTCTGTGGGTAATCTTAATTCGGTTGAAGTGACTCAGCAGTCGGCAGTGGCCAGTGCTCAGTCTGAAGAGGATCGTTCGGACTTCAAATTTGAACTTTCTACGAATATCAAAACACCAACCACATGTTGAAGCTTTTGCATGCCGTCTTCTTTCCCTTCTGATTGCACGACTGAATGATATTTGTTCATCATGGACATTGTTCTATACGAACATTTTTTACGGTTCAACGGCCGTAAACAACTTATTTTCCAGCAGCGATTACACTAGTCACATCCCTACCATTTTTTGTCTCACCACACTTGTAAATTCGCTCTATTTCTTCTCCTTCGCTGAGAAGGCTTTCACGCCCACAAAAAAAGGTGTCGTCATGAGGACTGAAATAGGTCGTCTCTTTGAGGGATACTGTTGAAGAATACGACCTCCCGCGTTCAATATGCAGGCCCAGTTCAATCCATCTTAAAACCTTATATTGATGTTTGTCTGGGTGTGATCACCCTTCCTTCAGAGGTAATCTACTCCAATTCATCCATCACGTACCCCATTGTCATCCTCCCTCCAGAGTACCAGCTTCTTCCGTTATATTTTTTGGTTCCCTCCATCCTCCTTCCGACCAACTACACCAAATTCCCTCACAGACGCTCGTCTGCTTGGAACTGAAGACAACCACCACACCAACACCATCATGTACTGTTCCTGCTTCGGTTCCAGCTCCATGTTTGTCCTCTTGCCATGGTCCCGGGGCGATCTGCCTTTCGCCGTGTGGACTTTCGCCGAGTGGACTTTCGCCGACTGGATTTTCGCCGGGTGGATTTTCTCTGTGTGGACTTTCGCCGTGTGGGCTTTCGCCGGGTGGACTTTCGCTGTGTAGACTTTCGCCGTGTGGACTTTCGCCGGGTGGACTTTAGCCAGACAGGGGTAGTTTTTGACGCAGGGGAAAACCAGTTGATGTCAAAACTCGCTATCCCCTTAAGGATTTTTTTACCCCCCCCCCTCCCCCCCCGTCTCTGTCTCTTTGTCTCTGTCTTTTTGTCTGTCTGTCTGTCACACACACACACACACACACACACACACACACACACACACACGCACACACACACACACACACACACACACACGCACACACACACACACACACACACACACACACACACACACACAGACACACACACACACACACACACACACACACACACTTATGACTGCAGAATCTTACTGTTGAATGCACACATGAAAAAGAGATAAAAATAAATAGGTCACTGACCTGTCTGTCGAGTCATCTCTCTCTCTCTCTCTCTCTCTCTCTCTCTCTCTCTCTCTCTCTCTCTCTCTCTCTCTCACTTATAACTGCAATATTTTATTACTGAATGCACGCTTTAAAAATAAGTTATGATGAATAGTTCACTGACCGGTCTGTCGAGTCAGTCTCGGCCTCACCCCCACACACACACATACATATATACACACGCGCGCGCGGGCGGTACACATACGCACGCACGTACGCGCGACACACACACACACACACACACACACACACACACACACACACACACACACACACACACACACTGACTGTCGTATTATCAGACATGCTCATAAATCAGTTGAAGTGAATGGATAATCCCCCATTCTCTGACTCTGTCTCTGTCTGTCTCTGTCTGTCTCTGTCTGTCTCTGTCTCTCTCTCTCTGTCTCTCTCTCTCTCTCTCTCTCTCTCTCTCTCTCTCTCTCTCTCTCTCTCTCTCATCGTCACTGCTTTCTGAATGAGTATCAGATGAAAAATGACCAGCCACACTGAGTACATATCTACATGAGAAGTTCTCATGAACTGCTCTCTCAGGTTCACAGCTATGTTCAACGGTTAGACAAGGCAGAACGTCGAACGCAGGAGTAGATACAGATCTGTGCGAAAACATAGTTCTCACTGGGCAGAAGTCAATTCGGCGATAATCCATTCAGGGAAAGAGAATGCTCCCCATGCCGGGCACTCTCAGACATGACGGACACAAAAATCCCTTCAAAATTGAACAAAATTTTACAAGGAATTGAACGTAAATCCGCCAGAGAAACAGGGACAAACAAATTACAAAGCAAAACACAACGCGTTTCGACCTCTTAGGTCTTCTTCAGGCAAGACAAACAACTTACAGGCAGGCCTCATTTTCATCCAACGCCCATCTTGCGCTGAATTTGAGGAGATGAGTGATTGCTCGTTCTTCGTTTCCATTATCCTGAATGTTGTTTATCTTGCCTGAAGAGGTCGAAACGCGTTGTGTTTTGCCTTGTGATTTGTATGTCCCTTTTATTTGGCGGATATACTTTAAACTAAAATTTGTTTTAATTTTCGCCTACAGTCGCCTCATTTTGAAACTAATCGAAATGACACGTTCAGTCTTCTGCCAGAGCCACGACATTGTTTATGCCATCCGTTCTGAGCTGAAATGACACGTTCAGTCATCTGCCAGAGCCACGACATTGTTTATGCCATCCGTTCTGAGCTGAAATGACACGTTCAGTCATCTGCCAGAGCCACGACATTGTTTATGCCATCCGTTCTGAGCTGAAATGACACGTTCAGTCATCTGCCAGAGCCACGACATTGTTTATGCCATCCGTTCTGAGCTGAAATGACACGTTCAGTCATCTGCCAGAGCCACGACATTGTTTATGCCATCCGTTCTGAGCTGCGCGGTCAGATCTGTGGAGATGAGATACTCCAATCCGGAAACTTCACACACACACACACACACACACACACACACACACACACACACACACACACACACACACACCACTGAACACCTGGCGGATATCCGATCATAACGTGCTCAGACCAGTCGCCCTAAAGGCTGCACACCAATCATTAATGCGCCAAGGCCTTGCTTATGGAATCGAGTATTTATAGAATAGCGCAATTAGACTGTTTTGAGAATGTGTTTTTTAAATATTGTGTCTGAAAGTTGATTTATCCATTTTCTTTCATAGGCCGTCAAGGCACAAGCCAGGTGCTTCCAAGCAGACAGATTTAAATCACAGGAATGGGACTACTTGGGCGCTTCGAGGTGGCGCAAAGATTGGGTCACGGGTGAGTGCAAGACGTGAAATGTGCATCAACTGAGGGGAAGATTATGTATTTGGAGACTGTGATTTCATCGGTGAAAATCCCCCCAAAGCAAGGGAAATAATTGGTGGGGAGTTGTTCTTTTGGTCAATTATCAGTTTAACATTGGTTTTTGGCTCAAATTCAGGTTACGCCTCAAAACGTTTACGTGGAATATATAGTGTTTTATACAAAATCCTAATTGTGGCGTGTGGCCACATTTTGAACCATCTTCAGCCGGCACAGCATCGGCCATGTCAAAGTTATGGCCCTTTGGCAGTCGCAGAGAGAGAACTTGACACGTATACATACGTGTGCCATGCAGGTTACACGCCACAATTAGGATTTTGCGCTAAATCACGATTTTTTTTCCTTTTTTGTTTTGCGCGTACGCAGGCTGATACTCCTGCGGATACTCCCTGTACAGACAGGCAAGGATTAATCCCATCTACCCAACAAAGGGAGTGGAGTTTTGTGTGTGTAACCGTTTTTGTTTTTTATCCTGCCATTAACGCAGCCATACTCCAACTTCGGGGAAGGTGCATGCAATGTGTAACGTGTCATCCAATCACGACATGACCCATGTAAACGTTGTGAGGCGTAGCATGAATTTGAACCAAAAACCAATGTTAAACTGATAATAGATCAAACTAACCCCCTCTCCCTCACCTCCCCCTCATCATCTCACTTGTTTTTTTTAGGGATTTCAATCGATGATATCATCCACAATCAAGAAATACATGAGCTACCCCTTGCCTGACGTCACATTTCAGACCTTCGCTTTCACCCGTGACCCTATCTTTGCGCCAGTTGCGCCCTCCCCCCCCCCCCCACTCCCAAAATAGCCCCATTCCTTTTATTTTAATCTGTCTTCTTGGAACCACCTGGCATATACCTTCATCAACTCATGAAAGAAAAGAAGATAAATCAACTTCAGACACAATATATATGTATAAAAAACAAACAAACAAACAAACAAACAAACGAAATCTTAAACGAGGCAGGGCAATTTAAACAGTAAATAACAAACAGGTAAGGTAACTCACGCACCCATGATGAAACAAACGCACGCCCATAACTCCAAACGAATGCGGCATACGACAACGAATCGCCTGGCAGTGCTGTCTCCTGGTTTGTTCTGTGTGCTCTGCATGGTCATCTCTGTAAGGAGGGAGAGAGAGAGAGAGAGAGAGAGAGAGAGAGAGAGAGAGAGAGAGAGAGAGAGAGAGAGAGGGGGGGGGGGGGTTCGTAAATGTACAGTATTTTATTCCACACTCTACAGAAGGCTTCGCACTCAGCTTCCTTCACTTCCTCCAGGTTCACAGAAGCTCTTAGGCAGTTACTGAGCGTGAGGCCAGTCCATGCACTGATATTGTCCTCCCATCTCTTTTGTCAGTATTTCTCTCCTTCTGCTTCCTGGCACTGTTTACTTGTAGAACGGGTTTGGCTACAAACATACACAACATCAATCATAGGGGTTGAAGTCCGTGGGGCGGGGTTACCCAGTCGCACTGACCTTCTACCCAGATGCTTCACGCCTGTCAGCGGCTCCACACAAAGTGGCACCACAGCTAGGAATTGTGTTTCTCCAGAATGAAGTCTCCATGAGCAGTAGAACCCTCAGCCTGTTGAAGTTGGCTGTTACCATAAAGAAGGAGAGGAAGCACGTACCCTCACTTTCACCACAACGCCCTATCACTTCTGCCATGATACCTGTATTGTATTTTCATTCTTAATTATGTCATGTTTTGGGTTTATTCATTCTAAGTTTCATTTATTTAGTGGTTATGACTTACTTATTCATGGATTTGTTTCATTTATGATATACATAGACAGTTATTTCTTTTTTTTTAAACTTGTCATTATATCATTTCTTACCCATTCATTTTGTTTAAAGTCAGTTAGAACCTATTTATGTATTTCATTTCTTATAACTAATTCAAATATCCATTTGTTTGTTTACTGTATGACTATCATTTATTAGATATTCGTAATTATATTTCTTGTTTTCTGAGTTTCTTTCATTTTCTTATTTATGATGATTATCATCATCATCGTTGTCTTTAAGAATATTCTCTCCCTAAACCTTCTCTGCCTATTTCTTCATAGTACCATTTC
The DNA here is from genome assembly GCA_033310375.1 of Conus canariensis. Classification (NCBI taxonomy): domain Eukaryota; kingdom Metazoa; phylum Mollusca; class Gastropoda; order Neogastropoda; family Conidae; genus Conus; species Conus canariensis. The sequence goes on along the minus strand of CM065722.1, from coordinate 73,694,652 downwards.
ATACATCTGTTCAACCTAAGAGAACACAGCTCAAACTACTCCTCCCACTGAAACTGTAAAAAGCTAAACCATTCTTTTTGTTGTTTGCTGATGTTTTCGGTTTTTTGTTTGTTTGTCCTGTCTGAAAAAGGGCCAATAGGTCCAAAACGCGTTGTGTCAGCGTTGTAACTTTGTTCCATTTTGTTGGCGCTAAGGTGCCTCAACTTTTTTTTAATTGTGCATCTGTTCTGCAGTCACTCAGCCTTGAAACTTATCTGAACAAAATTTATTGAAAATTGCACGACCTAAAATGGAACTTATATTAAAGTGATGCAACCATATGTTTTCAAGATAAGGTAGTAAAGACCGAAACAAAAGGGGGGTCAAAAGGAAACATAAAAACAATGCACAACGTTTCGACTCTTAGAGTCTTTTTCAAGTGACATCAAATTGAGAACACAGAAATTGTTTCAAAAAATTCTGAAGTGACAAAGAAATCAAAACACACACAGTGATGCAGCTGGTCTACCATACCCACTCAATTTGTCCCAAAGTGTCAAAGGCTTGGTCATCCTTCACAGTCCTGATTTGTCCACTTGGTCAAACTGGGTTTGGGGGATAAAAAATTAGGCTTCCATATTATGTGACGGATCACTTACTAAAATGCAGCTTCAAGATACTGGCTTCCGAAATCAGTCAATGCACAGATCCTTTTGAACGACACCTTCATAGTTCAGGAGAAAAAGAAATGAAAAAAAGTAACACGAAAATGATTGTGAGCATTCTTTCACCATCTGGAACAGCTGTCTGAGTCATAGAGACCAGACGAGGTACTCCATGCAGTTAGCTTCTGTCTCGTTATGATAATCCAGCGGTCCTCTGTATTGATTGAGCACTCTTCCTCTTCCAGTCTGTCTTCTCCTT
>CM065722.1:73676249-73688749 GCA_033310375.1 Conus canariensis | reverse complement strand
TAAGGATTGGAAAGAAAGGGGTGGGGGAAGGGGAGAAAGGAGGAAAATGGGCGACGGGGCGGAGGAAAGGGGGGGGGGGGGGGGGGGGGAGGGGAGAGCGGGAAGGGAAGGGATCCGCGTACAACAAATGTATTTCGGAAATAAAGCAGGACAACTGGCCTCTACAGAAGTTCATCGAGACATGTATTCCATATCGCGGTATTGATCTACAAAACCACACCGGGACTGTCCATCTCATGCAGTCACAGGCATAATCCACATGTGATCGAAATAGCGCATCACAACAGTCAAGACGGATCATGCAGATTTGCATTGCCAACATCTGTTCTCAAGCTGGAGGTGATTTGTCGCACTTCATTGCTGGCACGGAGGAGACTGTCCATTGTGTTCCCTCTTTCCTGCAGACTTTCCCATATGTATGAGTTAACGTTGCTTTGTTGACAAGATTCTGGCTTTGCATGTACATCGTCAGTCTCTGCAGCATGCCAGGCGCTGTCAGAATTACAAGTGTTGGAATTTCTTACTTTCACTCTGTGTTCGTGCTCTGTATCAGTCAGCATCGACTTTGAAACAAATTCCGTTGTGTGTCACTTTCACGTTCAGTTTCGCCTCCTTTGGAATGATCTACACCAACAGTCGGAATTCAACCTGTCTCTGCCACACAGTTTTCTTCATCGATCACAGTCACCAACTGCACACTGGCATCACACGGTGCCATGTCAGTTTGCTGCGTGGTGTTCTGCGTCCCGCACAGAGGCCAGAAAACAGAGGAAGGCGAATGTTGCTCATTTTGAGTGTCTGCCGTATGATCGTCAGTGCAAACTATGTCCTCACTGTCAGCACCTGCATCATAAAACAAACTGGGCGGAGTTGGTAAAAATAAACCAGACGGAGAAGAATGACTCTGACTGGCCTGTTCTTTGTTCTATGTACCTCTGCCCTTCGCTTGTCTCTGTTCACCTGGGAGGGATACTTTCAGCCATACACAGCACAGGGACGTTGAGGTAGCGTGACAGGGGAACGGGCGGTATTCGTTGTCAGCCTGAGGACGACGACAGTGTGATCTCCTCTGCCTTCAATGTTGTAGGAAGGCAGCGTCATGTCTTGCAGTGCCGCGTTCAGCATGCTTTCTACAGTTGACGGGAAACCTTCCTCTGGCATAGTTAACAAACTTGCTTGAAACAACGGCAGTTTTTTCATTCACTGCAGATTACCGCGTCTTGTCGGAAGCCAGACAAGGGAAACTACTCCAGTTCAGAGAGAGAGAGAGAGAGAGAAGAGAGAGAGAGAGAGAGAGAGAGAGAGAGAGAGAGAGAGAAGAAGAAGAAGAAGAAGAAGAAAGAAGACAAAAAGAAAAAGGAGCCTAGATCTACTTTACCGTAATCTACAATGAAATTCAATATGCACTCATCCAGAAGAACTCCCCTCCCCGGTGGAAAACAGAAGAAATATATTTCCCCAAATTATCATGCCAGTGCACAAGGGTAAGAGTACCATTATCATCATATAATGCCAAGCCATCATAAGGGAAGAGGAGGTATGCTCTGCTCCAGACAGGAAACTAAACTGGATACGAAACTGAACGTGCATATAAATTGTGTGAACGAACTCGGATATGGAAGAAAATAGGAGAGCAGGAAGAGAGGGAAATGGAATTTGCTTATCGCTACGGGTGGAAATTTTATATCAGACACAGAACGATGATATGTGAGTCTGGATCAGAGTGAACAGCATTTTTTTTCTCTGTGAAATGTGACATTTTCAGAAAGATGCGGTTGTTCCTGAAAAGACCATGAAGTAACCTGTAACGGTCTGCATTTTTTCTTTTTTGGTCTGTCCTTCATTTATCATGGAGATCCTGTTCACTTATCTTTTGAATGATTTTTCCCAAATCAGCAGTTCTGTGTTAGTACACACTTAATCTTCCACAGAACTTACTCTTCCAGGGATCAAAGGTTTGGCTCTGTCAGTCTTGTTCTTCATCATGTCAGTAAAAGGGCTTTAAAGGTCCACATGATCTTCATGTAAGTCATGGATTTTAAATTCACCTCTGGCCATGTGTGGAATGGCAATCACTCACCATGTTGCCTGCAACTACTGAGTGTGGGTTCCCAAAGCAAAAAGAACGAAAGATTCCAGACTCACCTATCTTATAGGCCGGTCTCCTGGCATTCTTGCACGGAAGATGGTTAAGTAAATGGCTGCTTTTGACGTCTCTACATGGAAGTTATCATCTCCCCTTAGGCAGGGAGGAAATCAGCATGCTTATGAAGGTGACATCCATTTGCAATTCAGGTCGCAAAACAATGAGCAAAAAATGTACTCAGACTTAATGACTGACAAACTGTGAGATAGACGAAGCAGTCATGCTCTTTTATCATCTGTTTTCAGTCAGTTTGGATATGTGACTTCAGTCTTGGTTAAACAGTTGAAGCTCATGATTATTGATCTGCCACCTGTTCATCGTTGGCCTTCCTCTTTGTGTATCCACTGAAAATTCAGTCGATAAGTACAGCTGTTCTGCTTTCCTTTTACCACTCTAAACAAGGCTGGTTTGTAAAAGTGGATGGAAACGAACGACCACATACACCTTGAGACTGATGAGTTGTTCCAGAAGGCTTGTTGTGAACGCAATGCCTATGCCAAACAAAGGAGACAAGACATGACAAGACAAAATTCTTTATTTACAAGGATAATAGATACGCACTGACTCACTTTTTTACATCCAGTCCTCGCCCTGAGCAGGGACTACAACATGTAGTGAAATGAAAAAAATGTGAGAAAGCAAACAAGCAAACAGGCGGTCATGCAATCATAGTGGAACATCATATGAAAATAGAGAGAAATGAAAAACAACAAATAAAAATAATAATAATAATGAAAGGGAAGAAGAGGGTGGGGGTGGGTGGGGGTGGGCTGGGGAGCTTATGGAAATGTACTACAACGTACAACAATTAGCATGTATAAAAACAGACAGTAAAATGAATATGACAAAGAGAGAGAGAGAGAGAGAGAGAGAGAGAGAGAGAGAGAGAGAGAGAGAGAGAGAGAGGAGAGAGAGAGAGAGAGAGAGAGAGAGAGAGAGAGAGAGATCCGAGCCCATCTGCAAGTTGTTGTTTTCCATGTGGAAATCAGCACATGAAATATATTTTCTCTAAGATATCACATCAGGGCACAAGTCTAGCTGCCCCTCACGTCGTCACACGCCATCATAAAAGGCGACAGATATTACAACCGGACACGCACGTGACTTACAGAAACAATGTGACGATGTTGTGCATGGGAACTGGGGGTGGAGGAACGGGGAGGAGGGGAGGTGCCTGTGAGGGCTGCGGGAGGGATGTGGGATTTGCATATTGCTGTTGCTGAGAGTCAGTGTAAAAAAATGAAGGCACTTTCTCACGTCCTGATTTGGCACTGTCAGTTTGTCTGGTAGGCACACGTGCGCCCACACGCGCATATGTGTGTGCGTGCGTGCGTGCGTGCGTTCGTGAGTGCGTGCGTGCGTGCGTGCGTGCGTGTGGTTGTGTGTGTGTGTGTGTGTGTGTGTGTGTGTGTGTGTGTGTGTGTGTGTGTGAAAGAGAGATGAAATGTATATGTGCATGCTTATAAGGTTTATTTCAAAACACTGGCAGTGACACGATGTTGATTGTAATAGAAATCTATTGTTGATCTTCTCTGCGAAAGTTTCAGGCATTCATGTTCTTTCCTTTTAACTACAACACCCGGATCCGAAACCCCCTACCCATTCCTTTCTCTTCTGACTCCCTTCACCACTTCACCTTCCCCCCTGCTCTGTGCTCCTCCTCACCCCCCCCCCCCACCTTCCATACGCACATTCAAACTCTTTCTAGAGGAAATGCATCATTTTAAGTCTTCTTGAAGAAAGAAAACTAAATTCCTCTTGAAAGGTAGGCAAATTTGAATGGTTTTATACATACATACATACTCACTAGCTTCAAGAAGTCCACGATACATCTAATTCTCTCCATCCATCCACCCCAGATAGATTAAAAGAAGGAAACCTTCCTTTAAAATTCAAAACACAGGTCCGATTGGGAAGAAACTTGAAACCAGGAACATGAAGTGCACCTGAACCAGGGTGTGCGATACAGATGAACTTTGTCTTTCACTCATCAAGTGCACCTGAACCAGGGTGTGCGATACAGATGAACATTGTCTTTCACTCATCAAGTGCACCTGAACCGGGGTGTGCGATACAGATGAACTTTGTCTTTCACTCATCAAGTGCACATGAACCGGGGTGTGCGATACAGATGAACATTGTTTTTCGCTCATCAAGTGCACCTGAACCAGGGTGTGCGATACAGATGAACATTGTCTTTCACTCATCAAGCGCACACGGATGAGTGGGTGGTATGCAAATGAACTGCCTACGTCAGACATCTGCTAAACCCCGAGAGGGAAGTAGCAAATGCATGCCTGAAGTGCATGATGGCATATACGCTGAGGGAAATAGTCATCCGAATGCTGATGGCATATCGCTGAGGGAAATAGTCATCCGAATGCTGATGGCATATCGCTGAGGGAAATAGTCATCGAATGCTGATGGCATATCGCTGAGGGAATAGTCATCCGAATGCTGATGGCATATCGCTGAGGGAAGTAGTCATCCGAATGCTGATGGCATATCGCTGAGGGAAGTAGTCATCCGAATGCTGATGGCATATCGCTGAGGGAAGTAGTCATCCGAATGCTGATGGCATATCGCTGAGGGAAGTAGTCATCCGAATGCTGATGGCATATCGCTGAGGGAAGTAGTCATCCGAATGCTGATGGCATATCGCTGAGGGAAGTAGTCATCCGAATGCTGATGGCATATCGCTGAGGCATGTGCATGTGAAGGAGGTGACAGGATCTTCCTGTCTCTATATCTGTCTCTTTGTCTCTCTTTCTCTATCACGCTGTTACTCTCGTGTCTGTCTGTCGTCTGTCTGTCCTGTCTCTGTCTGTCTGTTCTGTCTCTTCTTCCTCGTCTCTCTCTCTCTCTCTCTTATATTGCGAATTGACAATTTGCTTGTGATGCTCGATTTTTTTGTAAAAACACGCATTATCAACTCTTTTCTCATGAGTTTTAAATTTTTACAATTACAGTTTGAGCCTATCCCCTTCTCTTTCTTTCTCATCCTTTCAGAGAGGAGAGAGAGAGAGAGAGAGAGAGAGAGAGAGAGAGAGAGAGAGAGAACGCAAAGAAACAGAAAGGAACCCAGATATATCCTACTATACTATACGACAAAATTCAATCTGCACTCAATCACCCCTCTCTCTGGTGGTAAACCAAACAAATATATTTTCCCGCAACTTCTCAGGGCAGCGCACAAGTCTCATAGCACCCCCGTCATCAACCTAATACCAAGCCATCATAAGGGGAGGTGAGTTATGGCCTGCTCCAGATGGGACGAGAAAAAAGATACTAAACTGAACGTGCAAATGATTTATGCAAGGGAGCTCAGGATAGGGAAGAAACTGAGAGATCAGGGAGAAAGGGACTTGGTATCTGCTGCATATTGCTGGTGGTGGACATTGTAAATCACACACAGAGCGATGATATTGATGATATGTAGTCAGGATCAAAGTGAAGAGCATATTTTCTGACGGATCCAGCTTGTTCTTGATCACTGATCCTGATTGTTCCTGAAGCAGCTCTGGCAGTCTCTGCTTTTTTTTTTTTTTTTTATATATTATATCTCCTGCATGTATGATGGAAATCGTGATTACTTTTTTTTTTTTTTTTTTTCAAATTACTCTCCCAAATCAGCAGTTCTCGTTTAGTGCCCACGTTGTTTTCCCACACAACTTTCTCTGTCACAGATCAGAAGAGTTTATTCTATCTTGTTTTAGATTTATTTTATTTCGTTCTATATTTATTATTATTATTATTTTTACTTTATTCTATCATGTTACTATACTGGCTTCAAAGACTCACATTGTCATGTAAATCATGGGTTTTGAATTCATCCCCGGCCTTTTCTGGGGTAGAAACCATCTCTTCACTCGTCACTTTGACAGGGACCTGCTATTGCTGAATGCTGGCTCCCATAGCAACGTGACTGTCTGACATGTCCGTCTCTTAAGCGTTCTTACTTGAAGGATGGTTGGGAACATGGGTTTTATTGACGTCTCCCCAGTAAAGTAATTATTTCCCCTGAGACAGGAAGGAAATCAGGTTTTTGAAGGTCTCTCCATTTTGTCTCCATTTGGGAAAATAATGAGCAAAATTTACTCGGACAAAATGGCTAACACATCGTGAGATTGGTGAAGCAGTCACGCTCCATTGCCTTCTGTTTTTCAGCCCCTTTGGGGCATGACTTGAATGACGATTGAACCGTTGTAGATCATGATCACGATTCCCTGCCACCTGTTCATTTTTGTTCCGACTTCCTTTGTAACCACTTGATGTTCATTTGATGGAGAAAGCTGTATTTTGTTTTTGTCATGTTAACAAAGCTAATGTGTATAGTGGATAGAAACGACATACACACACACCATGGCACTGATGGGTTGTTCTAGAAGGCATGTTACCAACACAATACATATGCCGCAGAATGAGAGAGAGAGAGAGAGAGAGAGAGAGAGAGAGAGAGAGAGATTCAATCTGCACTCATCCAACAGTACCATTCTACCCTGTTAAAACCAGCGGAAGAAATGTATTTTCTCTGGGTTATCACAGAGCGGCGCAAATCTAGGTGCAGCTCACGTCGTCAGATAATGGCACATCGCATCATAAAGAGCAATAGATCTTATGATCTAGCGCACAAATGACGTATGCAAAGAAGCTGAAGATGTTGTGCGCGGAAAGTAGGGAAACAGTGACGACAAGAGCAGTGGAAAGGTGCAGGAATAAAACGAGCACTCTCTCTCTCTCTCTCTCCTCTCTCTCTCTCTCTCTCTCTCTCCAGTATATGTATCTGTCTCTCTCTTGTTTGTCTGTCCGTCTGCCCCCTTCTCTCCCTCCCTCTCCCTCTGTCTCTGTACAATAGTAAAATGACTAATTTTCATGTCAATGCCTGGTTTCTGTTCAATTCATATTATCAAATCTTTCCTGATGACTTTGAAATTTCACAATCAAATCATTCTGTGTTTGAGCTTCCCCCCCCTCCTCCCGTGTCCCACCATCTCTCTTCTTCTCTCTCCATCTTCTCCCAACTTCTCTGTCTGTCTGTCTGTCTGTCTGTCTCTCTCATCATATCCATACGTTTCTTCTGCCGAACCTATTACTTTATCTTTCTGTTTTCTTAAGATGCAAAATAATACATCTGGGTGCATAAGTAAATAAATGAATATATAAAGAAAGAAATAAACAGAAATAACACCATTCGAAACAGAAAAATGAGTATAAAGAGCAGAAATTATTGAAAAAAAAGAAGACTGAAACAAAGAGAAAAACATTTCCTATCCCCCATCCACACCTCTATTGCCCTACCCATCCCCCTAACTATCAAAAGCCATACGTCTTGTGGATATCAAAACTCATATTTTTTTCATTTGTTCAAAATTTAGATCAAAGTGAGGAGACCAATTCTTTGAAGACAAAATCTGAACTGTTTCTAAGAAATTCTGTCGACCGTCTTTTCACAAGCCAGTCTTGAACGGCTATCAGCTTAGTTCTCCTGCCAATCCCTTAGTCCTTAATCTGAAAGCAGCTGAAGAATACCCGGTGACCACACTGGAATATTCAAGCAAGTGGGAAACTAAGTCTATGTCTGAAAGCAAACCCAGATTCCAGGAACATCATTTTTTCTGAAGAAAACATAACCCACTTCTGTGACCACGAGTCAACTCGGATATCCGGTCTGAATTCTATGATCCAGTGTCACTTTTGTAACCCAGTGGCAACTCTATCACCTAATGTCAACTCTTTGCCCCGTTGCCAATTCTGTGACCTGCTATGAAGTCAGCGAGAACCTCAAAATGACCAAACGCAAAGCCAGCTTTCTTTTTTTTACTTATTTGAACACAAAACCCATGCAGCTTGGCAAGTTACTGGCAAATACCAACCGATAACGAGACCAAAAGAAAAGGCAGTGGTGAACTGGACACACTGTAAGGAACCTCACATCAAACATCACCAGACAAACAAGGAACCTCACATCAAACATCACCAGACAAACCTTAAAGTGCAGCTCCTGAGGAAAGCGTCAGTGAGGCTGGAAAACAAACACCTGGTGTCTGAACCTTGAAGCTGGTACCAAGCAGGTGAGACACACCTGAGGACAGCTGGACAGGACAGCTGGCCCGGGACAGAGGGCTCTGGCAGCACTGGCAATACCTGCAGAATGCACCATGGTACCACCACAGTACTCATGCACAACAAACATCTTGAGGCCGATCTCGGTTTGCTGCAGTTCACATTCAAAAGCAGTGCGACCTGTACTCATGTATTCACAACAGTTTAGAGAGAGAGAGAGGGGAGAGAGAGAGAGAGAGAAGAGAGAGAGAGAGAGAGAGACGAAAGAGAACAGAGACAGAGAGAGAGAGAGAGAGCAAAAAAAAAAAAAAAAAAAAAACAGAACGAAAAAGAATGGAACCCAGATCCAGCTCTCCATACTCTATGACGAAATTCAATATGCGCTCATCCACAAGTATCTTTTTCCCCTTTGGAAAACGGAAGAGCTATGTTTCCCAAGTTATTAGGGCAGCGCACAAGTCACAGAGAGCCCCATAATGCCATGCCATCATAAGGGGAGTTGAGTTATGCTCCGCTGCTGATGGGGAGTGACAGTGGATACTAAATGGAACGTGTTAGTGATTTATGTAAAAGAGCTCAGGCTGTGGAAGAAACTGGAGAAGCAGGAAAAAGAAGAAAGGTATTGCATATTGTTAGTGGCAGAAATTGTAAATCACACACAGTGAGATAATATGTGAGTCTGGAACGGAGTGGAAAGGATATAGTCTGTGAAACTGGCCATCTTCAGACAGGTTCGGCTTGTCCCTGATCAGATATGAAGTAACCCCTAAGAGTCTACGTTTCGCTTTGATTATTTCTCCTGCATATAGTATTGAAGGTCGCGTGCACTAATTTTTTTTTTTTAATGTTCTCTCCCAAATTATCCATTCTGGTTAAATACACTCTTTTCCACACGACTCACTCTTGAAGATATCAAAGATTTATTCTCTCCGTCATATTCTTTATCATATCACTCTCTTGGCTTTAAAGACCCATGTACTTAGCATGTTAATAATAGGTTCTAAAGTCATTCCTGACCATTTCTGGAATGGGAACCATCTCTTCACTCACCCCTTTGACATAAGCCACGCTTTCGTGGAATTTTGGTTCCAAAAGCAACCAGGATGAAAAGAACAAGGGTCACCAATTTTCTCCACATTCACCTGTCTGTCTTTAGCGTTATTGGATGGAAAAGGGTGAGGCACATGGCTACTTTTGACGTCTCCACACGAAAGTAATTATCTCCCTTAAGAAAGGAGGGATATCAGCAGGTTTACGAAGGTGTCGTCCTCAGCTATCCAAGCAGCAAAATAATGAGCAAAAACGGATTCAGATTTAACGACTAACAAATTGAGAGGTAGACATTTGTTCTTTCTTTATCTTCCATTACATCGCACTGCATGAATTATCTTGAATACAGATGCTTTCTGAAAAAAAAAGTGAGATAAATGAAGCAGTCACGCTCCATTGTGTTCTGTTTTCAGTCAATTTAGGTACATAACTTTAATCGTATTTAAGAAGTTGAAGCTCATGATTTGTATTCTACCGCTTGTACATTTTTGTCTTTACTCTCTTGAGAGGTAAGGCTGTTAATTCATTTTACTGTATTCAACAAGGCCAATGCGTAAAGCTGGTAGACACGACTACACACCCCACGACACTGATGGTTTGTTCCAGAAGGCGTGTTACCAATACAATACCTATGCCAAACATAGGAGGAGAGAGAGAGAGAGAGAGAGAGAGAGAGAGAGAGAGAGAGAGAGAGAGAGAGAGAGAGAAGAGACAGAGACAGGCAGAGAGAGAGACAGAGAGAGAGAGAGAGAGAGAGAGATAGCGATTTACTCTGTGCTCAGTCACATGCTCTCCTCTTCCCTTTGGAAATCAGTGGAAGCAATATATTTTCTCGGAGTTATCACTATAGGGCGCAAGTTGAGGTGCACCTCAGGTCGTCAGATAATGTCACATCTTGTCCTAAAAGGCGATAGATACTATAACCGAACGCACAAGTGACTTATGCAAATGAGCTGAGCTTGTTGTACGTGGGAAACAGGGAAACGGCGAGGAGAGGAATGGGAGAAAGGCGGGGAAGGGTTGGGGGGGGGGGGGGGGGGGGTTGCATATTGCTGCTGCTGCTGCTGCTGCTGGTCCATGTAAAGATTAAGAGTTGGTCATGCCCTGGTTTGGCTCTGTCAGTTTGTTTGGGAAGAGAGAGAGAGAGAGAGAGAGAGAGAGAGAGAGAGAGAGAGAGAGAGAGGGAGAGAGGAGGAGAGGAGAGAGAGAGAGAGATTGAGCGTACGCTTGTGCATGGGCAAACGGTTATTTCAAAACACTGACATAATGCTGACTTTAACAAAATCTATTATCGCTATTCTCTGCAAAAGTATAAAGTGCTTTCGTTTACTTTCCAATAGCAACAACTCCAACACCTTGACGCTTTTTATTCCCGCTTTTACCTTCACCCCCCCCCCCCCCCCCCCATGCTCTTTGCATTACCCGCCTCCAGGCACATACAAACACTTCCAAACGGAAATACGCCTTTTCAAAGTTTTCCTAAACAATCAACTACACTTTAAACTTAGGAAAAGTCGACGGCTATAGACACACACACACACACACACACACACACACACACACACACACACACACACACATGTATATGTGTGTATGTATATATATATATATATATATATATATATATTATATATACATATATGCTTCAAGACGCCTGTGGTGCATTTGATTCTCTCCACCCCTAAAAGTAAATAAGGAAATAAAAAAGAGAACGTTCTTTAAAAGTTGAGACACAACTTTGATTTGCAAGAAACTTGATTCAGGGAAGTTCGTGTTTCACATGTACCAGGCTGTAGCATACAGATGAGCTGCTCATGTTACACATCTGCTAGGCCCTTTGGAGGGAAGTGTACGTCCAAATGTTGATGGTGTGTAGCTGAGCCACGTGCGGTCTGAGGGTGGTGACTGGCATCTTATGAAACCAATTTCCTCTCCCTCTGTCTCTGTCTCTCTCTGTGTCTCTGTCGCCATCAGTTTTCAGTATATGTCGGTCGTGTCTCTTGCTTTCTCTCTCTATCTCTCTGTATCATGTAATCGTTATATGTCTCCCATTTCCCCCCTCTCTGTTTAAGGTAGCAAAACTGGCAATGTTCTCGCGAACACTTGATTTTTTCACACACATTATTAACTTTTTTCTCATGAGTTTCATTTTGAATGTAGGCCTCCCCTCGCTCTCTCTCTCTGTCTGTCTGTCTGTCTGTCTGTCTCTCCTGTCACCATCCCCCCCCCCCCCCCCCTTTTTACTCCTCACCCCTTTATCGCTCCCGCGCATATCTGTTTGTCTCTTCCGTCCGTTCTCATGCAATTTCTTCCCTACCTTTCTGTTCTTGATCCACCTTACCATACTCGACTATGAAATTCAGTCTGTACTCATCCATAAGTACCCTGCTCCCCTGTGGAAAATGGAAGAAATATATTCTCCTCAAGTTATTATGCCAGTGTACAGGTCTTAGAGCTCCCCTTGTCATCCTCTAGTGCCAAATCATAAGGGGAGTTAGGGAATGCATTGCTCCAGATGGGGAGTGAAAATGGAGACTAAACCAAGTTTGCAAGTGATTCGTGCAAACCTGCTCAGGATACGGAAGAAAATGGGAAAGCAGGGAGAGAGGAAACGCTGTTTGCATATGGATACTGGGAGAAATTGTAAATCACGCAGTGAGCGATAATATGTGAGTCTGGATCAGAAGGAAGAGCACATATTGTGTGAAACTCAACATCTTCCGACAGGTTCAGCTTGTCCCCGATCAGATCATGGTGTTACCCCTAAGAATCAACACTTTACATTTATCATCTGTCGAGCATATTATGAGGAATCATATTCAGCTATTTTTTTTTATACAATGATATCCTCCAAATCAGCAGTTCTAGTTTAGTACACGCACAGATTTGAACTAATTCACTTTTTCAGAGATTAAGGGCTTTAGTCTGTGAGTTATAATCAGTTGGCTTCAAAGGCGCACGAAATCATGAACTAAATTGATTCAACGCCTTCTTCCTTGCGCTGAATTCTGAAGCGATCTGAAGCGATCAAAGCTAAGTGAATTTTCGTTATTGTATTCGTTTGTTTCTCACCTGAAGAAGACCTAAGAGGTCGAAACGCGTTGTGTTTTGTCTTGTGACTCGTTTGTCCACGTTTCTCTGGGCGGTTCGCTAACATTTATTTAAGATTTGTTTAGATTTCCGCCTGCAGTCATCTCACTTTGCAACTAGATCTAAATTGTGAGGTTTGAACGCATCCCTG
>CM065722.1:73643749-73666249 GCA_033310375.1 Conus canariensis | reverse complement strand
AATCTGGCAGTAAAAAAAAAAAGAATGCGTGGAATGGAAATAAAACCACACACACACACACACACACACACACACACACACACACACACACACACACACACACACACACACTGAACATTCTAAGAATATTTTGTTTTCCAAGAATTGAGCCTCATCATATATAATAAGCTAACAACATGCCTTGGTCCAGAGAGAAAGGTCTTAAAACGAGCAGTTCGAGTCCTACTTCTAAAAATTCAAATATCCTACTCTTTCAGTTACACTGCACACTGGAATAGATAATGAGATAGTATCACTTGTATTTCCAGCAACCAGTTTTGCACTTTTATCTGCCAGTTCGTTGAGACTTGAGTGAGGTTCTGCTAGAACTTTAAAAAAAAGAACAGAAGCAGCTCATTGAAATACACCTGCTATCAATACTATCCTGGCAGCGGCACGTTCTTTGCCATTGGGTATCTTTGTTGCTCAGCTGTATACTGCTACAGTTGCCAGAGCCTGATACGTGAACATACCACTTATTTAATGTCACCTGTGAAGCGAAGGTTCGTTATGGTTCTTCCTTCAACCAAGCGACCAAATGGTATGCGCAAAAGCTGATACATGTTCAGACATAGATTTCAACAAAAGTGCTCAGTGGGGTATCATATTAATGTGTTGTAAATTTCATCTTTGAGAAGTGAGCTATTTTCTGTTTGGCTTTTTTTAAAACTCGGTCTTTATACGTTTCTTTCAGAGACAGTATGAGTGAAAAAAATGTGTTTCAGTTAATGGTACAGATTATAAAAAAAAAGCAGTCAGAGGCAGCTTTGTACACATGTTTAACATCTTCCTTCCCATTCACACACACACACACACACACACACACACACACACACACACACACACACACACACACACAACACACTCACTCACACACACACACACACACACATACACACACACACATACACACGCACAACACACCACACACACACACACACACACACACACACACACACACACACACACCCCTTCTCCAACTTTCCGGTTAGACGGTTACCATAACGACTGACTAGCAGACCAGGGGAACGATTTGTTTTCCCACTTTTTCCATCTGTTTTATGACAGACGTACATCACGTGCTTTCCCTGTCTGAGCAGTCTGGTTGCCATAGCGCTGCTCTCTGCCCTGAAGTAATGGCAATGGACATGACTTCAGTGGCGTCTCTTGGTGGATGCTGATGTTTGTATGGGGTTGGCTGGTTGGCTGGCAGACTGGTTGCTTGTCTGTCTGACTTACTTGGATGATCAGCTGCATGGTTTGCTACTGAAAAGATAAAAGAAGTGTAGAAAAAAAAAGGTTTGGCGATGAGAGATTTCTGATGAAGATGTTGCTTTAATCTGGAAGGAGTGGTTGTTGATTTCAGACTACTAATAATTGCACCAGCGTCATTATCATGATAGTCATCATCATTGTTGTCGTCGTCGTCGTCTCGTTGCTATCATCATCGTCATCATCACCATGAGTACAAAAATGAAATGACTGTTACCTTCTTTGTTTAGTGGGAAAAATCGAAGCTGTTGTTCCATTGCCTCTGCTTTTACCTCGCCCCAACCCCCTGCTCCCCCTCCCCCACCTTCCTCTGGTGGGTTCCTGATGATGATTTAAACTGACTGCTCCCTGTTGACTGCTGATGTTGGGGTTCCACCTGGACTAACCAGGGTGTGGCTATGCCTGAAGAAGTCGTAATGAACGACACTGGAGTAAAACTACTGAGGGGGGCACGAAAAATGGGACAGCAATGAAACATATTTTGTGGATCATCATATTTTCAAAGGGCTGAAACAATATGGAATCATGAAGCTGAAGACGTGTCATCGTTGATCAAGAGATGATGATGAGGCGCACGATGACGACGCTGACGACGATGATGAAAACGATGATTACCATGAAATGAATCATCACAGTGTCAAGCGGAGGGACGGTCTGATGTCAGGGCTGTTGACAGATGAGCCAATCCGTTGTTAGTTGGGGCCTGTGATAACTGCTGGTATTTTCTGAACAATCAGAGTGTCAGGTTTCATGATGCTTTGTGCCGTGCTGTTGTTTCAGATCGACTTGAGTGAGAGAGAGAGAGAGAGAGAGAGAGAGGAGAGAGAGAGAGAGGAGAGAGAGAGAGAAGGAGACCGACAGACAGACACACACACAGGCAGACAGACAGACAGAGAGAAGGAGGGAGAAGTGTGAGTGGATAGTAGAGAGAGAGAGAGAGAGAGAGAGAGAGAGAGAGAGAGAGAGAGAGAGAGAGAGAGGATTCAAATCATTTTCAAAAACGTTTTTACACCACTTAAAAAAACAAACAAACAGCAACACCATACTTTTTAATGTTATCGCTTTAAAAAAAAACTGTTATTGGTTTTAATCTTCGTTTATGATTTATTTTTTTCCAGGGCAAGAGTTCTTTGTTCTTAAAAATCGACAGTCCTGAACACGCGCTGTTTGGTTGGCAGGGTTTGATAATAAAGCAACTAATGCAACATACCAGCGTGCCACTTATGTTACAGTCTTGTCAGGGTAGCTATTTCCAATCATGATCAGGTTGTGGAGACGCTTAAACCAGAACTGCACTGTAATTTTTTGTGTGTAGTGAGATAACTCGGTCACTCTGTGGCAAAGAAAACGCACTCTTTCCGTTTACCTCTTTTCGCCCAACGCCCTGTGGTTGGGTGCACATGAACGCATGTAGCTGCCTGCATGCACCCAGCCACAGGACGTATGAATCAATCTTGTTTCAAATATAGCGCTTTTAACCCTTATATGAGGCATACCTGATACATATAGGGAGAGTGTTGTGAAGGTATTTCCTTCTTGTATCATGGGATTTTTTTGTGTATGCAAAAGTCGAAAGTTTTCTTTTGAATTTATTCTTTTTGACAGCATGAACCAGTGAAGTACCGTTACGGTGAGGCAAGTTTAAGATGAAGTCATATGGGTGATCATAGCAGATATCTCTAAAAGCATGAACACAAAAGCTACAGAGATTTGTACAACTGCAGAAACTATGCTTGACTATGGCAGTCAAGTTTACTTGTATTTTATCACAAACGTCACAAAACAGCCTGTCGTTATACTGAAGTACTGAATAACTCATAAAGGATCTGTCTGGCCTGCGTTCATCAAGGAAACAGGCGTCACTGGATAACTAAAACACCACAACAATGTAATAAGTCAAGAAAGAAAGTGGCTATGTGCCCTTTTTATGTGCTGATCCAGAGTTACGACACTTTGAGTATAGCAGCCTCAGTCTTCCAGCCGAACAGCCGAACTATGCCAGAGTGAGAAAGTTACAATGGCAGCCACCATGCCAGGGCTGAAGGGGCTAAAGTAGGCAGTGGATACAATAGGGATATAAATCACGTGCAATGAAAAGGGGAGGCGGAGGGGAAGTGCATGGGGATGGGCAGAAGGTGGGTAGAGAGAGTGGAGAGAAGGCAGTCTGTATATGCATACTACGGGCGGTGTGATGCATGTGCTGTTTTGTAGCAAACCTGATTGTTACCTCACCACATTTTTCTAGTCACGCCCACGTCTATTTTTAAATAATTTACGCTACAATTATGTAAAAAAAAATATTCATTGTTCGAACGTGTATGCGATTACCCTCACCTTATCATTCATGATGTGAGAATACAGTAATAGTTCTGGTCAACATCTTGCCACTTTTGAACTAAAGGTAACAGTTATATATACGTGCCTGTTTGAATGGTGAATAAGTTCTACACTTTTTTTTTTTACATTGCATTGCATATGTATGCATGAAGGTGGGTATGGATGTGAAAAATGTGGCGACTTGTCCCAGACAGCGCACTACAAACAGCAGACACAAAGGTATCTGTTGTTCTTTAAGTGGTGGATGTATTGTTTTGCAGGTGTAATTTATGGAAACAGTTCGACCAACATGAAGATATTATGTAAAAAGACATAGAGAGAGCTTAACTGTAGGAGCCAGGTAATGTTCAGTGCAAATTCCAAAGAAAGTCAGTCGTATTGCATGGCTTTTAGATCATTTCAAAGTGTTTAAAACATAAACATGATCAAAGCATGTACCTCGGGTGATCCTTTTGGAATATGAAAAAAAAAGAACCTACATATTTTTCTACATTTCGTGACACTTCCATCTTAGATTATTCAGTTTCGTCGACTTGCCTGTGAAAGAAAACTTCTATGGATCCTAAGTTATCAAGTTTTCATTGCAGAGTTGAGAAGAACAGGAAATCTCTCTCTCTCTCTCTCTCTCTCTCTCTCTCTCTCTCTCTCTCTCTCTCTCTCTCTCTCTCTCTTACCATTTGAGTATGTCAAGTTCTACTGGTATTTTTGTTTGGACTGAATAACAGTACCATTGGTTTCACAAGCAGAACAAAACCAAAAACAACATGCACATACAATTGAACGAGAGTGGCATCTCGTAAGAAAAACACAAACAAAAACGAATTCCACACGGAAAAAAACAACAACAGTATCACAACTAAAATCTAAATCATTCCATTACGGATTATCAGCTTGCTTCTCGGTAATTATTAGGCCAGCACAATTATCTCTGATTGATTAAGGCAAACTTAAAATAACTTTTCAGGGAAAAGGAGGTAGAGGGAAAGCTGCTTTTGGGAAACAAAAATTACTGCTGTCAACACAAATTCAATCCAGATAATTGAAACAATCACAAATGATTTTGTGGAAGCCAATAATTCATCGAGCAAAGCCATTTTCATAGTGTTGCCAGAGTTCGCTACCAAGACAATTAAGCACGTGCGAAGAAAGGGAGGTAATTCGGTTCCCGTCTACGCACACATCAGCGCGGATATAGATCAGCGACGCATTTTTACCTTTGCTAGCATGCAGACAGTAAACTGGTTACGTTCTGGCTTAAATTCGGTTTTGAGCAACGTTTGTAACGTTCTGTAGCAAACCACCGTTACCAAAGCCAAACAAACTCTGCGTTGTCGGTCGAATTCAAATGATCTGAGCACATCTACAGTAAATGATCGCATGTAAGGATAAGAACAGATTTCAACCTAAAAGACCATCTGGGAAAACTGAAACCTCTGCCAAATTTGAACGTAGCGTGAATCCGCCTTTTGAATCGATTCACGTGTGAAAATAAAATCATTTTTCCGTCTGGAAAATAATGGTAGGTACAGACTGAAAGACCTACCTTCCATGTACGTTACAAACAGGATGTGAAAAGGACGTGGAATGTCAACTTTTATTTGATTGAAAGTTCTGAATATTACACTGAAAAAAAAAATGCTACTCCATGGACAGAATCAGTTGACAAACAGTAACTTCGCAGTGAACACGTTCGAGAGAAAATGTTGTGATACACTTGTTGAACGGATCCCGGATCAGCGCTTCGATCCGGATCCGCATCACAAATCAGCGCCAACATTTAATGGGGTTATCATTGGGACAGCTTCCATTTTCCCACGATAATTTGTTAAAGCTGGCTCTGTAGTGTTCATGTAATCTTACAGACAGAAAAATGAACAAACAATCAAATGGATGCAGATAAAATCATGTCACAATAACAACAGAGAGAGAGAGAGAGAGAGAGAGAGAGAGAGGAGAGAGAGAGAGAGGAGAGAGAGAGAGAGAGAGAGAGATTATAACTGTGTGATTCTGTGAAACAATTCAGACTGGTTTTTGACAGCAATCTGTCATCATGTTTTGCATGTTTGTCAGTTTCGCATGGAAATATCCCTTAGAACCTATACTTAATTTTGTTTGTCGAAATGACATAGTTTGCACGCATGTTGATGCTCCTGTCTGACTCTCTCTGTCTCTCTGTCTCTATGCCTTCCTAACCTGCTTATCAATGGTCACTGTCTCTCAATCTCCCCCCCCCCCCCCCCAATCAATCCCTTCACACGTTCCTTCATCCACCCTAGTCCCACTACACTCCCTCCCTCCCTCCCTATTTGCCATACTCCTCTCCTTCTCTCCCTCTGTCTCGCTCGGTTTCTCCATCCTGGCTTCACTGTATATGACGACACAACACACTAGGAGCGCGGGTGTCAAACGAAATTTGACTGACTGGCTGTACAAACGTTTGCACTGAGCGTCCCTAAACTTGGCACGTTGATTGATTACGGCAGCCAAACACCTGTGCTTGGTTTACGTTGGATTGGCGTCAGCTGTGATTAATCCTTTCTTTCACTGTGAAATAAATCGACAATAGTTTCCTGTGTTTAAGAGACGTTGGTAATGATGATTAATGGTGATAAATGTTGATAATGATAGTAGTGGTTATAAAAATGAACTTTGTTATCATAGCAGTCATCGCGTGTACATGCACCACCACCATGATGATGATAATGATGATGATGATGATGATGATGATGATGATCATCATCATCATCATCATCATCACAATCATAATCAACAACAACATCATTATCATCGTCGTCGTCATTGCAGTCTTCGACATTGTCATTATTCACTCTGTGTGTGTGTGTGTGTGTGTGTGTGTGTGTGTGTGTGTGTGTGTGTGTGTGTGTTGTGAGCATGTGAGCGTGCGCACATATGAGAGAGAGAGAGAGAGAGAGAGAGAGAGAGAGAGAGAGAGACAGACAGACAGACAGACAGACAGACAGACAACAGACAGACAGTGAAGGATAGAGAGAGAAAGAATTTATGATGGTATGTATTTTGGTTGTATTGTTGTTCTTCACATCCATTTCCGCTGCCTGTCAACAAAATTCTGTTACAGCGACGAGTCTCTATCTACAAGATCAATAACGTTGCCAACAGCTGTATCAAGAACAAAACAACTACAAAACTATCCTGTCGTCTTTAGCGTTGCTGCCAACACAAAAATACACTTTTTGTAGAAGACTAGCAAAAGTTTAGGGAAAGGAAAAACGTGGAAAGAGAGAGAGAGAGAGAGAGAGAGAGAGAGAGAGAGAGAGAGAGAGAGAGAGAGAGAGAGAGAGAGAGAGAGAGAGGGTTCAGATTGAAAGACGCCTAACATCTTTTCCTATTCTTGTTCCCTTCTTGTCTTTTCAGCTGGTTCTAATTCCACTCTTTTAACAACTTTGAACCGATGCCAGCTTGTTCTTCTACCTATCCTGGTCCATTCTGTGACAGAGAGTCAGTTCCAAGATCCAGTGTCAGTGCTGTGACCCTCTGTGACCCCTGTCAGATCTTTGACCCACAGTCAAATTTTTTGAGCAAGTGTCAACTTGGCAGCACGTGAAACCAGCTTTCTTTTCGCCCGTTTTGAAATGAAACCAATGCAACTTGGCTCGTCACTGGCCGAAAACACACCAGATGCCAAACGATGGCGAGACCAAGAGAAGAGAGACGGATGGATCAGACACACGGTCACAAGGTAAGCCTGAAGGTGGAACCCCCCAAAAGCAAGTAAAAGTGAGGCTGTGAAATACAACCTCGTGTTTGATCCTTGAGCCTGGCACAAAACAGATGAGACACACCTGGGAACAGCTGGTCTGGAAGGCCCAGGAAAGACAGGTCTGGTAGATTTGGCAAGACCTGCAGCATGCACCATAGTGCCAACACAATATTTCTGCCGAACAAAGGAATTAAGGACGATCTCGGTCTGCCACATTTAACATTTAACAATAAAAATCAGTGCTGATAAATTCACAACAGTTCGGCGAAAGAGAGAGAGAGAGAGAGAGAGAGAGAGAGAGAGAGAGAGGAGAGAGAGAGAGAGAGAGAGAGAGAAGGAAAAAAGGAACCCTGATCCACCTTACCATACTCTACGAGCAATACAATATGCCCTCATCCAGAAGTACCCTTCTCTCTGTAAGAAAACGGAAGAAATATATTTTCCCCGAGTTATTAGGCCAGCGCGCAAGTCTCAGAGCACCCCCGTCATCACCTAATGCCGAGCTATCATAAGGGGAGGTGAGTTACGCTGCACTCCAGATGGGGAGTGAAAGTGGATACTAAACTGAACGTGCAAGAAGTGATTTATGCCAACGAGCTGGGGCTACGGAAGAAAATGGGAGAGCAGGGAGAGAGTGACACAGGATTTGCATACTGCTGGTGGTGGACATTGTAAATCATGCACAGAGCCATAATATTACTGGGTCTGGATCGCAATGAAAGCTGTATATTCTGCGAAACTGGACATTATCAGACAAGTCCAGCTCGCCCCTGAGTAGATCAAGAAGTAACCCTTGACGTTCTGCACCTTGACTTTATTTCCTTCCCCCCCTGTGCGAATCACCCCCACTCCCCACCCACCCAACATGATGCTGAGTTTAACAAATATTTGTTTCTGCAGTTCTCTAAGCTCTTGTTCTTCTTCTTTTTAGCAACAACCTGCACCTCCACCCACAGCCCCCTTGTTCCCCCGCACACTTCACCTATTTCCCCATCCATCTGTCTGTCTGTCTGTCTGTCTCTTTCTGTCTGTCTGTCTGTCTGTCCGTCTGTCTCCTTCTCTGACCCCCTCCCACCACATACCCCACACATCCTGTGTTAGAATAAAATACATTTTCATAGTCTCCCTCCTCCCCCTGCACCCACCCACCCTCTCAATTAAAAAAAAAAATCAGCTTCTCTTGAACCTTCGGAAAAGCCGAATGGTTATATTCATATACATAACAGCCAAATGGTTATATTCACATACATAACAGCCAAATGGTTATATTCACATACATAACAGCCAAATGGTTATATTCACATACATAACAGCCAAATGGTTATATTCACATACATAACAGCCGAATGGTTATATTCACATACATAACAGCCAGATGGTTATATTCACATACATAACAGCCAAATGGTTATATTCACATACATAACAGCCAAATGGTTATATTCATATACATAACAGCCAAATGGTTATATTCATATACATAACAGCCAAATGGTTATATTCACATACATAACAGCCAAATGGTTATATTCACATATATAACAGCCAAATGGTTATATTCACATACATAACAGCCAAATGGTTATATTCACATACATAACAGCCAAATGGTTATATTCACATACATAAAAGCCAAATGGTTATATTCACATACATCACCTCCCTTCAAAAGGCTAGTGGTGCATCTACTACCAACAATCAATGAAAAAAACAAGGAAATAATTGAAAGAAAAAAAAAGTAACCTTACTTTAAAATCAAGACACTAATTCGATCTGCAAGAAACTTGAAACCGGGGAGTACTGACTTTCTTTTTACCCACCAAGTGCACACGTACCAGAGTGTGACCTAGAGATGAACTTTGTCTTTCACCCATGAAGTACACATGTACCCGGATGTGGCGTGCAGATCTTAAAACCCTCTGGCAAAAACAATGCCCTTCCAGGTATAGTTGAGCCATGTGCATACTGCCTCTTTTCCGAGGCTAGATTTTTTTCCAGAGAGTGTTAATTACTTCTGAGAAAAGTGATTGAATCTTGGAGATCCTCTCTCTCTCTCTCTCTCTCTCTCTCTCTCTCTTCTCTCTCTCTCTCTCTCTCTCTCTCTCTTCCAGGCCATTCGTTCTACATTTTCCTCATAAAACTGGGTTGAGAATATATGTGCTGGAAAGAATTTTCATTTTTCGGTAGCGGTTCAAATCAGAGCATGCATTCTGATTCTGATTTTTTTTAAATGCCGGCGTAAAGATTTTCAATGTGTACAGTATACCTTTCTGTTTGATTGATACGTTTTGTTGTTGTTGTTGTTGTTGTTGTTGGTGTTGCGTTTCTGTTTGTTTATTTGTTGCTCGTTTGTTCTGTTTTGTTTTTTTAGGGGAGGGGAATATTTCTTTCTCTGAATGTATAGCTTTTTATGAGAATAAATCAATTGGAGAATGTAAAGTATTTGATTGAGTGCCGTTTCAGCATTTATCCATTTAGTCATCATTTTACGTTTATACCTGCTTGTATTGTACTTTCTCCATCGGAGACAGAAAGGTGAATAATAAATTGCAACAGGATGAAGAGTAGACACATACAGACATGCATTGGGGGGGGGGGGGGGGGGGGGGGGGAGAGAGAGAGAGAGAGAGAGAGAGAAATGAAATGAAATGAAATTTGAAATGAAATGAAATTTATTCAGATAGGCCACAGCCCCTTCTGAAGGGGGATTACATTCAAAACTCAGCATGATAAGTGTGACAACAACATCAACACAAAGTTTTACTAGAATGTATGGGGAAAAAAAACAGCAATAAAATGATACTCAAATGGATGAATTACAATCTACTACGCATGTGCATGAAGTCTACTCTACTGACACATACATTAATACCATACTAGGCTATCCATATGCATGTAATATTGGCGTGTCAATACATTTGTTAGCTAACCATAACAGCTCGCCTCTTAAAGGCTTTATATAAATACATGCATAAATTCCTCACAATAATTTTATTTTCATTCGTCATTAATAGAGTCACACAGAACTGACATGGATTTGTATAATATTTACATGGAATATATTCCTGCCGTAGGTCACTGAAAGCAGAGCAGACGAACAGAAAGTGTATTTCATTATCATTTGCCTTTCCACATAGCGGGCATGTCAGATTGCTGTCAGAAACTACATTATACCGTTGACGATGCATTGCTATATCTGAGACACCAAATCTGAACTTCGTCATATAATTTTTTATATGTCTGTCAATATCAAGTGAAAGATATGTTTCGCAATTATTAAATGATTTAAACGATCTGTACCATGTAAATCTATCACTTTCCAGAACATGTTCATGCCAGTTTTGCCATCTGTTATCAATAAGTCTTTGACGAAACAATTGCAAAAAATATTTCACATTTTCCACACCCTGGTTTAGCCATACAAATCCAAAACCATTTAGAAATAGGGTCTTACGAACATTTGACGCCCATGTGGTTTTGCCTCGTGAATCCAACCAGAGTAACATGTTATAAGCTTTTAAAGGTAATCTGTTATCATTCATCCGTGATAACTTTAGCCAGTATCTGATACACTGTACACTTGAATTTATGTAAATAGGGTGACGTCCAGTATCTCCATACACAAGATCATTAGGTGTTTTAATGTGGACTCCTAAAAATTTCTTTAGGGCATACAAATGAACCTTTTCAACATGAACGACGGCAGTATCCAGTCCCCACAGTTCAGCACCATACAGAGCAATTGGCTGCACCCGAGTATCAAAAATTTTTAACAATACTTTCAGCGAATTATTATTAAGTACAAACAATCGTTGCAGAATTGATAACAAAGCATTTCTCGCTCTGCTTGCGAGATCTGTGCATGCAGCCACAAAACTAAGTCGGGTGGAAAAATGAATACCAAGATATTTATAACAGTTAACGACAGCCATTTGCTCACCATTAAAAAACCATCTCTCTCGTGCTGCAAGGTGCCCTCCTTTTCTAAATACCACGACATTGCTCTTTTTCATATTTACTTTAAGTTGGAGTCTAGAAGCTGCATTACATAAATTGTTCATCTGGGTCTGAAGGCCAACTGGTGTTTCTGACAACAAAGCTATATCATCTGCCAGTAACAAAATAAACAATTCAACTGTATCTGGAGACAGTGTTGCACCATGTCTTCCCTTCTCTATGATTTCTTGTGCTAATTCGTTGATAAACAAAGAAAATAAAACAGGGCTACATGCATCTCCTTGCTTTACACCTTTTGTACAAACTATGTAATCTGTAAATTCACCACCACACCTAACCCTTGCTTTTACACAATTGTACATGCTCTTGATACATCGGTACATTTTACCCTTTATTCCATTCTTTTGAAGCACTGGCCAAAGTAATTTTCTAGATATGGAATCAAATGCCTTTTCGAAGTCAATGAAGGCCACATATAATTTGCGATTCCATGAAAACTGTTTTTGTACAATAGCCAAAAGGGTAAACATCTGATCGATAGTTGAATAACCTTTCTTAAACCCCGCTTGCCACTCACCCGTGCTATTATTAAATTCCACCCACTTTTGCAGTCTACAGTTAATTATAGAGCTAAATAATTTACTACTTATATCACTAAGTGATATGCCCCTGTAATTACTTGGATCATTGACTTCACCTTTCTTAAATAATGGCAATATAATCGATTCAGTCCAGTTATCAGGGAATATCCCTTTGTCAAAAAGTACATTGAAAAATCTGACGAAGAAATCAATTACGATATTTCCGGCATTTTTGAATAATTCTCCAACAATGCCATCAGGGCCTGCAGCTTTTTTGTTCTTGAGTTTTTTCATTGCAGAGATCACTTCTGTTCTAGTAATTATACTGTCAAGGAACCTTGCATCGCTATCAGAATCGAGAAAAGGTATCTCATCTTCTATTTCTTCTGCGTCTTCTTCAGCATCTTTTTCGAGAAGATCTCTGAAATGCCTATCCCAATCGCTGACAGAGATATTGTTATGCGTACTACTTTTCTTAACTGATATTCTGCGCATGTGTTTCCAAAACTCTTGCTGATCTTCAACTGAGGTAACTAAATTGCATAACAAAGAAGAATTATACTCGTTCTCCTTCCTCTTTAAAAGATTCTTATACTCCCTTCGAGCTTTACAATAAACGTCTCTGTCTTTATCGTCCAATGTATTTCTAGATATTCTTAGAAGTTGTTTCACGTCTCTCTTGGTTTTATAACATTCATGATCAAACCAATCATCATTCTTCAGAGTGTCATTTATTCTTATTTGTTTCCTCATGCACTCCGCTTGATCTTTTATACAAGCATTAAATATATTCAAAGCGGCATTAATGTCATCATCGATCAGAGTAACTGCATTCTCCAGCATTGACAAAGCATGTGACTATTCATTAGATCACAGAAAGTATCAGCATATTCATCTTGCCATTTATACCTCTCTATAACTTGTATGTTTTTCTTGATACCTTTTCCATTTCTTACTTCCAAAAGTGAGTTCATATGGAATACTAGAGGCAGATGGTCAGACTCAATTCGTTCATTCACACAAAGACTGCACGATATATTAATAGCATTAAACATGTCATAGGAAGTTATAAAATAATCATTCACACTGTTCCCTGACTCTGAAATGTATGTGAAACGACCTTGACGGTCGCCGTCGCACACACCATTTAAAACGCACAGATCTAACACAGTACACATGTTTAACAAGAGCTTACCATACCTGTTTAATATCTTGTCTTCTGAACATCTGTTTATAAGGGTTTCGTTATGCAAACTAAAAGGACAATTTTGGGTTGAAAATTCCTGACAAATGTTAGAAATTCTGCTATTTAAGTCTCCAGCCAGAAGTACATACGTATCAGGCATACTGAGCATAACATCAGAGAGACAGTTTTCCAAATCACTTATGCCATTATCAATACCATAAAAAGCATAGTATGGTGAATTTTCTGGAGGTACATATGTGCATACATAAAGAACATTCTTTGTAAGACCAAAGACATCTTTAGAAACATTGAACATCATGGTATTGTTTAGATCAATCGGTAATGCCTGTACAAAAGGTACAAATTCCATTTTGATAAGATTTACGACTCCTCCCGATCTTCGTCCGTGTTTCGTAAACTGAACGGCTGGTTTACAGAAGACTTTATAATTGCTGAATACATTTGAATGTAAATTTTCAACAAAAGTTTCTACTAAACAAACAAAATCAAAAGACGTTATATACGAAATAAACATTTTATCAGATAGCTTAGAAAGCAAGCCATTTACATTCCAATGCAAAAATGAGACATGATTTCCGTTCGTACCAGCCAAACTCGCACCACAGATGCTTTCTGTAAAATTATCTTGATCATTCAAAATTGCTCTTTCTCTTCTATTACCAGACACTACATTAACCTCTTCATTTGATGAAGACAATGGGATAAAGCTTGGTATGTGAAAATCAATACAAGCAGAAGAACGATTGTTCCCCATGAGACATAAATCATTTCCGTCGTTTCTTAAACCATGTTCACAAACTTCGAAAGGAGTACTTTCATTCAGTGTTGGAGATAACAAATTCTCACTTTCGTTCCGATTATGTACAAACATTTTAGAGGAAAAACCCCCATTTGATGATGAAACAAAACCATTTTCATTCACATTTTCATTCTCTGCATTATTTTGTGTTCTAAGTTTAGAGGGAAATGATTCAACAGATGAGAAAGGTAAAGCATCTCTATGCATTCTTTCATTCATTCTTCCATTGCCTGTACCAGCATCTGAAGAATAATGATCATTTGTCAAAGAAGATAAAACATTTTCAACCAATCCATTTTGTGCGGGACCTTGACAAGATAAACATGTATTCAATGAACAGGATAGATTGTTTCCATCTGCTCTTTCATTATGCACACACAATTCAGAAGAAAAACATTTATCAAACACAGAAGGAAACACACTTTCATCCATTCTTTCATCATGTGCATGAATAACATTTGGTGTGTCATCAGGTACACGTTTATCACCCCAGTAGAAACATCCGAATGTGTCCGGTTCAATGGCACATTGCACGAGCGATTTCTGTCGTGAGCTTTACAGTTGACGGGGAGCGTTGACACAGCCGTGTCACTGCTCCTAACCGAAGCTGCACGTGATGTGCCATCCTTACCTTCTCTTTTAAGCGGTGACACAGTTTTTTCCTTCCCCTCTACGTTTAGATTTATGTAAATATTTGACGAATCATATTGTTTTGATGTTATTTTAACTGGCCGGCCATATCCCTAGGTTGAAATTGTCAGATTACTGTCCTGGTCCAAGTAATACTTTTTCCCTTCGATAACCAGGTGATCAAAAATCATTGACACCTTTTTATTTTCTTTTTTTGCATCTTTCAGGTGAGGGACAAGTTTCTTGCGTATTTCTCTCACTCGCCGGGAGAAATCTTCACCGACAAATACCTTGGTACCCCTCAACCTATGCCTGGCACCTAGAATGGCCTCTTTGTCCTTAAAGAAAGTGCAACAACCAATAATCGGAGAGTCCTGGTTTCCCGTTTAACCTGTGGAGCCTGTCAAATTGTATGTCTCTTGGCAGTTCTAATTTGTCAGTTAACAAATCATGCACAAGGCCCTCACAATCCTGTTTGGTTTCCCGATCTCTCCTTGGTATGCCATGAAATATAACATTGTTCCTCTTTGAACGACATTCTAAATCGTCCGTCTTTTGTTCCAGTTTCAACACTTCTCCAATCAGACTGTCATTCTGTGCCTTCAAATTTTCATTTTCACGTCTGAGATCACTGACCTCATTTTTCAAAGATATAACATCCTCATGCAGTCCAGCATACATGTCTTTCATCTCCGAGAGAAGAGAGAGAGAGGAGAGGGAGAGAGAGAGAGAGAGAGAGAGAGAGAGAGAGAGAGAGAGAGAGAGAGAGAGAGAGGCAGAGGCAGAGAAACAGACAGACGGACAGACAGGCAGGCAGAGAGAGGGAGAGAGAAAAGCAGGGATTGTCTACAGACTGTAACACCAGACAGACAGACAACACATCCAGCGGTGAGGCGCATTCACGACAGAGGCGTCACGTGATAGAAGGACTGTCAAAAGAGCAATGTGATTTTCAGGCGGAGTGTCATGGTGCTGGGTCGTCACAGGCCATCGTCCTTGAGGATCCCGCCTCGAAGCGCTGATTCCATTTTGGATAGGAACTCCGCGGTAATGGAAGACTGCTCTGCAAGGAGAAGACGGACTGGAAGAGGAAGAGTGCTCAATCCATACAGAGGACCGCTGTATTATCCTATACGAGGCTGAAATTAACTGCATGGGATAGCTCGTATGGTCTGTCTGTAATACAAGCAGTTGAGGACGGTGAAATAATGCTCATAATGGTTTTCCTTTTGATTCTTTTTGATTTTCTTTTTTAACTTCTCCTGATCTGTAATTGTGGCGTGAGGAACTAGGAATTCATGGATTAAGGAATCCCTGCATTGTGAAGCTGTTCCCTCTGGTAAGCGATCCATCAGAATACGTGGCAGTCTCATTTTCAATCAAAGACCCAGTTTGTCCGATTCTACAAATCACCAGTTCAAGGGCTCTTCTCTTTATCCAATGTTTAGACACCTCGATCAGGTCTGGAAGACAATCTGGGTTTTTTTTTTTTTTTTTTTTTACTGTAAATTGAACCAATTAAGTTGAACTGCCCACCGGACAGAGGCGGGAAGGACAGGCCAGAGCCGAGTCTGCAGGACAGCGGTCATCCTTGACCTCTGCTCCCGAGAGGTCAGAGAAGGAGAAGCGGTGCGGAAGAGTGGAGAAAACGGAGAGTTGAGGGAGGGGAGACACAGAGACAGCATGGGGTAGTAGACAGTCGGGTTGGGAGAAAAAAAAACAACAAAAAAATAGGGAGAAACAGAGACAGGATGGCTGACACAGCGACGGAGGAGAGAGAGAGAGAGAGAGAGAGAGAGAGAGAGAGAGAGAGAGAGAGAGAGAGAGAGAGGAGAGAGAGAGAGAGCGGGATGGAGACAGGAGGAAGGAAGGTGAACGCTTAAATGTGATTTATTAAACCAACATATTTTAAATGGTGTTCAGTTTACAATAAAAATGATTCAGATTGTCTTCCATACCTGCTCGAATTGTCTAAACGTTGGATAGAGAGAGGAGCGAGTCCTGATTTGTAGAATGGAACAAACTGGGTCTTTGAACAAAAATTAGGCTGTCACGTTATGTGGTGATAAAAATGGCACAACAAATGTTTGGTAGGCACTCACGGTCTGACCAGCGCGTTGGGCGAATGGGTTGGTCAGAAATCTGCTAAGTCCTAGCCACGAGACCCTCGTCTTAAATTCTATCATACTAGTTATCAATTCATTTATCCATCAGCTTTAAATCATGCGCAGTGTGCTCTCAAAACTTAGCGGATGTGGTGTAGCGTATATGGACAAGTCCGCACGCAGTGACGCCTCCTTGATGAAACTGAAACTGAAACAGCTTCATCACAATGCAAGAGTTCTTTATTCCATAAATGCCTAGGTCCTTATGCTACGTTTACAGACCAGGGGGAGAAAAAAAGAAAGCAAATAGAAAACCATTATGAGCAGTACTTGACCACCTTGAACTGCCTGTATCATACAGGGACCATACGAGCCACCCCATGCAATAAGTGTCAGCCTCGTACAGCATAATACAGCGGTCCTCTGTATTGATTGAGCACTCTCCCTCTTCCAGTCCGTCTTTTCCTTGCAGAACAGTCTTCCATTACCGCGGAGTTCCTATCCAAAATGGAATCAGCGCTTCGAGGCGGGATCCGCATGGAAGATAGCCTTTGAAAACCTAGCACCATAACACTCCGCCTGAAAATCATATTGCTCTTTTGACAGTCCTTCTATCACGTGACGCCTCTGTCGTGAATGCGCCTCACCGCTGGATGTGTTGTCTGTTCTTCTGGTGTTAGAGATTGTATACAATCTCCACTGTTTTCTCTCTCTCTCTCTCTCTCTCTCTCTCTCTTGTATGTGTGTATGGTTTGTTTTGCTTGCTGATGTCATCAGAGAGAGAGAGAGAGAGAGAGAGAGGAGAGAGAGAGAGAGAGAGAGAGAGAGAGAGAGATTTGGAGTGTCTGCACACACACACACACACACACACACACACACACACACACACACACACACACATATATATATATATATATATATATATATATTATATAAATAACGCTTTCCAGTTAAGAGAAACAATGTTATCATGATTCTTTCTATATTGCATTGATAGGGACTCGTGACGCTGCTGCATTTACAATAATTATCCTGTAATGTTGTTATCGCCCTCTTCACATGGGCTACGGCCTTAAATAAGTCAGTCATCTGAATCTGAATCTCTCTCTCTCTCTCTCTCTCTCTCTCTCTCTCTCTCTCTGTTATGTCTCCTCAGTATTCACCAGACTGTCTGTCTGTCTGTCTGCCTCTGTCTCTGTCTGTCTGTCTGTCTGCCTGTCTCTCTCTCTCTTCCTCCTCCCCTCTCTCTCTGTCATTTTTGAACAATGTTTTCTTAGTGAATGCTTATTTTTTTTCAAACACAATGTCGACTCTTTTCTGACGAATTTGACATTTTTGAGCTTGAGCCCTCCCTCTTCCTATTACCCCAACTACCTTCTCCCTATCGTCTACCCCCCCCCCCTCCTGCTTCCTCTCTCTCTCTCTCTCTCTCTCTCTCTCTCTCTCTCTCTCTCTCTCTCTCCAACACATGTGCCTTGTCTCTCCAACGTTTGTGTCTTTTCTTCATTCTTTTATAATTTATTATTGACCTTCCTGTCTCTGTCAGAGGAAGAACATTACATTCATGCATAAGAAATGACTAAACAGTAAATAAATACATACATTGAATACATAACCAAGCCTATCTGAAACGGCATTCAAACAAATACATTCTCAGATTGAATTATTGTCATAAAATGCTATGCGTTCAGGGTAAGAAATATTCCCTTCTCCCCCACGTAAAACAGAATAAACGAAAAACAAACAAACAAACGAACAGAAACCCAACATTAACGATGGCAATAACAAAACAACAATCAGACCAAACAAACAAACAAAAAAAGCTGTATAGTATGCATATCCAAAATCTTTAGGCAGGGCATGAAAAAAATAAACTGACCCCAGAAGACCAAGTCTGAGAGGACCAAGCTTGAGCCGCTATAGAGAAATGGAAATTCTATCCAGCACATAATGATATTCACGACCCGGTTTTCAAGGAAATGTAGAACGAATGGCTTGGGGAGAGAGAGAGAGAGAGAGAGAGAGAGAGAGAGAGGAGAGAGAGAGGAGAGAGAGAGAGAGAGAGAGAGAGAGAGAGAGAGGATCCATAAAATTCAGTCACTTTTCTCAGAAGTAATTAACGTTTTCAGGAGAAAAAAAAATCAGCCTCGAAAGGAAGACAATATGCACATGGCTCAGCTATACCTGGAAGGCCATTTTCTGCCAGAGGATATTCAGATATGTGACGTAGGCAGCTCATCTGCACACCACACCTAAGTATAAATGTACTACATGGGTAAAAGACAAAGTTCATCTGTAGGGCATGTCTTAGTACACGTGCACTTGATGAGTGAAAGATAATGTTCCACCTTTTCAACTTTCTTGCAAATCGAATTTGTCTCTTGATGTCAAAGTAAGGTTACATTTTTCATTCATTATTTCTTTATTTTGTTCATAGATGGTTGGTTGTAGATGCACCACTAGCTTCCTGAAGCGAGTGTATGTGTGTGAATGCAACTTTTCTTCTTTTTCGAAGGTTTAATAGAAGCTGATTTTCTTTTTTTTTCTGCCTGGGAAGGGGGGTGGGGACGAGGAGGGTAAGGACAGTGACTATAAGAAAAAGTATTTCATTCTTGGACAGTGTGTATGTATGTATGTATGTATGTATGTATGTATGTATGTGTGTGTATGTATATATATATATATATATATATATATATATATATATATATATATCTTTGCCAAGTCATTATTATAATGATGGAAGAATTGTTAACCTGCACTTGTTTTCCCCAACTACTTAATTGTTCAGCCTTATATTGTTTGGTCAATCAGTGGGCGATTGCATCTCTTAGGAGATCCAAGTGAAGGTTGTTCTGCACAATTCTTAGCCGCTGACAATGCTTGGGTTATTGAACAGCAGAGCTGACCACTCGGACTGTTCCATATCTTTTGATCTCCCTTGCATCCTTAAATGGATCCTCAAGCATAGGCTCAAAGATTGTCCCCTACATTTTATACTGTTTGCATAATGTTTTTAGTTTTTCAGCAACTTTTTTCCTCTCCACACTTTCGTTTTGTTTTATTTACTACCCTTCGCTGGCTGCTTTGGGGGTGCTGTTGGATTCTCTTTTCAATCCTTGGTGGTGAGAACACCACAGAATTACGGACTGTGGTGTGTCTCTATTTGACGCCAAAGAGCACAGACACAATCAGTCGTGTTTTTCTGATGAGTTCGATCCAGCGGACGAAAGGCGTTGGAGCAGGCAATACTTATAAAACTACTTTCAACAGAGATTGCGATGGTTCCGTCATGCAGCTAGCAAAAGGTTTTTATGTTTATAATATATATTTTCCCTTTTTTTTTCATCTTCATTTTTTCTTCTCTAAATTTCGAATCTTTGCCAAGTCATTATTATCATGATGGAAGAATTGTTAACCTGCACTTGTTTTCCACAACTACTTAATTGTTCAACATTATATATATATATATATATACTGCCGAAAATTAAGTAGTGAGGGAAAACAAGTATGTGTGTGCATGTAGAGAAGGTGACGGGCGGGGGGGAGAGAGAGAGGGGGTGGGGCAAGGGGAGAAGTGGGTTGAGGCGCAAGTTGCTGCTAACCAGAAGAAAAACAAGAGCTCGTAAATTTTTAGTAGTGAACTGCAGAAGCAGATATCTTTTAGGCGAAGCATCATTTTGGAGGGATCGTTTCAAAACATAAGACTGCGCTCTTCCATGACTTCTGCAGTGGAAAGAAAGAGAGAAAAACAAAGTGCATACCATCATGGGTTACTTCTTGATCTTATGAGGGGTAAGCTGGACTTATCTGATAATATCAAGTTTCACAGAATATATGGCTTTCATTGCGATCCAGACCCAGTATATCATGGCTCTGTGCATGATTTATAATGTCCACCACCAGCAATATGCAAATCCTGTGTCACTCTCTCCCATTTTCTTCCGTAGCCCCAGCTCGTTGGCATAAATCACTTCTTGCACGTTCAGTTTAGTATCCACTTTCAACTCCCCATCTGGAGTGCAGCGTAACTCACCTCCCCTTATGATGGCTTGGCATTAGGTGATGACGGGGTGCTCTGAGACTTTTGCGCTGGCCTAATAACTCGGGGAAAATATATTTCTTCCATTTTCCACGGAGGGGAAGGGTACGTCTGGATGAGTGCATATTGAATTGTTTCGTAGAGTATGATAAGGTGGACCTGGGTTCCTTTTCTCTTCTTTGTGGCTTCTGCTGCCTGTCTGTTGGTCTCTTTCTCTCTCTCTCTGTCTCTCTGTCTCTGTCTGTCTGTCTGTCTGTCTGTCTGTCTCTCTCTCTCTGAACTGTTGTGAATATATTAATACTGATTCTTATGATTAAATGTAAACTGTGGCAGATCGAAATCATCCTTAATTTGTTTGTTTGGCACAAATATTGTGTTGGCACCAGGGTGCATGCTGCAGGTCATGCTGATTTCAGTAGACCTGTTTGCCCCGGGCCTTCCTGACCGGCTGTCCACAGGTGTGTCTCACCTGTTTGGTGCCAGCTTCAAGGTTCAGACACTGGCGTTTATTTTACAGCCTCACTTCCACTTGCCTTGGGGGTTCCACTCTGAGGCGTATCTAGTGAGATTGTGTCTGATCCATCCCTCTCTGTTCTCTTCATGTCGCCGTTGTTTGGTATCTGGTGTCTATCTGTCAGTGACGGATCAAGCTGCATTGGTTTCATTTCAAAAGGGACAAACAGAAAGCTGGTTTCACGTGCTACCAAGTTGACACTTAATCCAAAATCTGGCCGTGAGTCAAAGAGCTGAAAGGGGGCACAGAGCGTCACAGCACCGACACTGGTAATCTTAGAACTGATTCTTTGTCATAGAGTAGTTTTCTTTAGAAGAAATCACGGTTCTGGAAGCGTTTCAGTTCCCTGCGATATGGCACAGCAGCGAACACCATGGGAGAGGTGTCAGCTCTTCTTTGAGGGGCGCTGATGCGAGAGGTCAGTATCAGGCGGCGCAGCGAACCTTCCAGCCATATGGGTGACAGCGGTTCTAGCCTGTGTCGCCGGGGCATGGCTCATAGTGATGTGGGGCTGTCGGCGATGGAGCGCTGCCTGACTACGATTACCGTGGCTTTGGGCACCACGCTTTTGAGGGTCGGGCATGAGGGCACCGCTCTTGGGGTTGGGCTGAAAAATTGCCCTCTCGGCTGTACTCTGCATGGACCATAGAAAGGACTCGCGCAGCGCTCCAGCCACTTTCATCCTGCTCCTTCTTTGAGGCGGCCTCACGCGGTACAGGACATTGCCATCCGAGCATGAAGAAGGCCACCTGGTGGCCCTGAAGACAGCCTTTTGAGGGGGACAGAGGCGAAGAAAAT
This sequence comes from Conus canariensis, assembly GCA_033310375.1. Taxonomy (NCBI): domain Eukaryota; kingdom Metazoa; phylum Mollusca; class Gastropoda; order Neogastropoda; family Conidae; genus Conus; species Conus canariensis. The sequence continues at coordinate 73,644,229 of CM065722.1, read as the reverse complement.
CGACGCCTATCGTCGGCCGACCAACATCAGAATATGAGCCGCAGAGCTGAGAGAGCGACACACGACAGCCCCCATCCAGAACTAAACACACCACTCCCAACGAAAACAACTGCCACGAGAAATTCAGATCTCAGTCGGCAAGTTTACCTTTTCCTTAATTAAGGGCCTCCAGCCAATAGGACGTAAACTCATCCATTGACGTTGTTCTGGAATCTGGGTTTGGGTTCTGACATACAGTCTGTTACGCTCTTGTTTGAATACTCCGGTGCAGTCACTGGATTTCTTCGACTGCTTTCAGACTAGGGAGTGAGGAGAGATAGAAGAACAAGGCTGGCATCGGTTCAACATTGTTAAAAGAGTGGAATTAAAACCAGCTGAGAAGACAAGAACAGAACAAGAACAGGAAAAGGTGTTAGGCGTCTTTCAATCTGAACTCTCTCTCTTCTCTCTCTCTCTCTCTCTATCTAACACACACACCAC
>CM065722.1:73631249-73638749 GCA_033310375.1 Conus canariensis | reverse complement strand
CACAAATCCTCACACCATTCAAAAGAATCCACTGTCTATCACCTCTCTATCACTTTTAATGTTGTTTAATTTCCAAGTAGTCCTATCGCTACAACATGCACAGGAATGAAGGGATACAAACAGTTTGAGTAAACAAACTGGGTCCCTGGTTTTTCTTTTTTGCCTGCAAGAAAATCTGTCAAGTCCCAAATAAAAGGTGAAAATAATATTGTTTCCAGAAAAAAATTGTATGTTGCTCTTTGTACAGTAATACAGCTGTTGAAATGATAATGTATTGACTCCAGATCTTGAGAGAACAGGATGACATATGCTATAACAAGGAATATAAACGATTCTCCCATTACATAAAAATTGTATTAAAATTTGGTTGTCCCTGTTAACACAATCTCATGTCATAAAGGATTAAACAATAAATTTTTCTTTTGCTTTCTTGAATACTATCACGTGCGGGACACCATCGCCAGATCGTCGTGGGGTGAAGGTCATTATTGACAGCTGAGCCAATCCATTGTAAGCAGAGCCCGTAAAAACACAGATGTGTTTTGCTGTGTAATTAGTCACGGTGCCAGGTCAGTGCCAACATTTGTACAGCCAGTTTCAAGATCTTCGTTTCACAATTGCGCTGGTCGTATGTTTCCTCAGAGAGAGAGAGAGAGAGAGAGAGAGAGAGAGAGAGAGAGAGAGAGAGAGAGAGAGAGAGAGAGAAGTAGAAAGGAGAAACTGGACGAAGCAGGGAGAAAGAAAGAGAGGTTTGAGAACGTTAGGTAGTGGGTCTGAGGTGGGGTTAGGACAGTCAGTTGTGTAGGGACTCAACGAGGTGGGTGGGTTAGGGGGCTTAGAGACAGCGACCGTTGATAAGCATGTTAGTCTTCAAAGACGAATAAAGCCAGATAGACACACCAACATGTGTGCAAACAATGTAACTCTTCTGGAAAGGACTCCAGTATGGAGTAATGACAAACACTATAAACACAGTGCTATATTATCATCACTTTAATACCAGTCTGGTCTGCTTCATGACATAACTCAGTGATGAGTGTTGGGCTCTTTCATCTCTCTCTCTCTCTCTCTCTCTCTCTCTCTCTCTCTCTCTCTCTCTCTCTCTCTGTCAGTCTATCTGTCTCTGTCTCTGTCTTTGCCTCTGTCTCTGTCTCTATCTGTCTGTCTGACTCTCTCTCTCTCTCTCTCTCTCTCTCTCTCTCTCTCTCTCTCTCTCTCCCTCTCTCTCTGTCAGTTATTACCCTATCCAGAGAAGTTTTGTTTTCATTTACGTCCGTTTGTTTCTCTGTCAGCCAGATCATGCAAAATCCACCTAACTGATTTTAATCACACTTGACAGAATGAGGGGAGTGTGTTGTGGACACATCAAGCAAAAGAAGTCTGCCATGCATAGAGACGACAGTAGACAGCTACGTTGATGCTGTGTGTTTTCCCCTCAAAGCGATGTTAAACATATGTTGGAAAAAGAAATATCCCCCTCTCTTCTCTCTCTCTCTCTCTCTCTCTCTCTCTCTCTCTCTCTCTCTCTGTGATTTTGCCTTTGTCTCTTTGCTCTCCATCTCTCTCTGTCTGTCTGTATCAGTGTCTCTGTCTCTCTCTGTGTCTGTGTCTGTCTCTCTCTGTGTGTCCGTGTGTCTGTCTGTCTGTCTTGTCTGTCTGTCTCTCCATCAAAGTCGATCTGAAACATACATCGGCGTTGACTGATTGGATTTAAAATTTGTCATGGAACATCATTAAAACCGACACTTTGATGATACAGAAAACACCTGTACTAATTACAGGCTCTGCTGATGCTGAATTGGCTCCTCTGTCAACAACCCCAATGTCTGACAGTCCTTCCACTCGGGATTGGGATGAGTCATGCCATGATCATCATCGTTTCATCATCATCATCATCATCATCATCATCATCATCATCACATCCCGTCATCATCATCATCATCATCATCATCATCATCATCATCACTCATCACCGTCATCATCATCATCATCATCATCATCATCATCATCACCGTCATTTCTTTCGATCAAATTTGAACAAAAGAAAAATGGTTAACAAAATACTTTTAAAATCTATCTTGTCCTTCATGCCCTCTTCAGTGTCGTGTCTCCCACACCGCTCCAGATGGCCATTCCATTCACAGCCCTGTCTGACCCTCACCACCGGCAGTCCATAGGAAGCAGTTAGCATCAGGTCAACATGAGGACACCCAGCAGAAGAGGCACTGCCGTTCTGCTGGACCACTGTGGTGGTGCTCAGTGGTGTCTCTTCTGTTGCTGTCGCACCTGGCTAAAAGACTCCAGGGATCATCCGAACAGCCGAAGTACTTGGAACACTATGGTACTACACTCCGACTTTGAGAGGGATTTTGGAGACTGATAATGTTATGCCAGGAGCTTGTCATGACTGAAGACAATCCCCGCATAACTGTGCAGAGCATAACATTTTGATGTAGACTTGGTGTTCTAGCCTATGTCAACTGGTCTGACACAGCCTAAGCCAAGGCTGGTGTCTCTTCTGATCTGGCGTACACGGTACACCACCTACTGTCGACAATGATTGCAGTATAGTTTGAATGGGGGAGGTGTGTTGGTTGACGGGTGGAGATGTGGGTGGGGGCGGGGAGGAGGTATGTGGTGATTTGTTTTTACAAAAACACCTATCATTACTACTTCAAACACATGCAACCATAAACAATCATAAAGATAATAACAATTATTGTGTACTCATGGCGATGACGATGATGCAGTAGAGGAAGATGATGAAGACAATGACGTCAACGATCATGATGATTATAATAAGACGACTGTAATACAAATGATATTGTGAAACTGACAAGCACTCATTAGAGATTAAAACGAAAAGCAACATCTTCATCAAAAACCTCTCCTTGCCAAACCTTTCTTTCTACCCTTCTTATATACATTCAGCATCAAACCACGTAGCTAATCCATCAAATAAAGCAAATAAACAAGCAACCATTCTGCCAGCCAAGCCGCCGACCCTATAAAAACATCAGCATCCAAGAGAGGGTAACATCAGACCTAATAAACTAAGGCGCCACTAAAAGTCATGTCCATTGCCATTACTTCAGGGCAGAGAGCAGCGCTATGGCAACTAGACTGCTCAGACAGGGAAAGCACGTGATGTACGTCTGTCATAAAACAGATGGAAAAAGAGGGGAAAAACATTCCCCTGGTCTGCTAGTCAGTCGTTATGGTAAGCATCTACTTGGAATGTCAGGATGTGTGTGTGTGCGCGCGCGCGCGTGTGTGTGTGCGTGCGTGCGTGCGTTGTGTGCGTGCGTGCGTGCGTGCGTGCATGCGTGTGTGTGTGTGTGTGTGTGTGTGTGTTTTAATTGTTTCTTTGTGTGCGCATGCATGCATGCGTGTGTGTGTGTGTGTGGTGTGTGTGGTGCGTGCGTGCGTGCGTGCGTGCGTGCGTGCGGCGCGCGCGTGCGTGCGTGCGTGCGTGCGTGCGTGCGTGTGTGTGTGTGTGTGTGTGTGTACAGGCAGAAATGAGCAGGGCATGTATGTAAAAACTCTCTGTGGTTGTGATTTTCTTTGTCCCCGTGCATAGCTGGGAATGAACCAAAACGCATTGTGTAATGCTTATGCTGTCTCTGAATGAAATGAACAAGATAAAAATATAGTCTGACCAAAAATGGTAAGTCCCTCCACAATGAGATGAATGTCACACTGACGTGATGTCTTACCGAAAGCTTTTCGTAGCAATTCATGCGTGAACATTCATCAACGTGTTCATATACTTTAGGGTTGGTTGGTTTGCGGAAGAAGTATCCCAATCCTTCACTTTACAAACAACATAGATAATCTCACAGGTTATGAACAACTTGCCACACCTGTTAAAAGACCAGACGAACCACCAAGCTATGGCTTGGAACTCAACGCTGAGAAGAGCAACTTGAATGACCAGTCATAACGACATCACTATTGATATATCTGTGCATGGACAGGTAATGTTCAACAGCGAATTCACTGTAGATCCATCATCAGCAAAGAGTGATCCATCCAAGCAGCACATTGGCCCATGGCAAAGATCTGCTAGCATCAGTTCAGGAAAGAAAACTACGATGACGTGGCTATGTAAAGAAACACAGTGACCTTGACTGAACCATCTTTCAGGGAACCAGCACGAAAGGTAGACAGGGAGTGCGGGGGTGGGGGTGGGGGCGGGGGGTGGAGGGCAAAACGGCAGAAGGAGACAGAAAAATTGTAGACAGACAACATATCAGAATGGACAGGGAAACTAGTTGGAGAAACCAAGGTCTTGGTTCACTACTAGCTGTGTTGAAGAAACCAGAAGAACAGTTCTTTAATGTGGTAACCCAATGATTTCACGGAATTCAGGGAGGAGAAGAAGAAGAAGAAGAAGAAGAAGAAGGTAGAAGAAAAGAGAAGAAGAAGAAAGAAGAAGAAGACATTAGCACGACATCACACTTTTTTGCATAACAGATTTATAAAAGAAAACTTAATCACATCCCTTGGACATGGTTTACGCCTGAATAAGGCATGAAAGGAAGCTTGGAGCCAAACCAGAATAGACATCCATGACGCTGGACTTCCAGGCATGTAGCCCGGGAGATTATGTTCTCTTTTAGTCTGTTCAGTAATTTGCTGACTGCCCTTTTTTCTTTAAAAGTATTAACTTTCTTTCAATACAAAACCTGACGTGCAAGGAAGGATGGTCAGTGATTAGAAGCCGTCGCCGTGTTTATTACAAGTGACAAGGAGTTAATGTGTTCACCTTCATCCATTTGCTTGTTTATTTCTTAAGAGAACCGGATGTTGATAGTGATTCTGTTATGACTCGCCAATCAACTGGCCAATCAACTTGGTCTCCTCAGCGTTGAGTTCCACGCCATGTCTTGATGTTTCATCTGGTCATTTAACAAGTGGGGCAAGTTTTTCATTGCCTGTGAGATCATCGATCTTCTTTGCAAAGCAAAGATTCATGATAAGTCTTCCTCTAACCAGCTGACTAAAGAAAACGTGAAAACTTTGATAAATGTTCACGCATAAATCTTTACGAAAAGTTTTCAGTAAGACATCACATCAGTATGATATTAATTTCATTGTGGAAGGACATACCATTTTTGGTTAGACTCTATTTTTATCTTGTTAATCTGCACATTTGCGTCAGAGACACCATAAGCATTAAACAATATGTTCTGGTCAATTCCCAGCAATGCAGGGGGACAGACAAAGAAAATCAGAATCAGAGACAGTTTTGTATACGTGTCCTGCTTCCTTCTTCTCGTAAATAACCACACACACATACGCGCTCGCGCGCGTACGTGCATGCGCTCGTGCACACACACACACACACACACACACACACACACACACACACACACACACACAACACATCCTGACATCCCAAGTAGGCGGTTACCATAACGACTGACTAGCAGACCAGGGGAATGTTTTTTCCCCCTCTTTTTCCATCTGTTTTATGACAGACGTACATCACGTGCTTTTCCTTTCTGAGCTGTCTGGTTGCCATAGCGCTGCTCTCTGCCCTGAAGTAATGGCAATGGACATGACCTAAGTGGCGCCTTAGTTCATCAGGTCTGATATTGCCCTCTTTCGGTGGATGCTGATGGTTTGATGAGGTTGGCTGGTTGGCTGGCAGGCTGGTAGGCTGTTTGCTTGTCTGACTCGTTTTATTGATCAGTTGCATGGTTTGATACTAAATGGGTAGAAGATGTGCAGAAAAAAAGACTTGGCAAGGGGGAGTTCTTTTTAAGAAGATGTTATTGTCGTTTTAATCTATAATGAGTGCCTGTCAATTTCACATTGTCATTTGTATTACTGTCATTTTATCATAATCATCATGACTGTTGTTGTCGTTGTCAGTGTCGTCATTGTCAAAACAATACAATGAAGCAGAAAACGCATTCAGCTATTTAATACGACTGATAAAAGTATTGATCTATTTCTATGCGTGGCTCCTGGACATTGCTGTTGCAAACGCAATGTGTACCTTGAAAGAAGTTATACATGAGAGAGAGAGAGAGAGAGAGAGAGAGAGAGAGAGAGAGAGAGAGAGAGAGAGAGAGAGAATCGTGTACTCCATCTCATATTGAGGTATATGACCAAAAGAAACAGATATGGAAATAAAACATAGAAAACACTGTAGCAACGCAGTCTCTGAATCTCTCCGTTTCCTCATACATGCAAACAAGATATATGCTATGTGAAAGGGCTGGAGGTTTGAACGGAAATCTTTCTAATTAGCCACCATGTGTACATGGTAGACCATAAGCAGTGTCATGGTTGCTAAGCCGGACGGCCCTACCACCCTTACCCACGCCTATCACACGCTAGGTCAGACAACACAGCACACTAACACAGTTTTACAATCATGCACGCTTCTTTATTTCACACACACTCCATGGCGCCACCACTCACGCACGTCCACAACTGCACACAAGTATCCCAATTCCCGCTGACTCGCCCTACTCTACTATAATGACCTGGAAAACCCTAACCTAACCTAGAACACCAGTTGCGGTATATCACTGTGACCTGGGGACACAGCGATAGCCCGCATACGTGGTGACTAACTACAAGGGACCAGGATTTTCCCAAGGGACTCTAATCTCTAATCTATTACCACCCACACCTCTCCCCAGGACTCACCCTTCTCTTTTAACCCGGGACCACTACTGCACTGATCGCTGCGTCCCTAAGGGAGGCATCGACCAGTACCCTACACTGTGCTGGCCACTACGTCCTGAAAGGAGGCAGTAGCTAACACCCCTAACCCTACTGCCTAACGCTACACCCCTTCTACCACAAACATGGGACAACCCATCCCGGCCTGGAAAGCTCCAGTCCTCGGCGCTGTACGTGGCCCCTCGCAGGCTGACACCTCCCGGAAGACTCTGCACCCCGGCGCTGACCGTGGCTCCCCCCGCAGGCCGACACCCTCCCGGAAGACTCTGCACCCCGGCGCTGACCGTGGCTCCTCGCAGTCTGACTCCTCCCCGTGATGGGCACGACACCCAACGCACACACACACCAGACGCCCTCTCGACGGGTCCGGGGCTCGACGCCTCTTCCTCTGAAGGCCCCGCCAGACACTGAGGGTAAGGGAAGGCCTGGTGCAGCGCCCTCTCACAGGACGCCTGAACAGGGAAGAGGAACCAGTGCCGGAGAACTCCGGAAGAGCACCGGTAGCCGGAGGAGAGCTGCCCCACAGAAGGCAGACGGCCTGGGTGGTCTCCCTCTCCCGGGGAAACAACAGGCACTGGAAAGCGCCGCTCACCTGCCGGCACGCGGCAGTAGACTGCGGTGATCTGGCCCCAGCCTCAGGACGGAACAGGATACCTGCTGACACAACTGTAGGCCACTACTGTAATGTTGCTACTACCCGAGTCATCAAGGCACATAGGCTACTTGGTAAAGCTTTAACTCTCCATCTCCCTTGCCTACTTCCCACTCGGGCATGAGAGTGACCCCTTGAATTTCGAA
>CM065722.1:73603749-73626249 GCA_033310375.1 Conus canariensis | reverse complement strand
GTCTCTTTTGGAGGGGACGTTCTATTTCTCGACTAGTGTTGGTTGCAGTCACGGCAGTCTTTCTGTAGATGACGCCGGATTTGTCGAGTTTGTTGGTTTTGTCTTGGGGGGCGACGAGTTGGGTGGGATGGTGTGATGGGCTTGGAATGGACCGCGACCCTAGTTCCTGATCTTCCTGGTCAGAGCTTCACGCACACCTCCAACGTAGGAATGGTGCTAGTCCTTGCGCTCTCTTGTTCTCTCGCTAGTCGTTGGGTGAGGTGGTAGATCTTATGCACTGAATCATCACATCCCAGTGAAAGAACAGCCTGACAAAGGACTTGCTCACAGATCAGCCAGTCCAGCATAAGCAGAGCTTATGTAAAGGACAGACGTTTTCTGTATCATCAGTGTCAGGTTCACAGATGGTCCGTGCCAGTTTTGAAATCGAATTAGTCAACGCTGAGGTACGTTGTAGATCGACTCCAGAGAGAGAGAGAGAGAGAGAGAGAGAGAGAGAGAGAGAGAGAGAGAGAGAGAGAGAGACAGGAGAGAGAGAGAAGAGAGAGACAGAGAGAGAGAGACAGAGCACACAAATTACGGAAATCAGAAAAGCTTCATTCAAATTCAAGAGAGAGAGAGAGAGAGGAGAGAGAGAGAGAGAGAGAGAGAAGAGAGAGAGAGAGAGAAGAGCCCAGCACTTACATTGGATAATGCCATCAAACAGTCCAGACTGGTGAAAAATGTTCATCGTATATCATCGTGTTTTTTGTTGTTGTTCTTTTGTCATTTACCTATTAGAGTATTCCTCAGACTCCATACCGGAGTCTGTTCCAGAAGATGTACATTGTATGCATGTGGTGCGTCTGTCTGGCTCTGTTTGTCTCTTCCTCAACCTGCTTGTCAGTGTTCGCTGTCTCTAAGCCCTCAAACCCATCTACCTCACTGAGACCCAACACAACGTTCTATCCTAATCGTGCCCTCACTCTTCCCTCCCTAGCTGTTATTACCCTATCCTTCTCTCCCTCTGCCTCGCTTGGTTTCTCTTTCTATCTTCTCTGTATCTAAGGAAACCACGAAGAGCGTAGTTGTGAAACGAAAATCGACAATTGGCTGTATATTTTTCGCGCTGAGTGTCATGAGACTTGGCATTTTGATTGATTATGCAGGCGGCCGGAATAGCTCAGTGGTAGAGCGCCGGACTCGTAATCTTGGTGATCCTGGGTTGCGGGTTCGAATCTCCGCCGGGCCGTTTCGGTACAGGGGATTTTTCCCTCGGACTTAACATTGGTTCTGACTCCATTTCCCATACAGTCCTTCGAATGAGACTATAAAGCGAAGTTCCGTGTGTGAACGCACGCATAACATCTTGCTCACACGTAAAACCTGTCACTAACTTTCGGAAGAGAAGGCCAGTTTGGCCGTTGGTATGGATGACACGTTACACATAGCTTGTACCTTCCCCGAAGTGGAGTATGGCTGCCTTAATGGCGGGATAAAAAACGGTCATACACACAAAACTCCACTCCCTTTGTTAGGTAGATGGGATTAATCCTTGGCTGTCTTACAGGGAGTGTCCGCAGGAGTGTCAGCCTGCGTACGCAGGAAGGAAGACTGATTACGCCGCAAAACACCTGTGCATTTTAGGGCTCTTCGCGCAATGGATTGGCTCAGCTGTCAATGCTAACCTTTCACTCGAGATGATCTGGCGATGGTGTCCCGCACGTGAGAGTATTCAAGACATTGATAATGATGAAAGGTGGGGATGTATGTCGATGATTTTAGTGTTGCCGATGATGATGACCTTTGCTACCATTAACACTCACTTGGAGCGGTTGATAATCTTCATTATCATGACCTTCATTGTTGCTGTTACCACCATAGTCAACGTCTCGTCTCATTATCATCATCAGATCCATTAGTCCTGTGTCGTCATCGTCGTTCATCACCACTATTATTATTGTCAATTTCTGTAAGAAATCAACAATGATTATTGTTACTTTTGGCATTTAACACCATTTCTGCAGACGACGCGCGGCGCGCGCACACACACACATACGCACGCACGCAGTCGCGCAGCACAACACACAACACAACACGATGTGAGTGTGTGGGTGTGAGATGTGGAGAGTGTGGTGTGTGTAGGTGATGAGGAGAGATAGAGAGAGAGAGAGAGAGACAGACAGAAGAGAGATGGGAGGGGGGAGGAGGGGGAAGCATCTATGATTTTCTGTTGACCTGTCATAAAGAGCATGACCATTGGGCTGAAACGCCGCAAACGTTTTCTTTTTTAAGTTCTATTTTCTTTCCACCTATTTTCTTTATGGATCTTCCTATCTATTTTTTTTATTGGTCTTATTAATGTGCTTCCTTCTTTCTAAATACATGTGTGGGCTAGCAGAATGGATGCTGCCATGATGGCTTGTCCGAGTCGAACCCGCAGGGCACAAAATAAGGTAAAAGTTCTACAGACAGAAGAAGTCCGCATGGGCAAAATCTTCTTCTTCTTCTTCTTCTTCTTCTTCTTCTTCTTCTTCTTCTTCTTTTCTTCTTATCTCCTCCTCTTCCTCCTCCTCTTCTTCTTCTTCTTCTCCGTTTTGTTTTTCTTTGTCCTCTAACTAGACTTCTGAGACTGATTACTCGAGCGATCTGCGCGCAAACGACTGCTTATGTATCCCACATTTGAGGCGGCTATATTCTGTCTTCGGAGATGATGTCTTCGTGGTCCACACCACCAGCACATGCTGGCCCAGTCTTTCTTACAAAGGGAGGAATGATGTTCAAAGCTCACCCAACGTACTTTTTTTTTTTTGCTGAATGCATTCACACACAGAATGTCAGTTTATAATCTCATCGGAAGGAACCTGGTGGGATTGGAATCGACATATACCTTGACTTAGAGCAGAATGTCTCCTCTAACCTGCGTCCTGCCTGACTCCCTCAGGAACTGAAACCAGGGTCCATGGACGAGGGACTCATGTTTTGTTCACAAAACCGGCCAGACCCCTACGGACAAGATGGAGACCTGAGTTGGTTTTCAGTTCTGGCCACAGCTCTTCTACCCTGTCTGTACCGTCGTTAACATCCCTCCGTGTGCATGCTTACAGACATTGTGTTCTCCATGCCTTGGTCAGAGGTGCTGCTGCTGCTGTGGTCGCTACTACTACTATCACAACTTCTATCACTTCAACACTCGAAAGTTTGGGGTTACAGTCATAAGGGCAATGAATTTGTGTTTCAGAAACAATTTCATTAATTGATTGTCCCTCTTCCATCTCCAGTCATGCCTGCTCTTTGTTTGGAAGGGTTAGCGAGAGACGGAGACGAGAGGGGGTGGTGGGGGTGGGAGAAAGAAAAACAGAAGGAAAACAAAAGCAGCCACCCGACCGCAGAGCTAGTCTTTATAAAACCAATCAATCCGCAGAGCCAGTCTTTATATAACCAATCAATTAACCTAACGACCATCCACCTCCCACTCCCACCCAACCCTCACAAAACAGACCAAAAAAGAAAAGAAAAAGAAGAAAATGAAGGGGCAATATTAAACAGCACGTTTGATTGCAATCAAATCACCAGCTCAGGCATAGGATTCGTGTCATGTATGTTGGCACAGCTCCATACTCACATAGATAAGGGTTAATCTGAGAATGCATGGGAAACGCTCTCTCTCTCTCTTTCTCCCTCCCCTCTCTCTCTCTCTCTCTCTCTTCCTCTCTCTTTGTCCCGCTCTCTCTCTCCCTCCTTGTCTTCCCCCCCCTCTCTCTCTCTCTGGGCTGGGGGTAGATGTAGACCAGAAGGGGGATAAAGGAGCACGACAGGAGTGGGGGGGGGGGGGGGTGTAAGGAGCAAGGTGTGGAGGACAGAGGAGGGACAAGTTATGAGGGGAGGGTGAAGAACTGGACATATTAATCTCAATAACGACGTCATCACCAACGGATTAAAATAGATGATTTCGGAGGATGAGGAGGCTGACGACGACGACGATGACGACGAAAAAGACGATGAAGACGACGACATCCACAATAACAATGATGATGGCCATGATGATGATGGCCATGATGATGATGATGATGATGATGAAGGTGATTGTGATGATGCTGGTGATGCTGCTGCTGACAACGATGATGACGACTTTGATGATGATGATGACGACAAAAATAATAATAAAAAATAGAACGGTTCAGTGATAACGACTATTTGCTGTAGGTATCACTTTTTCCATGTAGGCACGGAAAGCCATCGCACACCCAAAGGATGCCTAATCATTGCTCTCACATCCCCTGCCTTCATTGTAGAGGTTAAGGGGGAAACAGGAGATCACCCAATTACCTAACCTCTCTCTGTAAAGGGTGTTGGTTGCATACCCCGGCATTTAGCGAGAGGGCTCCATTTTGATCCTAACCTCTCCACACTTCGGCTGACCTTCTCTTTTTTGTAACTGCATCCATCGTCTTGCTCCAATCTCACGTGCAAAGGGGAAGAGGTCCAGTAATTGAAAGGCGTCATTTTGTTGTTGGTGGTGTAAGTTTCTAATAACAGCAGGAAGATGTGGAGGTAGAAGAAAGGATGAAGAAACTGGATTAAAAAAAAAATGAAGCAGGAGAGGAGAAGGTGCGGCTCACACACACACACACACACACACACACACACACACACACACACCACGCACGCACGCACGCACGCACGCACACACCACACACACACACCACACACACACACACACACACACACACACACACACACACACACACACCCTTACATTCTAAGTAGACAGTTGCCAGAACGCCTGACTAGCAGATCACTATGTTTTTTCCTCTGTCTGTCTGCCTGTCTGTCTGTCTGTCTGCCCTGTCTGTCTGTCTGTCTGTCTGTCTCGATATTTTTTTGTGTATTGAGACCCACTTCACGTGCTTTCCTTGTCTGAGCAGTCTGGTTCCTTTAGCGTTGCTGTCTGCCCTGAAGCAATGGGAATAGACATGACATAAGTGGCACCTTATTTCATTGGGTCCGACATTTCTCCTGTCTTGGTGGATGCTGATGCTTTTATAGGGTGTGTTGGCGGATCTATATATATTTTGGGGGGTGGGGGCTATACTTCGTTGATGGGTTGCATGCTTTAAAGCTATACGTATAGAAGAAGATAAGATTCTATGCAAAGAGAGATTTTTGATGAAAATGTGTTCACATCTGGAATACGTGGTTGTCATTTATACATTAGTGTTTGTCTCTGCGTTGTTGAGATCTAATCATCTTCTTTGTTGTTGTTATGGTCGTTGTCATTGTCTCTTACCATCATTATCATTTTCATCAATGCAAGTGCTTACAGCTGCAGTGATAGATGTTGTAATATCACCACATAGGTCCTCCCCTACCTTCACCTCGACCATTCATCCAACCCCCCCCCCTCCCCATTATCACTATACCGTAAGTATTGCCGTAATTAAGAAGTTTAGCAATGTGGTTAACTGTGTACTGCTCTCTGCCCGAAGTAATGGCAGTGGACATGATTTTAGTGGCGCCTTCTTTCACTGGATCTGATGTTTACCTATCTTGGTTGATGCTGTTGATTGTACAGGGTGTGTTGGTGGATTTGAGGGGGGGGGGGGGGGGGTGGTGGCTTTCTTTCGTTGATGGGTTGCATGCTTTAAAGCTATAGGTATAGAAGAAGATACAATGCTATGCAAGGAGAGGTTCTTGATGAAAATTCGTTTACACCTGGAATGAGTGGTTGTCGTTTTTACAGTATTTGTTTGTCTCTGCATCGTTGATATCATAACCACCATCATTGGGGGTCTTGTCATCGTTGTTGCCAGCGTAATTATCTTTGATACGCGTCTCTTATCATCATTATCATTTTCACCGATGCAAGTGTTTATAGCTGTAGTGATAGATGTTGTTGTATCATCACAATATACAGTCATCCCCCTCCACCCCCCACCTCCATCTGGACACCTCATCCAGCATTCCTCCCCCTTTATCACTATACTGTAATTTGTGTCGTAATTAAGAAGCTTAGCAGAACAATCACCAATGAACACTTCCAAAATGGCTCAACAGAATGCAGGGTCTGCTTCTATGGGCTGCATTATGTTGACCTACTGCTAATTGCTCCCTGCAGACTGTTGGTTCAGGCGCTCCGACAGGTTGAACTGCTGTGTGGCTGTGAATGGAATGGAGTAGGGGTGTGTGGGGAAAATGCCACTGAGGGGGCATGTATGATCGGAAATAAAAGTATTTAATGATAATTTTTGAAAAAATGTGATTAAACGAAATAATGATAATTTTCTAAAAAGGGCGATTGAACTAAATAATGTCGGTGATGATGAAGATTGGGCCGATGACGATGGCGATGATGATAAAAACGATGATGATCAGGACATGAATCATCTTAATTCCAAGTGTTAAGGACTGGTGTGACAAATGGGCTGTTGACAGATGAGCCAGTCTAGCGTTAGCGGAGCTTGTAATAAGCACAGGTGTTTTCTGTATCATCAAAGTGTCAGGATTAATGATGTTCCATGCCAGTTTTTAAATCTAATTAGTCAATGACGAAGTACGTTTAAGATCGACTTTCACACACACACACACACACACACACACACACACACGCGCGCGCGCGCGCGCGCACACACACACACACAGAGAGAGAGAGAGAGAGAGAGAGAGAGAGAGAGAGAGAGGAACGAAGCCATCTCTGTTTTTATCCGTCCGTCCGTCGACCTGTCATTAAAGTAGTCAACTTATATAAACGATAGTGTCTTCTTTTGAATAGTCTTCTGGATTTATTTCTTTTCTAAATACCCGTGAGGGTTAGCGGCACCAGCGCTGTCAAGACTCCTTGACCATGATGAACATGCAGGACGAAATTCCAAGTGACAGTCTGCATGGTCAGCGTCGCCTCCTCCTCCTGCTCCTGCTCCTGCTCCTCCTGCTCCTTCATCATCATCATCTTCTTCTTCTTCTGCTCTTTTTCGTTTTTGTTGTTGTTGTTGTTTTCACCTCCTAGCGAGAACTCTGAGACTGGCTACTGGAGAATTTTTTTGCGCAAGCACTCTTTTTCATGTACGGAGCAGCCACATTCTCTCTTCAGGAATGAAGGCTAAAAAAAACTACACAGATGTACATCTTTTATATGCAGTTCGCACCACAGCACACACACGATTGCCTCGTTCTCCACAGAAGATGGAATGATATTCAACGCGCATCTAATTTTTTTCACTGCGTGGAATTTCGGTTTATAATCTCATTAGATGGAACAGGGTGGGGGTAGAATACGCATAGACGTTGACTCTCAGGAGAAAATCTCCTTTAACCTTTGACCTGCCTGACCTCAGCAGGGTTGAACTGAGCATCCATAGACAAGAGATTAATACTTTGTGAACGTGGCCATCCAGACTCCCCAAGGACCAGGTGAAGACCTGCAATAATGACAGCTCTGATTACAGCTCTGCTTACAGCTCTGGTTACAGCTCCTCTACCTGGTCTATTCCGTCGTTAACATCTTTCTCTCTGCATGCAGATTTATACTTGTGCTTGCCGTGACTAGAGCTGCCGCTACAACTACTGCTGTCGCTACTACTGCTGCTGCTGCTGTCTCCTCCGCTGCCGCAACGTTTATCACTTCTGCACTTGGTGGTTTCAGACTATAGTCATCGTGACAATGAATTTAGCTTTCAGAAGCAACGCCATCAATTGATCGTCCATCTCTCTCTCTCTCTCTCTCCCTCTCTCTCTCTCTCTCTCTCTCTCTCTCTCTCTCTCTCCTCTCTCTATCTCTTATATCATGATGAACTTGTAATTAAATCAGTTGCGAAATTCATCGCGGAAGCATTGAAAATTAGACAGATGAAGGATAGTGAAATTTAAGATAATGCATTATAAGAGATATCTGAATGAATATTATCATTCATCATTCATTGCTTCTGATCAGTAAGATACAATGTCATCATTTGATTGAGTGGATGGTCGAGTCAGTCTTAAGTTGTTTTTTTAACCTTACTGCATTACTCCTGTGCGTGAGGACATAAGGAAATGTTGCGAATTTATTTGTTTTGTTAACCTTTGATTTGATACACACTAGGAATGAATGTGTACTATTTGTTTGCAGGAAAGGAAGAGGGAAATGTTATTGTTCTGTTACCTCTCCCCCCCTTGTCAAAAGACCTCTTTGGTAATGACAATAGAATATCAAAGTGTCAAAGTGTCAAAAGTCTCTCTCTCTCTCTCTCTCTCTCTCTCTCTCTCTCTCTCTCTCTCTCTCTCTCTCACTCACTCACTCCAGTTATACCCGCTCTAAGTTAGGAAGGGTTAGAGAGAGACGGGGACTCGGAGAGGGGTGGGGGTGGGAGAGAAAGAAACGAAAGCAGCCATCCGACCATGGAGCCAGTCTTCACATCATCAATCACCCCCTCTCCATTGGACCACAGAGGCAGTGTTCACACAATCAATCATTTAACCTAACAAGTGTCCATCAGCCACACTCCCCCCCCCCTTCCCCCCATCCCCTCAGGAAAGAAATGAAAGGAAGGAAGAAAACATATTACATGGTTAATTGAATCATCAGCTCTGGCAAGAGAGGCGCGTGATGTATGGTAAAACAGGTCCTTAATCGAATAGACAACGGTGGTAATCTTAATCTCTCTCTCTCTCTCTCTCTCTCTCTCTCTCTCCCTCTCGCTCTGTATGTCTGTCTCTGTCTGTCTGTCTCTGTTTGTCTGTCTCTGTCTGTCTGTCTATCTGTCCGTCCGTCTGTCTGTTTGTCCTCTGTCTGTCTGTCTGTCTGTCTGTCTGTCTGTCTGTCTGTCTGTCTCTCTCTCTCGCTCTCTCTAACTCTCAATCTCTCTCTTTGTGTCTGTTTGTCTAATCCTTTACCTCATTTACTTCACTCTTGTAGATCCGAAGAATCACGTACAGTACCGCCTTAAAATGTCCAGAACACGATCTGCTGCCTGGTTCTTACAAGTCCATGCTTGTCTCTGGTGGTGCTGGTCAAGCATTGACTGGCCGGTCAAGCATTGACTGGCCGGTCAAACTTCAATGGAAAAGTCCTGGGATGAAAGCTAACAAGTTGCGAAAAAAGAACCCCTCACCCCTGCTTAAAGGTTCCCTCTATGCAATCATTACGAAACAAAAACAAGCAAACAAAAAAGAGCTCAAAATTAGCCTCAGAGTAATTACTACCAGTAATAATTACGAAATAAAAGTGGACACACACACACACACACACACACACACACACACACACACACACACACACACACACACACACACACAAACTTGTCTCCAGGTAACCAATTGATGCAAAACAGACACCAACAAACAAAAACCTCAAGACTTGCCCCTTGGTAACTGATACTTTGAAAAAGTGATTTGATGCCGTTATTGTGAGCAGGGCAGTTATCACCATGGTTGTCGTCATCCTCATCGTCATCGTTCGTTCGTCAACATCCTCACCATCTCTAGTTAGTATATACTATACTACAACTGCTAATCTACGACACGCACAAACATTTTATTCTATATAGACAATTCTGCTGGCAGTGGCGTTTTCTAAGGGATTATAAATCCTCCTCCTCATCGTCATCATCATCATCATTACCACCACCATCATCATCATCATCATCATCACCATCCTCATCACCATCATCATCATCATCACCATCATCCTCACAGTCGTCGTTGTCGTTTGCCGTTGTCTCTCTCTCTCTCTCTCTCTCTCTCTCTCTCTCTCTCTCTCTCTCTATATATATGAATGATGAAGATAACAATAGTTGCAATGTTGCCCAAGATGACCATGATCATATCAGAAAAGTCTGGGATCAAAACACTGGAATGTGTGTGTGGTGTGTGGTGTGGGTGGTGTGTGTGTGTGTGTGTGTGTGTGTTTGGTGTGTGTGTGTGTGTGTGTGTGTGTGTGTGTGTGTGTGTGTGTGTGTGTGTGTATAAAATGACCTCTTCTTGCCAATTTCTCGACCATGCTTGTGGTTTTCTCCATTTTCAGGACAGGGGAACCGAGCAAGCAGCCATACCACAGGAAAAATCGGCATCCCCCACAAGTGGGAAAAATGCCAGACCAGTGAATCGCGCAGTCTGACACATATCAATATACATAACAGAGAGAGAAGGAGGAGAGAGAGAGGAAGAGAAGAGAGAGAGAGAGAGAAAGAGAGAGAGAGAGAGAGAGATTAACCAATGCAGTCCCTGATCATTTTCTTTCCTCATACAATCCATTTCAGCTTCGACGGAAACAAGATAAATGCAATATATAATGGCTGAAGGTCTGGAAGACATTCTGTTTCTTATTCGCCATTATTTCAATTTCTTCCCCACAGTAAACTATACATAGTAATTTTTTTTCGGGGGTGGGGGGGGGGGGGGGGGGGCAGATGTTGTGGTTTTATTTTACAATTATCCAGAATCACATCTGTTGTTCACTTTTTGTTGTTGAAATGGGTTGAGAAGAAGGTATGGACGTGAAGGGAGTGGGGGATGGGGTATGGGGGGGGGGGGCGAAGGAGGGTGAAATGAGCGTGGGAAAGAGGTGGGTCTGAAGGGATGGAGGATGGAGGGGGGGGGGAGGAGAATTAGGATGGAAGGGAGGAAACTTGGACACTCAGGATGTCAAGTGCGTGAAACCTCTCACAAAAGGCATTAAACGCTTAGAGGCAAAAGGGACGTTGTACGTAGTATACAAATAGGTAATAGACCCATTAACCAGGGCGCCGTACCCATCGCACACGGTCGAACTGTGTCGAGGAGGACGAAGTGGTCAGGTGACAGATGGCACCTAAAGTAGTAAGTACTCTTCCAAGTTCGGACCTGCCCGACAGCGAAAGGGGAGAGGAATGTAACCACTAGGACCTCGGTGCACCAAGTGAGCGCTAAATACTCAGTCAGCTGAGGTTCTTTTGTAAACAGTCATTGAAGAGCAGGAGTCTTGGACTCGTTCGGATGGTATTGCCGTGGGTCACTGGGTTGGTTCTATTGTCAGGCTGGTTGAACGCGCGTGGATGTTGTTATCGTAGCCCTCTTTAAGATAATTACTGTGTTAAAGTGGCCTCCGAAGTCGGCGGGGAATTTTCGATGTCCATCTGGTGCCAAGTGTTTGTTTGCTAATCAGTTAGGTAGGGATGTGTGTAAATGCAGATGTGTGGAAGAACGTAGCGAATGGGGAATTCAGGGTACTTGTGAACTAGGGGTTTGAGAAGCAGCATGGACAAAGGCATGGCCCGAAGGGGAATCCTTTGTTTCCATCCCTATATAAACTGAGGGAGATCAACGAAGAGAGAAGAACACCAGGAGAGAGAGAGAGAGAGAAGACAGAGGAGAGAGAGAGAGAAGAGAGAAGGGTGGGCAGGACAGAGAACGGGTCGAGAGAAACGTGGTCTGGGAGATAGAAGAGACAGCAAAGTCTTAGGGAAAGACAAGCTGGAAGAGAAGAAAACTAAGTTTGAAGGTGGGTGAAGACAGACAAACTGAATTTGAACCCAGAGGTGGGTGAAGGAGACGAAGAAGAAGAGTTCTACGTCGAGATCCCAGAGACGACCACGAAGACCCAGTCCTGAAACCTGGAGCCAGTCAACCAAGGGCATCACCATCAAGCAGTGCTGAAGAAGACGTGAAGAGACTTTTCAAGAACTGTGGTGTGGTGTGAAAGCGTGGTTGTGTGTGTGAAAACCTGGCCAGGTAAGAAGATCATTTTTACTATAACCCGGGATTAGGAAGTATTGATCTTTTATGTGTTGATTTGTTCATTTTGTGTAATTGGATTTTTCATGTTTGATTATAGTAGCATAGAAATTGGATTTCTTGTGCTCAGTCGTGTTAGGAGAGAAACGAATGCGTGACATCCCATTCCCAGAGAGAGGTGAATGTTTGGTGGGCGCATGAGTGTGCATATGCGTGTATGAGTGCAAAGATAACCTTGGTGTGTTAAGCCTGACCAATAATACATCAACTTAGTGTACTTAAGCAATACCATCACGATTTCCCCCGTCCTGGACAAAGTGGCGAGCCTGCCAGGATTGCATGGCCCAAATTAGTCTCAGGCGGGAAACAAAGTGAGTACTAGAGTAGTACTGGGGCGAAGCGTCCACTAAAGGCAATTTTTATTAGCTCTTCTAATTATTTCCTTTAGTTCTTTGAGTGTTGAGTATTGACTTGTGTGTAGGGTGGTTGTATTAATCAAAGGTCGTTCAGAGAAACAAAGAACGAGGTTCTAGTCTTAACTCTCACAGAAGCTGTGGTTTAAGATTAAGGCTCCTTTGTGTTGGGAACACTACCACTGGTTGGTGTACTCGTAACGTTTAGTAGATAAACTGTGTATTAACTTTTTCCGGGTCTAACTGTTTTAGTGGTGCTAAAACATATTGAAAAAGAAATGGCTGAAGAAAGTTTTACCCCCATTGAGAAACTGATGAGTTTAGGGGAGAAACTAGGATATACAGGAGATGAACTGCGTAAGTTTGTAGAAACTCAGCAAAAGACTGAGAGAGATGAAAGGGCTGAAAGAAGGAAATTTGAAAAGGAACAGCTAGCAGCTGTCAAAAGAAATCTAGAGGCAGAAACTGCTGCGTCGAAGGCTAAAGCAGATGCTGAGGCCGAGAGACTTAGACTTGAAACTGCTGCGTCGAAGGCTAGAGCGGATGCAGTGTTTAGCGGCCAAAGCGAGAGCAGATGCAGAGAGTGCAGCTGCTAAAGCGAGAGCAGTTGCAGAGAGTGCAGCTGCTAAAGCGAGAGCAGATGCAGAGTGTGCAGCGAGGGCTAGAGCAGAAGCGGAATCGGAGATTTTAGCCAAACAAATTGAGTTGGAAAGAATAAAGTCTGAAAATCGTAGTGAAATAGACACCAGTTCTGAGTCAGTAGGCCGCAGACTAAGTTGCGCACCTAGACTTAAACTCCCACTGTTCAGAGAAGAAACTGATTCGATCGATGCCTATATCAGTCGGTTTGAATCGGTTGCCGAGCATGACAGCTGGCCGGAAGATGACTGGGCAATAAACCTGTCTGCCTTGTTGACAGGTAGTGCGTTACACACTGTTTCCACCTTACCCAAAGGTGATCAGAGGGATTTTGACAAGGTGAAACAAGCAGTACTAAAGGCATATGATTTGACTGAAGAAGGTTTTAGGCGTAAGTTTCACGAGGCGAGAATCGAACAGGGTGAGACATACACACAGTTCGGAGTTAGACTGGATCACTATTTCAACAAGTGGGTAGAACTTAGTGGAGTAGACAGTGATTTTGAAGGCCTCAAGACACTGGTGATGAAGGAACAGATACTTGATGGTTGTGGAACGGGCCTCACAATCCACATTAAGGAAAAAGGTGCAACCACAATAGCTGAAGTAGTTGAGACAGCAGAGACTTACCGGGAAGCGAGGCGTGATTTGCCTGAACAAGAGGAAGGCCCGGAAGCATATTCAGAGGATAGCAGGCCAGCACATATCTCACGCAACGGGCCAGTATTGCACGCCCGTAGGCCCATGGGGTCACGTGAACAAACAAGGAGCATCAGCCACGTGGAAAAGGCTGTAGACAAGCGAACCTTCTTCTTGTGCAATAAGACAGGGCACTTGGCTAGGGACTGCATATTCAAGTCACAGAAAGCAGCAGCAGTGAGGGTCAGGCCAAGTGAGAGGCAGGTAGAAAGAGATGGAAAAGATGACAGTGTTATTTTGTCTGGATTGTGCTGTGTGTTCACAGATTCAGGCGATAACATGGATGTGCACAAAGGCAGAGTGGGGGATCCAGAAATTCCAGAAGTATCTTTACGGGAAGGAATTCATATTGGAGACGGACCACCAGCCCCTGCGTTTCCTGCAAAGGGCTCAACTGAAGAATAGCCGAGTGTTGAGATGGGCAATGACACTTCAACCCTACCGCTTCCACATCAAATACATACCTGGACGAGAGAACGTGGGGGCAGACTATTTCAGCCGGGCATTATAAATACGTAGCGTGTACGTGCGTCTCGTGCAGTGTCGTGTATGCATGGTGGCAAACATAGCACGTGGCTGGTTGCGGGCCACTGTATGAAGAGAAAGGGAGAGAATTTCCGTAGAAACATAATGTTTATCTATATATGGCCACACCACTTAGAGCTGGTGGAAATTTCAGATTGTGTTGATATTTGCTTGGTTAGTACGTACGGTATTGATTTTTCTCTAATTTTGTTGCAAGGTAAATCTTGTGTGCGTTCTCTGGTGTAAGGAGGCTTATGAAAGGCCTAGATTACAGTTGGTTTAAATGAGAGAATTGTGAGAGTTTCAGCTCCTTGAATGTGTTTTAGCCAATGCAGGGCATTGTCTTGAAGTGGGGGGAATTTGTCAAGTGCGTGAAACCTCTCACAAAAGGCATTAAACGCTTAGAGGCAAAAGGGACGTTGTACGTAGTATACAAATAAGTAATAGACCCATTAACCAGGGCGCCGTACCCATCGCACACGGTCGAACTGTGTCGAGGAGGACGAAGTGGTCAGGTGACAGATGGCACCTAAGGTAGTAAGTACTCTTCCAAGTTCGGACCTGCCCGACAGCAAAAGGGGAGAGGAATGTAACCACTAGGACCTCGGTGCACCAAGTGAGCGCTAAATACTCAGTCAGCTGAGGTTCTTTTGTAAACAGTCATTGAAGAGCAGGAGTCTTGGACTCGTTCGGATGGTATTGCCGTGGGTCACTGGGTTGGTTCTATTGTCAGGCTGGTTGAACGCGCGTGGATGTTGTTATCGTAGCCCTCTTTAAGATAATTACTGTGTGAAAGTGGCCTCCGAAGTCGGCGGGGAATTTTCGATGTCCATCTGGTGCCAAGTGTTTGTTTGCTAATCAATTAGGTAGGGATGTGTGTAAATGCAGATGTGTGGAAGAACGTAGCGAATGGGGAATTCAGGGTACTTGTGAACTAGGGGTTTGAGAAGCAGCATGGACAAAGGCATGGCCCGAAGGGGAATCCTTTGTTTCCATCCCTATATAAACTGAGGGAGAACAACGAAAAGAGAAGAACACCAAGAGAGAGAGAGAGAGAGAGAGAGGAGAGAGAGAGAGAGAGAGAGAGAGAGAGAGAGAGAGAGATAGAGAGAAGACAGAGGAGAGAGAGAGAGAAGAAGAGAGAAGGGTGGGCAGGACAGAGAACGGGTCGAGAGAAACGTGGTCTGGGAGATAGAAGAGACAGCAAAGTCTTAGGGAAAGACAAGCTGGAAGAGAAGAAAACTAAGTTTGAAGCCAGAGGTGGGTGAAGACAGACAAACTGAATTTGAACCCAGAGGTGGGTGAAGGAGACGAAGAAGAAGAGTTCTACGTCGAGATCCCAGAGACGACCACGAAGACCCAGTCCTGAAACCTGGAACCAGTCAACCAAGGGCATCACCATCAAGCAGTGCTGAAGAAGACGTGAAGAGACTTTTCAAGAACTGTGGTGTGGTGTGAAAGCGTGGTTGTGTGTGTGTGAAAACCTGGCCAGGTAAGAAGTCATTTTTACTTATAACCCGGGATTAGGAAGTATTGATCTTTTATGTGTTGATTGTTCATTTTGTGTAATTGGATTTTTTCATGTTTGATTATAGTAGCATAGAAATTGGATTTCTTGTGCTCAGTCGTGTTAGGAGAGAAACGAATGCGTGACATCCCATTCCCAGAGAGAGGTGAATGTTTGGTGGGCGCATGAGTGTGCATATGCGTGTATGAGTGCAAAGATAACCTTGGTGTGTTAAGCCTGACCAATAATACATCAACTTAGTGCACTTAAGCAATACCATCACGATTTCCCCGTCCTGGACACAGGATGTCAATGTCATTGCTAACAGATGGATATAGACGATGCTAGGGATGATGATGTTGATGATGATGATGACAGTGACAACAATATGGATGATGATGAATGATGTTGGTGGCAATGATGATGACAACTTCAATGTTGATGATGATGATGATATGGATAATGATCATGAAGAAGAAGAAAAAGAAGAAGAAGAAGAATGACGATGATGATGCTTCGATGATGATGATGACGACGACGATGATAATGATGATGACGCAGACGATGAGATATACATAAAGAATCGTTCCACAATCACGTCTTTTGACACAGATGTCATTTTCTCCCTGCAGACACGTAAAGTCATTGCACATTCTCAAAAAAGAATGCCTCTCCATCGCCCTCATCCCCCCCCCCCCCCCCGTCTCCATTCTGGTGGTTAAGGGGAAACAGGAGATCACCCAATTACCTAACCTCACTCTGTAAAGGGTGTCGGTTGCACTACCCGGCTTTTAGCGTGAGGGTTCCACTTTACCCTGACCTCATCAATCTTTGTCTGACTTTTTCTTTTTGTGTGTGTATGTGTGACAGTATCCATCGTCGTGTTCAGAGTCTCACGTGCAAGGGGAAGAAGGCGAGTAGTTGAGAGGCGTCATTGTCCAACCGTTTACAGCAACAGGAAGATGTGGGAACGGAGAAAGGAGGAAGACGATGTAAAGAAGGTCGAATTGAGATAAATGAATGAAAGTTGCAGAAGAGAAAAAAGTTGCTGAAGGAGAGACTGATACACCTAGACACAAACGCTCAGAGAGAGAGAGAGAGAGAGAGAGAGAGAGAGAGAGAGGGGGGGGATATGGTGAAATGCGTTTGTCCACGCATCATTTTTTTTTCAGGTATTTTTTCTGGAATGAATGAATGTAAAGTAATAGTAGTTATTCGAACATCAAATGATCACACACACACACACACACACACACACACACACACACACACACACACACACACACCACACACCACACACACACATTTCTCCTGACATTCCAAGTGGATGATCAGCATAAAGCCTGACAACAGACCTAGGGACTGTTTCTTTTTCTTTTTAACATATTTTTTTTTATGAGAGACGTACATCACGTGCTTTCCCTGACTGAGCTGTCTGGTTGCCATAGCACTGCTCTCTGCCCTGAAGTAATGGCAATGGACATGACTTCAGTGGCGCCTTAGTTCATCAGGTCTGATGTTGCCCTCTCTTAGTGGATTTGTGTTGTGGTGGTGTAGTGTTTGATATAAAGTTTTGTCAGTTGTTTGGTTGGCTGGTTGGTTATTTGTTTCACCTGACCGGTCAGTCACATGTCAAATGCTAAATGGATGTAATGCAGCATGGAAGGGAGGCCTGGTGAGAAGATGTCTTGGTGGAGACGTTTTGATCTGGACATCTGCTACATTTGCAGTATCTATGCATTCGCGTACATACACACGAAACCCATGCGTTTACGTTCATATACACACAGGTACGCATACATACACATGTATGTGTACACGTAATATGTGCAGATGCGTGCGGCAGGAGCATACTCACACAAGTTCACAAATCACACAAACACACATGCACGTGCACTTCTACACGACCCCCCCCCCCCACACCCCCCACACACAGCACACATTCTCACACCACTTTCACCAACCACACACACACACACACACACACACACACACACACACACACACACACACACCACACGCACACGCATACACACACATCATACACACATTCACATGTGCTCGCACACCACATACACTGGCACACACACACACACACACACACACGTGGGCCCTGCCCACACACCCATACACATACACGTTACACTCACACACACACAACATACAATGATAAAAATAACACAACCAACGTTAAGTAGGTACTCAAGGTCTGACCAGCGCATTGGGCTAATGCGTAGGTCAGACATCTACGAAGTCGCAAATGATCTGGAATAAGCGGTCGTGTCAAATCCACATCAATGTTTGTACCCACATCATTATTACACAATCATTATCATTGTTGTCTTCGTCGTTGTTGTCACACTCATCGTCATCATCGCTATGCGAACAGAAAGACTGTCCTTATCACTTTCATAAAACAAGTGTATATGATAGTAGTGATAGTCGTGGTTGTAACATCACGATATACGTCCTTCGCACCTTTCAGTACCACCCCCCCCCCTCTCCCACCAACCTCATCCAACACATACTCTCTATTCACACTCCGCCACAATGGTTTTCGTCAACACAGGGCTTGGTAGGTGGTGCACCATGTATGTTAGATCAGAAGAAACACCACAGAACACCATCAAAGTGGCTCAGTAGAATGGCGGAGTCTTCGCTAGTGGGTTGCCTCCTGTTGACCTGACGCTGCATGCATCCCTTTGACTGCTGGTGCTAGGGCTCATACAGGACATGACTGGGTGTGGCTCTGTATAAAATGGCCATAATGAGCATGGGTGAACCGCTGATTGGGGGATGATGGACTGGCCATAACACAAAGTTTGTTGATCGTCTCTTAAATGAGATGGCACGAAATGACGGTGATGATGATGATGATGATGAGGGTAACGACGATCACGATGATAAAAAACGATGATGATCATGACATCAATAATCCCAAATGCCAGGTGGAAGGACTGTCCGACTTCGGGGTTGTTGACAGAGGAGCCAATTCCAGCGTTAGCAGAGCCTGTAGTAAGCACAGGTGTTTCTGTATCATAAAGGTGTCAGGTTTATTGATATCCCTTCGGAATTTCAAACCCAATTTGTCGACTCTGTGTGTGTGTGTGTGTGTGTGTGGGTGTGGTGTGTGTGTGTGTGTGTGTGTGTGTGTGTGGTGTGTGGTGTGTGAGAGTGGAGAGAGAGAGAGAGAGAGAGGAGAGAGAGAGAGAGGAGGGTGGAGAGAGAGAGAAGAGAGATGTAATGGGAGGTGGGTGAGAGAGAGAGAGAGAGAGAGAGAGAGAGAGAGAGATGTATGGATGAGGGGAGAGAGAGAGAGAGAATGAAAGGAGAGAGAGAGGGGAGAGAGAGAGAGAGAGAGGATAATTATCTCTTTGTCCAATGTAATGTTTAACAAAACCGTAAAACAGAAAGAAACGAACGAAAAAGCAGTAATACAAACAACAAACAACAACAACAACAACAACACAACAATAGAGTCTCTACTGTTGTAAGCAACATGGCATCATTCTACCAAACTTGTTTAAATCGGTGTGATAGATTGTGTGTAATCTGGCTGAGAGAGAAACGAACAAACATTGATCAAAACATAGTTTTCATGGTTTAAGTTAACGGCTGACAGGAGAGAGAGAGAGAGAGAGAGAGAGAGAGAGAGAGAGGAGAGAGAGAGAGAGAGAGAGAGAGAGAGAGCGGCGAGAGAGAGAGAGAGAGAAAGAGGAGAGTGAGAGAGACGAGAGAGACGAGAGAGGAGAGAGAGAGAGGGAGAGAGAGGAGAGAGAGAGAGAGAGATAAGACTCAGCACTTTCCACTTATCATTGAATAATGCCTTTAAAACAGTCTAAACTCGTTTAAAAAGTGAAAAGTCATATTCACCTATATTTCTAGTGTGGTCATTTTGCACTGAAACTCTCTCTCAAACTCCATTCTGGATTCTTTTCCACATTGATGACATTGTTTGCACACATATTGCTAGGCGCTGGGTTTTTTTTTTCTCTCGTCTAACCTGCTTTTGAGTGGTCACTGTTCGATCTCCCCACTCTCTGTTTCTATTGAATCCCTAAACAACTTTCTATACATACCCCCAAACTTAACCCCACGCCCAACATCTACTCAAACCTGCCTTACCCCCCCCCTCTCTCTCTCTCCGACAGCGTCTCCCAGTGTTTTTGCCTCCTGGCTTCCCTATATTTGTGACTTTCCACCACAAAATGAGTCGCTCTGTCATAGTTAAGCGTTTCTAATATGTACATATTTTCTAAAAAGTACTTTTTCTGCTCTTTTCAATGGAGAAAACAATCATTTTTAAATCGGGATTTAGTTTTCAAGACACAATGTTGTTGAAGATGGTAACCCTCTGAGAAGCGCTTTTGAGAAAATGAACGAAACCAGATGCACATATTCAGCAGAATATTAACATATTAGGTGTTTTAAAATGTCGTTTTAATACAGAAAGCAGTCAAATATAAGCAAATTCACTTAGTGTATTTTGTGCAGGAAAACTTATGGTATAGCTAGGGTCCAAATCTCAAAATCGACTCCTGACACCCCTACTGCCTATTTGGCTGCTAACTGAAAACCCGGAGAGATGACAAGCGACTCATTCCGTGGTGGAGGGTCACATTTGAGGAAACACACGAAGAGTACAGGTGTGAAACGACACTCACTAATCGGCGGTAGAAACGTTTGCACTGAGCGTCATCACACTTGGCACTTTGATTGATTGCGCAGCAAACACCTGTGCACTTTACGGGCTCTGCGAACGCTGAATTGGCTCAGCTGTCAATAATGACCTTTCACCCCGAGACGATCTGGCGATGGTGTCCCGCACGTGAGATTTTCTTTCAAGGACAGTGACGATGATGAATGTTGATGAACATAGTGTTGGCTGTAACGGTGAACTTAACTATCATCAGCTCTCAGTACGAATGCTTGTACCGTCTTCATAATGATGATCTTGTTCATTGCCGATGATGTCATCATCAACATCGTTGTCGTCATAATTATCAGATCCTTACTCCTGTCATCGTCTATCTGACGTGGTCGTTGTCATGATCATCATGATTGATATTATCATTGTTGTTTTCATGTCCTTTTTGAAAAAAACATTAATCATGATTTATGGTCACTGTTTATAAAGTACACTATTTTGCATGCATGCTTGGAAGTGTGTGTGGTGGTTGTGTGTGTTGTGTGTGGGTTTGTGTGTTGTGCGCGCGCGCGATGGTGTGTGTGTGGTGTGTGTGTGTGTGTGTGTGTGTGTGTGTGTGTGTGTGAGTGTGAAGAGAGACAGAGACAGAGACACAGAGAGAGAGAGAGAGAGAGAGAGAGAGAGAGAGGAGAGAGAGAGAGAGAGAATAAGCGGACATTATTAACAAAGAGGAAACCTCCACTCATCTCTGACCCACCCGACTCTATAAGGGATTGAACCTAGGATCCATGGACAAGAGACAAAAGCTTTGTTCACGAAGCCAACCACACCCCTATGGACAAGGTGAGGGCCTTGACTGGTTACAGCTCTGATTACAGCTCGTTATAGCGCTGGTTACAGCTCTTCTACCCCTGTCTGTTCCCGTCGTTAATACCTTTCTGTGTACATGCATACTTCTCTTTGTTCCACCTGCTGTGACCAGGTATACTGCTCCTACTGCTACTGCTGCTACTGTTGTTTCCATCATCTCCACTTCTGCAACTTCAATCACCCTCTGTGCATGGTAGTTTTGAGGCTACAGTCGTGAAGTCAATGGATTAAGGTTTCAGAAACCATTCCATCACATGGTGGTCTCTCTCCTCCCTCTCCGATTATACTCGCTCTTTGTTTAGGGACTGGTTAGGGAGGGACGTGTGTGGGGAGGGGAGAGAGGGCAGGTGGGACTAAGAGAAACAAAAGCACCCATTAAGCCACATGGCCCGTCTTCATATAATCAATCAAATAATCTAACAACTGTGCCTTCAGTCACCCCTTTCCCACCCACCCCACCCCGATGAAAAAGGAGAGAAGAAAGAAAAGAAGAAAAGAGGAAAAACAAGGGGAGGAATCAGGGGAAAGCAAGTTTTATGGTGATCAAATTAGCAGCTCACACAAGGGAAGCGTGTGATGCATGTTTCAACAACAGCTCTATAATGGACAGATGAGGATGGAAATCTTAATCTTGGAATGCATGGGGTGACCCCCCCCTCTCTCTCTCTCTCTGTTTTCACTTCTCCCCCACCTCTCTCTCCCTCCCAGTTCTCTCTCTCTCTCTCTCTCTCTCTCTCTCTCTTCTCTCTCTCTCTCTCTCGTCTTTACCTCTTCAGCTCACTCATGCGGCTCTTGATTATTACGTTCAGTTCCAAATGGAATGCACTGGGTAAACTTCTCTCTCTCTCTCTCTCTCTCTCTCTCTCTCTCTCTCTCTCTCTCTCTCTCTCTCTCTCTCGAACTGACTTCTGCAGCTCTGGTGAATACGTGCAGATCCAAATTAGAATGTTGACAACACAACTTGGTTCCTGGTTGGGGAATGTCCATGCCTGTTTTGGGTGGTGTTGATCAAACACTGTCTGGCAAGTCCCACTACCGAGATCAAGTCCTGGGAAGTAATCTTTTGATTTAGAAATAAAAAAAGAAATAACAAAAGAAAAAAAAAAGAAAGAAAAGCCAATAGCACCCGAAACACAACCCCTCCCTCTTAAAGCTTGCATCTAAATGATGATTAATGATCAACCACCCCACCCCAGCAAAAAAAGGAGGAAAAAAAAAAAAAAAAAAAAAAAAAAAAGGAAAGAATTCCGAGAAAATCAAGTTTTACGGTAATCAAATTAGCAGCTCACGCAAGGGAAGCGTGTGATGTGTGTTTCAACAGCTCCATAATCGGAAAGATAAAGATGGAAATCTTAATCTCGGAATGCATGGGGTAAACTCTCTCTCTCTCTCTCTCTCTCTCTCTCTCTCTCTCTCTCTCTCTCTCTCTCTCTCTTCAACTCACTCCTGCAGCCCTGTTGAATACGTACAGTCCACTGGCCACGAGACCCTCTTCTTCAATTCTCTCATCTTAGTTGTTAATTGATTTATCC
>CM065722.1:73571249-73598749 GCA_033310375.1 Conus canariensis | reverse complement strand
TGCACCACGGCACACACCACACGCGCAACATACACACACGCACACCGCAAAACAGAGAGAGACAGAGAGATAGAGACAGAGAGAGAGAGAGAGAGAGAGAGAGAGAGAGAGAGAGGAGAGAGACAGCAGAAGAGAGAGGAGAGAGAGAGAGAGAGAGAGAGGAGAGAGAGGAGAGAGGAGGAGGGAGGGAGATGAATAACAAATGACGAAACACTTTTGTCCGTATAGCGTTCATACTTGAGGGGGTCAATGCAACGTGAGAGTAGGCACATCTTGTATACTGACACCATTTGATGTCACACACACAGACAACACAGACACACACACACACACACACACACACACACACACACACACACAGGCACACGCACACCACGACGTACGCACACACGCACGCACGCACACATACCACACACACCACAACACACACACACACACACACACACACACACATGGAACATAATGTTGCATACATAAACACACTATATGACCGGTGAACAGCTCATTTGTGCACGAGCAAAGTGTGCAGTCTATAGCACCATGGAGACTACAAATAACAATAGATTCTCTACAACACCATGGAGATTTCTCTCCTGACAGCCAACAGGGAAGTATTGTTTCGTTCATGTTTGTCTGCAGCTTGTCATGTCTGATGAAAATTTCGTGTCGGAAATTCATTCGTCTGTTTTGTACAGTCTATTAAATTTGCGTTCGTGTCGAAAATTCATTCGTCTCTTTTGTACAGTCTATTAAATTTGCGTTTGTGTCGAAAATTCACCTGTCTGTTTCGTACAGTCCATTAAATTTACATTACTTTACATCTTGTTTGTGTGTTTATTTCTATTTTGAGTCATTTTCAGTAACGCAGCAGTCTGTTTTCAGTGCCATCAACAATCCGGATTCTCTACAACATGCCTGACAATGTGAACGAAATTTCAATGTATAATGACTGCAGGCGGACGTCTTTATACGGAACCTTGAAGCAGTGAGCCGCCGGACGAACACAACATCGGAACGACGACTCCCCAACGCCCCAACCCCCCCCCCCCACCTCCCTCTTTCCTCACTCAGAACAACAACAAAGAAACAACAAAAACGAACATGCAGCGGGAAAACAAGTGAGGGTGAAATGTCAGATTACCTACAATACCAGGTAGAGTACAGTGTTGACTAAATTTCAGACTGTCTACAAGCATTGTGAAGATAATACTGTCAATCCGGATTCTCTACAACATGGGAGGCAACATGAATTAAAATAAAACATATCTAAAACACCAAGTAGTGGCAACTAAAATCCAAATTATCTATGAGAGTATATAGATTACACGGGCAACTCAAATGCACATTATCTACAACACTACGTACACTAACGTGGCAACTGAAATGCAGGTTATCTGCAATAATATTTACTACAGAGCCGAGTCAAAGTCAAATGTCAATTATATACAACTCTACATACAATACAGTGTCCACTAAAATTCAAATTATCTACAATATCATGCAGACTTCACAGCCAACTGAAATGCAGAATATTCACAACACTAGGTAGTCTATAGCGTCAACTAAAATTCGGATTATCTGCAAGACTATGGTGATTACTGTGTCAACTAAAATTCAAATAATCTGTAGCACCATGGAGACTACAACTGACAATCAGATTCTCTACAACACCATGGAGATGAAAGTCAGTTTCCCTTCAACATCTCGCAGACGTCAGTGTAGACTATAATTCAGATTCTGAACAACACCTCATAGACTATAATGTCAAGTAAAAATTCCGGTTATGTAAACCACCATGTAGACAGCAGCGTCAAATAAAACATCGATTCTCTACAGAGTGAATTAAAATCGTGAGTCCGCACGGGACGAGAAATGCTACAATATCAACTAACACGCAGCTATACATTGTTAAATGAAATGCAGATTCTGTGCAACACGGGGAGCATCGTCAACCAAAATTCAAACAGCCTGCAAACAGAGTAGGGGTATGATCTCATGTAAAATGCAGACATTCTACAACACTTTGTGAACTATGGTATCCCTCCCCCCCCCCCACCCCCCATCCTCGCCCACATTCACACAAGCACACATTCTCGCTCGCATGCAAGGTCATACGCACGCGGGCGCGAGCACACACACACACACACACACACACACACACACACACACACACACACACACACGCGCGCGCGCGCGCGCGCGCGCGCGCGCATTGTCAGCTAAATGTTGTTTTATCATTGCCGTTGTCCCCGGGGCGCAATGAATGTGGCCGAATCGCTGAATGGGAGAGCTGAATAATTCACGCTGTCCAATCACGTTCCGTGTCCACATTGTCACCACTGGCGTGTCACACACACACATAACACGCACCACGTCCGCGCGCGACACACACACACACACGCACGCGCGCGCGCGCGCGCGCACACACAACCGTGTAATATTACATTTAGAGGACAAGCGTGAAACTAGAGACTCTCTCTCACACACACACACACACACACACACTGTAGTGCATGCTATACTATGCAAGTACATACATACATACACACACACACACACACACACACACCTGTAGTGCATGCTATACTATGCAAATACACACACTCTGTAGTGCATGTTATACAATGCAAACACACACACACACACACACACACACACACACACACACACACACACACACACACACACACACACACTCTCCTCTTTCTCCGGTCAGAGTGATGAGCGATAGCTTCCCTTTGGCTAAACCTGCACATTAATCCTCCCATTTTGTGCTAGATGTTGTCCCAGCTGAATTACTCCTGTATGGGCTTCTTTGTATCCCCCCCCCCCCCCCCTTCAACTGCATTTCACAATTTTTGTGGCTCTTCTGTGTACGAATGTGCTTCTTCTGCACTTCCCCTGGAGTGATAAGAGTGTTTTGCGTAAAACGTCAACACAACAACAACAACAACAACAACAACAACAACAACAACGCAAAAGCAAAATAAAAACAGAACACTTTTTTTCTCTTTCTTTCTTTCTTTCTTCAGCTGTAACTCGGAGCTTCACCATTGCTGCGATTATTTGCATAATTATGCCATCGCTTTTACTCCCATCATTAGACAAGCCGCGTTCCGGCTCCGGCTATAATGTCTGAATACGACACGAATATGCATGTCTTTTACGTCTGTCTTTCCCTCACACCAGCACACGATACCTTCTTGGTTTCTAACGGGCGTGCTATTGTTGTTGTTTTTTGACGCGTGCGTTCTATACACATGGGATCTCAGTTTTCAATCTCATCAGGACTGGAACGGGATTAGAGACTACACTAGTGACCCTAACTCCGGAGAGAAAATCTCTTTCCTCCTGGCTGTGTCGGCTGGAGTTCAAACCGCACACTTCGGAACATTTCAGTCACAGCGTTTTAGCCATCAAGTCCCACCAGGCCTCCTGAATTAAAAAAACAACAACAAAAAAACTTGCCACAGATCGCAGTGCCTGGCGACTTGCTGTCCACAAAGGAGTAAACAGCTTCGAAGAGAAGCGTTTGCAGGAATTGAACCAGAAGCGCCAAGCCCACAAAGAGAGGAGACCTGACCCAATGACAGCTGTCGCATGCCCAGAGTGTGGACGTATCTGTGTGTCCAGTTTTGGCTGGCGCTCACACATGCGGAGTCACTGACGTCTTCGTCGACGACGACGGTCATCCCACCAGGCCTGAATTAAAAAGATTTTTTTTGGCACGAACTGTTGGAGATGCAGCTAAAGTAAGTCAAACTTGCGATGTTCAGTGGCAGTGCTACACATGTGCCTGATTATTAAATTATTTTTTTTTACTGTTCGTCCGACTGATCAGTTGTACAGCATCTTCGTTAGGTTGTTGTTTACTTTTTCGTGCCCAGTTTGCAGACAAGATAGTCGGGAATGGGCAACAGAAGAGAAAACCAAAATGTAGTGGTTTTGTGCCCCATAACGATTGAATGTGGACAGTGTGTTGTTAGAAATTGTTTATCTGAAACAGCAGTCTTCTCTTTTTAAAAATAATCTGAAACGGTAGTGTTGTTTAATCTGAAACAGCAGTGTTGTTTATCTGAAACAGCAGTGTTGTTTATCTGAAACAGTAGTGTTGCTTATCTTAAACTATAGTGTTGTCTGAAAAAGCAGTTTTGTTTATCTGAAACATCAGTATTGTTCATCTGAAACAGGAATGCTCTTTTTCTGAAACAGCAGTTTTGCTGATCTGAAACAGCAGTGTTCTTTATCTGAAACAGCAGTGTTGTTTATCTAAAATAGTAGTGCTATTTATCCGAAGCAGCGGTGTTGTTTATCTGAAACAGCAATGTTGTTTATCTGAAACATGAATGTTCTTTTTCTGAAACAGCAGTTTTGTTTATCTGCAAAGCGGTGTTGTTTAATCTGAAACAGAACTTTTCTTTATCTGAAACAGTAGTGTTGTTTATCTGAAAAAGCAGTGTAGTTTATCTAAAACAGTTGTGTTGTTTCTCTGAAGAAACAACCACCACCTAGTGTTGTTTATCCGAAACAGCCGTGCTTTTTCTCTGAACAGAAGTGTTTTTATCTGAAACAGTACTGTTGTCTCAAACAGGAATGTTTTTTTTTTTTCTAAAACAGCAGTTTTGTTTATCCGAAACAATAGTGTTTATACGAAACATAGGTGATGTTTAATCTGAAACATTAGTGTTGTTTATCTGAAATGAAATTATTGTTTATCTAAAATGGTAGTGTTGTTTATCTGAAACAATAGTGTTGTTTTTATAAAACAGGCGTTGTTTATCTGAAAAATCAGTATTGTTTATCTGAAACATCAATATCAGTATTGTTTATTTGAAACATCAACGTTGTTTATCTTAAACATCAATATCAGTATTGTTTATCTGAAAACAGTAGTGTTGTTTATCTGAAAACAGTAGTGTTGTTTATCGGAAACAGTAGTGTTGTTTATCTAAAACAGTTGTATTGTTTATCTGAAACAGGAATGTTCTTTTTCTGAAACAACAGTGTTAATCATCTGAAACAGCAGTGTTAATCATCTGAAACAGCAGTATTAATCATCTGAAACAGCAGTGTTAATCGTCTGAAACAGCAGTGTTAATCATCTGAAACAGCAGTGTTAATCATCTGAAACAGCAGTGTTGCTGTAGCCACAGAGTCAAGACGTTAAGTGGCACATTGCCCCTTGGGTCACTCTCTTTATCTTCTCCCCCGTCTCCTGTGTCGGACCAAGACAGACATCGCCTAATTCACTCTAATACTAAATAATTTCTGCTAAATTCGCTCGCTAGACGAAGACTGCCTTCTTTTTCTTCCTCAGTGTTCTCTTGCGATCCCCCCCCCCCCCCCCCCCCCCGTTCTATGCCACCATTTTTATGTTGCTAGAAGTCTGTTAGATTGACAGAAGCGTTTTTTGCGACTTTTTTTTTTTTTAAATAGAAATGAAGCCGCTTGCAGTGTTTACACGAGGAACAGCACTTCGATATTTGCGCCAGACGTTAGCAGGGGAGATTGTTTCACAGTGCGTGTGGTCGTAGGGCTGTCTGTTTTAAAATGAAGGTCAAAGAGAGATTCAGGGATCTCCCGAGTAATATATGGCAAATCTTAAAGAAGCAACAGAACACCCTATTTGTTTGTTTGTTTTTTTTGTCTCCAGTTTTAATTTCAGAGTACATTAGAGGTATAGACATTGCATTACGTTTTTCTTAAAGTCCGTGTTTATTCTTTGATAATTACTGTCATCTACAAATATTGTAAAAAGAAATTATGTACTTATTTGTATACTTTTAAAGGTAGGAGAAAAAGCCATGTCATGATCGGTGGGCGTTGAACAGTTATTCGAAATAATTAGTTGTCGTCGAAGCGGAATTGTTAATACACAGTCCATCACATGGAGCACATGCCTTTTATTGAATGAATCATTTGCATTTGTATTCTCTGTCTGTCTGTCTGTTTAATCAGTCAGTCTCTCTCTCTCTCTCTCTCTCTCTCTCTCTCTGTCTGTCACTCTCTCTTTGTACAATCAATGAGCCTGCCAATAAATGCATACTGCTGTGTTGTCAATAAAGGCATTCAGAGGTACCACCACCTCCCTTGATTACAGACGAGCAAACAAAGAAAACAAAATAAAGACTGTCAGAATGAGTTTTCCGTGATCTGTTGTTGTTGTCGTTCGTAAATCCAGTGTGACGTAATCAGTGTCTTAATTGCCAGAGTCAGGTAATGACTTTTTTGTTTTGTTTGGTCAGGATACGTTAAGTTAGAGATGAACTCATGCGTTATATCACTGTTTTTGTTTTTTTTTAGTGATGGTGGTGGTGGTTGAGGTGGTGGTGGTGGTGTTGGTACACCATTTTTTTTTAACCATCGTTTTGGCTACCTAACCGAGTTTCATTCAGGTAGCCATCCCACAATGACTGGCGACATACTGTGTGACTGACTACTAACAAGGTGACCGGTTACTGCTGCATCCTTTGTGTGAATGGCTATCTTTAATGTGACATGCTACGCGATGTTGACAGTCTACATAAAATGTTGCTAACATCAGGTCTAACTGACGGTGACATGCTACCCGATACATGGTAGGTGTATTGTGGCAGCGGGAGGGCATGGGTGAATGTTACGCCCTTCATCCGCGCCCTCTCTGTCACAATACGCCCACCATGTCACGCCTTTCATCCGCGCCCCCCTTGTCATTACACACCCACCATGCCACTCTCTTCATCCGCGTCCTCTCTGTCACAATACACCCACCATGTCACGCCCTTCATCCGCGTCCTTTCTGTCACTATACACCCACCATGTCACGCCCTTCATCCGCGTCCTCTGTCACAATATACCCACCATGTCACGCCCTTCATCCGCGTCCTCTCCGTCACAATACACCCACCATGTCACGCCCTTCATCCGCGTCCTTTCTGTCACTATACACCCACCATGTCACGCCCTTCATCCGCGTCCTGTCACAATACACCCACCATGTCACGCCCTTCATCCGCGTCCTCTCTGTCACTATACACCCACCATGTCACGCCCTTCATCCGCGTCCTCTGGCACAATACACCCACCATGTCACGCCCTTCATCCGCGTCCTCTGTCACAATACACCCACCATGTCACGCCCTTCATCCGCGTCCTCTGTCACAATACACCCACCATGTCACGCCCTTCATCCGCGTCCTCTGTCACAATACACCCACCATGTCACGCCCTTCATCCGCATCCTCTGTCACAATACACCCACCATGTCACGCCCTTCATCCGCGTCCTCTGTCACAATACACCCACCATGTCACGCCCTTCATCCGCGTCCTCTGTCACAATACACCCACCATGTCACGCCCTTCATCCGCATCCTCTGTCACAATACACCCACCATGTCACGCCCTTCATCCGCGTCCTCTGTCACAATACACCCACCATGTCACGCCCTTCATCCGCGTCCTCTGTCACAATACACCCACCATGTCACGCCCTTCATCTGCACCCCGTCACAATACACCCACCATGTCACGCCCTTCATCCGCGTCCTCTGTCACAATACACCCACCATGTCACGCCCTTCATCCGCATCCTCTGTCACTATACACCCACCATGTCACGCACTTCATCCGCGTCCTCTCTGTCACTATACACCCACCATGTCACGCCCTTCCTCCGCGTCCTCTGTCACAATACACCCACCATGTCACGCCCTTCATCTGCACCCCGTCACTATACACCCACCATGTCACGCCCTTCATCCGCGTCCTCTCTGTCACAATACACCCACCATGTCACGCCCTTCATCTGCACCCCGTCACTATACACCCACCATGTCACGCCCTTCATCCGCGTCCTCTGTCACAATACACCCACCATGTCACGCCCTTCATCTGCACCCCGTCACTATACACCCACCATGTCACGCCCTTCCTCCGCGTCCTCTCTGTCACAATACACCCACCATGTCACGCCCTTCATCTGCACCCCGTCACAATACACCCACCATGTCACGCCCTTCATCTGCGCCCTGTCCGTCACAATACACCCACCATGTCACGCCCTTCATCCGCGTCCTCTGTCACAATACACCCACCATGTCACGCCCTTCATCTGCACCCCGTCACTATACACCCACCATGTCACGCCCTTCCTCCGCGTCCTCTCTGTCACAATACACCCACCATGTCACGCCCTTCATCTGCACCCCGTCACAATACACCCACCATGTCACGCCCTTCATCTGCGCCCTGTCCGTCACAATACACCCACCATGTCACGCCCTTCATCCGCGTCCTCTGTCACAATACACCCATCATGTCACGCCCTTCTCATCCGCGTCCTCTGTCACAATACACCCACCATGTCACGCCCTTCATCCGCGTCCTCTGTCACAATACACCCACCATGTCACGCCCTTCATCCGCGTCCTCTGTCACAATACACCCACCATGTCACGCCCTTCATCCGCGCCCTCTCTGTCACAATACACCCACCATGTCACGCCCTTCCTCCGCGTCCTCTGTCACAATACACCCACCATGTCACGCCCTTCATCCGCGTCCTCTGTCACAATACACCCACCATGTCACGCCCTTCATCTGCACCCCGTCACTATACACCCACCATGTCACGCCCTTCATCCGCGTCCTCTCTGTCACAATACATCCACCATGTCACGCCCTTCATCTGCACCCCGTCACAATACACCCACCATGTCACGCCCTTCATCTGCGCCCTGTCCGTCACAATACACCCACCATGTCACGCCCTTCATCCGCGTCCTCTGTCACAATACACCCATCATGTCACGCCCTTCCTCCGCGCCCTCTCTGTCACAATACACCCACCATGTCACGCCCTTCATCCGCGCCCTCTCTGTCACAATACACCTACCATGTCACGCCCTTCCTCCGCGTCCTCTGTCACAATACACCCACCATGTCACGCCCTTCATCCGCGTCCTCTGTCACAATACACCCACCATGTCACGCCCTTCATCCGCGTCCTCTGTCACAATACACCCACCATGTCACGCCCTTCATCCGCGTCCTCTGTCACAATACACCCACCATGTCACGCCCTTCATCTGCACCCCGTCACAATACACCCACCATGTCACGCCCTTCATCCGCGCCCCATCACAGTACACCCATCATGTCACGCCCTTCATCCGCGCCCCATCACAGTAAACCCACCATGTCACGCACTTCATCCGCGCCCCGTCACAATACACCCACCATGTCACGCCCTTCATCTGCGCCGTGTCCGTCACAATACACCCACCATGTCACGCCCTTCACCTGCACCCCCGTCACAATACACCCACCATGTCACGCTCTTCAGCCACCCCATCTGCCCCAAGAAGACACCCACGTCATACCCTTCATCTGCTCCCCAAATGGCCCAATACGCCCACTATGCCACGCGCTTCATCTGCGCCCCCACTGTCCCAGTACGTCCACCAAAGTTGCAATCTTCATCCGCTCCTCCTCCCCCCCCCCCCTCCGCCCCAGTACGCCCTCCATGGCACGCCCTTCATCTGTGCCCCTTCTTCCCGAACACAACCTTCCACGTCAGGCCTGTCATCCGTGCCCCTGCCCTAAAACACACACCCTATTGTGCCCTTCATCCACGCCCCTTCTGCCCCAATAAGCCCTCCATGTCACGCCCTCCATCCGTCCCTTCTGCCCCAATACACCCACTCAAGTCACGCCCTTCATCTGCGCCCCCTCTGCCCAATACGCCTACTATGTCATGCCCAATACGCCTACTATGTCATGCCCAATACGCCTACTATGTCATGCCCAATACGCCTACTATGTCATGCCCAATACGCCTACTATGTCATGCCCAATACGCCTACTATGTCATGCCCAATACGCCTACTATGTCATGCTCAATACGCCTACTATGTCATGCCCAATACGCCTACTATGTCATGCTCAATACGCCTACTATGTCATGCCCAATACGCCTACTATGTCATGCTCAATACGCCCACCCACTCTACCGCGCCCCTTCTGCCCAACACGCCCACTATGTTACGCCTTCATCCGCGCCTGCACTACCCTAACACGCCCACGCACGTCACACCCTTCATCCGCCCCCCTTTATCCATGTCACGCCCTGAAATCAGCCTCGCCCACCCTTCTGCTACCCCACCCACGTCAGGCACTGAAAATCCGCCCCCCCTCCCCCAAAAAGTCCCACCCCTGTCCTGCCCTGAAATTGATGCACCCTCCCTCCCCCATACCCCAAACTCATTCCTCCGCCAATGCTACGCCCCGCATCCGTGACCACCGTACCCCACCAATGTCATAACGCTGTATCCACGTACTCCGTACTTGCCACATGTCGTATACTGCATCCACAACATCCTCACCCCCATCCATGTCACACCCCGCATCCACGCCGCCGTACCCGTGGTATATCCTGCATCCACGTCCCCTGAAGCCCCACATGTCATACCCTGCATTAGCTGCTCCCCGGCCCCCTCCCACATATACCCTTACATGTCCTGCGTACTTGTCTCTCCGCCCTGCATCATGCATCCGTGCTCTCCCCACCCACCCTGTAGACCCACCCTGTAGACCCACCCTGTATCACGCACTGCGTACACGCTTCCTCCTTCCCAGTACGCCCATCCACGTGTATCTACGCTCCTCCCCCAGCCCCCCCCCCCCCCCATTTCGTTACGCCCATCCATGTCACGACCTGTATCCGTTGCTTCCCCCTCCATTTCCTTGTCCACCCATGACATGCCCTGGATCAGCACCCCCTCTGTCCCAATACGTGCACCCATATCATGCCTTACATCCGCGCCCCTCTGCAATACACCCACCATGTCATACCCTTCATCTGCCCCCTCTGCCCCAATAAGACACCCATGTCACGCCCTTCCTCCGCGCCCCCTCTACTCGAATACGCCCACCAAATCACGCCCTCCATCTGCGCCACCATCGCCCCAATACGCCCACAATGTCAAGCCCTTCATCCGTGCCATCTTTGCCCCAGTATGCCATCCTGTCACGCCCTTCACTCGCCCCCTCTGCCTAATTAAGACACGCATGTCGCGCCTTCCCTGTATACATGTACCCTACCCTACCCTCACCAACATCATGCTCCCAAATCCGCCGTTCCCGAACTCAGACCCATGTCACGCCCTAAAATCCACAACCCCTCCCCCTCCTTTACCCCCACTCACGTCAGGCGCAGAAGTCCGCACCCCCCATATTCTCATGTCACGCCCTGAATTCTACGCGCCCCTTAACACCCCCCCCCCCCCTGCCACCCCTACCCACCCACATCATGATCTGAAATCTGCATGTCAACGCCCATGTCAAGCTCCGAAATCTGCGCTTCTTGTCCATATTCCACCCATGTCACAACCTGTACCCACACTTCTGCACCCTCACCCATGTTAAGCCTTGCATCTTCTTACCCCCCCCCCCCCCATCTTCCCTGTCACTCGACCCACGTCACACCCAGCAACAACCACTGCCGTACGTCTACCCATGTCCTATGCCGTCTTCCCGTCCTTTCTACCCACAACCGTGGCATACCCTGCATCCGCCCCACGTATTCCCACACGTCATACCGTGTATTCGCTTCTCCCCGCCCGCCTTACACGCACGCCCATCCTTGTCACGACCAGCATTCCCGCTCCGTATACCCACCACCCATGTCACGCCCTGCATCTGTGCCTCACCGTGCGCCCGTCGACTGAGCGAATGAATGACATGAACAACCCGATCAAACGACTGAACGAATGAATGACTGAACGGCTGACCGACCAAATAAATGTTTGAACGACTGGCCGACTCACCAACTGAACGAATGAATGACATGAACAACCCGATCAAACGACTGAACGAATGAATGACTGAACGGCTGACAGACCGAATGAATGTTCGTACGACTGGCCGACTCACCAACTGCACGAATGAATGACCAACGACCGACTGAACGAATGAATGACTGAACAACCGACTAACCGACTGCACGAATGAATGAATTACCAGCCAACTGACTAAGCAAATGAATGACCCAACGACCGATTGACCGACTGAGCGAATGAATGATTGAGGAGACCAGATGAACGAACGAATGACTGAATGATCCACTGACTGATCGACTGAACGAATGACTGGACGAGCGACGGATCGACCGAATAAACACACAACACGACTAAGCGACTGAACGAATGGGTGACTGAACGACCGACTGAATGAGTGGACGACCGACTGACCCACTGAATGACGGAACGACCGATTGACCGACTGTGCGAATGAGTGACTGAACGACCGACTGAAAGAGTGAGCGACCGACTGACCCACTGAATGACGGAACGACCGATTGACCGACTGTGCGAATGAGTGACTGAACGACCGACTGATTGACTTGAACAAAATTGACTGACTGAGGAAGCGATCGACCGCACAGATAAACGCACGAAAGACTGAAATATTAACTGACTGATCGACTGAACGAATGACTGGACGAGCGACGGATCGACCGAACAAACGCACAACACGACTAAGCGACTGAACGACTGACTGACTGAACGACTGACTGACTGAACGAATGAATGACTAAACGACCGACTGACTGAAGGAATGAATGACTGAATGACCGACTTACCGACAGAACGAATGAATGTCTGAGGGACCGGCTGACCGACCGACTGACCGAATAAAATATGTCTGAACAACTGGCCGACTCACCAATTGAACGAATGACTGACTGACCGATCAA
Source organism: Conus canariensis (assembly GCA_033310375.1). Lineage (NCBI taxonomy): Eukaryota > Metazoa > Mollusca > Gastropoda > Neogastropoda > Conidae > Conus > Conus canariensis. The sequence goes on along the minus strand of CM065722.1, from coordinate 73,586,014 downwards.
CTGACCGACTGAAAGAATGAATGACTGAACGACCGACTGAGCGAATGAATGATTGAGTAGAACTATCGAACGAACGAACATACGAACGAATGACTGAACGATCAACTTACTGATCGACTGAACGAATGAATGATTGGACGAGCGACCGAACTAACGCATTAAACAATCAAACCACAACAGCAACAACGAACGAACGAATGAACAATCGATCGAATGCACAAAAGAATGCAAAGAATGAAGAAAAAAAAGTACCAAAGAATGAAAACATAAACGATTGTAAAACAAACTTCTCTCTCTCTCTCTCTCTCTCTCTCTCTCTCTCTCTCTCCTCTCTCACTCACACTCACACACACACACACACACACACGAAATGTTACTTGATCAACTAATTGTTTTCAGGAAGAGGAGTCTTACTCGTTGCTGCCTCTAATGATAGACCGGTGTGTGTGTGTGTGTGTGTGTGTGTGTGTGTGTGTGTGTGTGTGTGTGTGTGTGTGTGTGTGTGTGTGTGTGTGTATGTGTGTGTGTGTGTGTGTGCGTGCGTGTGTGTGTGTGGTGCATGCGTATGAGCGTGCATGTAAGCAAGCGCACACATGCGCTGGATCCCATGTGCTAGCGCGCGCACGCGCAATTGTGTGCTCGAGCGCGCGCGCACGCACATGTGTGTGTGTGTATGTGTGTGTGTGTGTGTGTGTGTGTGTGTGTGTGTGTGTGTGTGTGTGTGTGTGTGCGTGCGTGACTGTGTGTATGTGTAGCCTTGCATGTGAACGTAGCCGTGTATTGACATGTATGTGTGCGCGTATGCATGTATGCATGTAGTTATTTGAACGAAATGGCTGAAGATGATTTCAGCTGTAACTGATCACCAAAAAAAGAAAGACCTTTAAATGAAAGATACTAGAAAAAAAATCGAAGAAAATTTAAAAGAAAACAATGGGATGAACTAAAAAGCAAAATATACGTCAAATAAACACACATTATGATTTTTAAATACGTGTTGAAAATACTTTCCCATCATGTTTTATTTTTCATTGTCTGTCTGTCTGTCTAAAAATGTTTTTTGTTCTCTCTTAGCCATGTGTTTCTCTGTCCTTCGGTTCGGGGAGAGAGAGAGAGAGAGAGAGAGAGAGAGAGAGAGAGAGAGAGAGAGAGAGAGAGAGAGAGAGAGAGATGATAATGATGGTGATGATGATGATGATAATAGTAATGAGGATGAGAAGAAGGAGAATGAATGAGAGGAAGATACCTCGAGAATGATGAATGATATATTAGATGGCATGAACAGAATTTGAGAAGGATGACTGATAGACAGGAACGGATGTGCAAAACGTAAAACCGATGAACGGAAGACTGGCGAAAAAGAGGAGAACGTGGTAATGAACAATGACGGTTGAGAGGAGACGACGACAACGACTGGAGAAGAATCCATGATGGACCTGAGGGGGAGAAGAGAACGCCAGAACGATAACTGAATGATGGGCCTGGGACAGAAAGAGACGATCGTGAGGCTGATGACTGATGAAGTAAACTCGTGAATGATGAAGCAGGATTTAAAGCATGACAAATGATGGACGGAATGGGAATTGGAGAGCGTGGTAATTGTGAACGGCAGACGGGACGGAAAAGGAGAATGCAAGAGTGATGAATGATGAGGAGGAATGAAGAGTGGAAATGTGATTAAAAAATGAATGATGGACGGCATGAGGACAGAAGAGCATGTTAATGGTAATTGTTGGACGGGATGAAAATACGAGTCGGAAAACTTTGGCAAAGACCCGGATATAACAACACAGAAAAGTCTTTAAATCTGAAAAATTGACCAACTCAAATTAGAGTCAGCACCACTCAGGACAAAGACGTTAACTCATACAGAAAGAAAACATCATAAGACAACAGAGGAAATTTGCTTTGAGCTCTACAACAAACAGAGCAAAAGGGATCCACGTATGCCAACAGTTCATGATTCATCAAATGGAGATGACATCCGAACATTCTGTCGACAAAGTCATAGCAGCAGTAATGTTCCCGAAACATGGCAAGGATGTTAGCATTGACAACATCCCTGCAGAACACTTGGATATGGCGGAAAGGCAGTAACTGATATATCAACTGCTATCTGCAACAAAATCCCGCACACTGGCGGAAATCTTCAGACCGCCAGAAGAACCGCAAGATCAGTTAGATCAGGAATGTATGCAACGCAATGTTCAAAATAATTCCGAATTGATTAAATTTGCAAACAGACTCCGTTGTACCTGAACGGCTGAAGTATCATCAAACAGATCTTCAACCCTTCGCCAAAAACACCTGAAGGAGTTCTATCATGTCTTCACAGATTTCAAAAAGGCGTTTGACAGAGTCTGTCCAGAGGTGCCACAGGCCGTTATGAAGAAATGTGATATGGGGACGAAGTCAATCAACGACATCCAGCAAGTATACGACAAAGTGACCAGTGCAGTACTCACAAAGGGTGTGACCAGAAATAGGTCCCACAAATCAGTTGGGATTCGTCAGGGCCCCCTTTTCTCTCCTATACTTTTCAACATAGTCCTAGAATGCATCGTGAAGGATCCACTTGAAAGATCATGTCAACGCAATCAGTCACTGCATGAAGAGCTACCACGAACCTTCACTTTACAGATAACCTCAGTGGCCTGCTGGGCACCGAACAGAAACTCACTAAGCTTGTTGAAACACTGGATGAAACATCGTAGTATAGATATCAACACCGAGAAGACCAAGCTAATGGCCAGTCACACCACCACCCCCTATACTGATATAACCATGGACAGAAGCTAGGAACTGTTACGCAGTTCATATGTCTGGGATAAATGTTCAGTTATGGGGTATTCAAATAAGATATCATCTCAATAGCAACAAAGACATCAGTTCTGTCCACATTGAACCCTATATGGAAAGACAATAAGACCTCAGTGAAAACACAAATCTGGCCCCGGCATGCACGGGTGTATTTCATTTTCCTGTATGCATTCGCGACATGGACTTAGAAATGAGCTGTCATTGCAAGATACTGTACATCAGATATACAGATTACATCACCATTGAGCAAGTGAGCCAGACCATGAAACAGCACATCGGGCTATACAGCAAAGCAAACAGACTAAGTTGACATTGTCATGAAGATAATAATAATAATAAATAATAATGTATAATACTTATATAGCGCATTTCTTGTTACACAACTCAATGCGCTTACATCCACCATTTGCACTTATTCATCAACACTCGTTTACACAACGGGCTGCCTACCTGGGTAGTGCCGACTGAAGAGCTGCCAGCTGGCGCTTCATTCAGTCGTTTCCCGTGTCATCCAGTCAATATCGTTCACTCAGTTTCCTTCCTTCATCTTTTTTTTTTTCCATTTCTTACGCATGGGTGAGCATGCTGTGAAACGTGTCAATCCATACCAAACGGCCAAACTGGCCTACTCTTCCGAAAGTTGGTGATGGGATTTTACGTGTGTGCAAGATATTATGCGTGCGTTCACACACGGAACCTCGGTTTATAGTCTCATTCGAAGGACTGTATGGGAAATGGAGTCAAACTAATGTTAACCCGAGGGAAAAATCCCCCTGTAACCGAAACGCCCCGGCAGAGATTCGAACCCGCAAACCCCGTGATCACCAAGATACGAGTCAGGCGCTTACCAACTGAGCTATTCCGGCTCCAACGGCTCCGCCAAAATAATCATCCAGGAAAGAGTTGAAGGAGCAAGACCGAAGGGCAGACAGAGCAATATGGACTGACAACATTGCAGATTGGACAGGGAAACCGTCTGCAGAGCCTAAGGCCTCGGAACACAGCCGACAGAATCGGAGGAACCTTCAGTTCTTCAGTGCGACGCCCCAATGACTGCACGGTGACCTAGGAAAAAGAAGTTGGATATTAGTGACACCGAGACAAAAATTATTCTTGTACTTTTAAATTATAATTGTTCGATATCCAAAACGTGTGCGTAATTTTTAGGATTGAATTTTGTGTGTGTGTGTGTGTGTGTGTGTGTGTGTGTGTGTGTGTGTGTGTGTGTGTGTGTGTGTGTGTGTGTGGGATAATTTGGACATACGTCTTTCATACATTCTTCAGTTTCAGAAAATTAAATATTTACGTTATCATTTTTCTCACATGATAAAATATAAGTGTTTTCACCTGTTGTCAGTACAACATAATCATCATCAAATTTGACCTGTCGGTTCTCTCAGTGAGGCATGACAGGCACTGCGGGGCCTGATGAAACAGATGACAACAAATTTACATTTTTGGTAAACTTCATTTATATACGGCTGAAGAGAGACGGTGTGTGTCTACCTCTTTTCAGATGATCGTTGCTGAGTTGAAGAATTCTTTCTTTGTTTCTGAATTCAAGACAAAAACACTTTGAATAAAAAACATTGAGCTATTGACAGCTTACGATCATTCTGAAAAAAGACAGTGAGCCAGTTCCGTGGTATGAATTCAATATATTTGTACGTTCAGAATTGCCAAGAGCTAATTCAATGGCTCTACTGTCTGTAAATTGCATTTTATTCAACAACCTGTACAGGGTTCAAAAACAAACTTCTCGTTCATAAATCACTTTTGATTGGACGAGGCTGGTGACTGTGGTAACGAAGGTTTATTGTTGTCGTTTGTATCTGATCCCACGATTAAGCATCACTTGCTGTAAATTCGTTTTGGACTTTTTCCTTGCTGTCATTATAAAATTATCAGTGTGAAATTGCTAGTGAATTACTGGTCAAGTTAGTATCCCAAAACTTCGTCTTGTAAATGTTGTTAAGTTTCGTCATCTAATACTTGATGTTGTAGCAGTAATATCGGATTGGCCCCGTTCATAAATCCTTAGGACTTTCTCTCCGAGTGTGCAAGCCTATTTTATTTCATGTACATGTGTAATGTATCTGTCTGCAGTTGATAAATATTTAGCCTATGATTTATTAACCTCATGTTCTTTGAAGTGCATTTGTCTGAATGGATATATCGTCTGAATATTACACCGTATGCATGTCTTTTGATGGTACCTTAGGTTGGTCATAAGTAGGATAGCACACACAACAGATGCAATAATGACACATTGAAAGGTATGGATATTCAGAAAAGATAACAGACTTTGCCGACTCTTACACGTTCAGATTGGCTAGATTAAATATTTGCTGTTACAAAACTTCGTTTATTCTACTAATTTTCACATTTTAGAGCAGTTTTGCAAGTTACGTATTATTGTAAGCGTTTAATGATAAATACGACAATGTATTCATACAACACAATATCAAAAACAGTAAAAAGCAAGCTTTATGATCTTTACAGTCAATGCCATAAACGCATCAATGAAGAATAGTAAACACAAGAGAAAAGGATATATTTACACACACACCCACACCAACACACACACAACACGAGAGCGAGAGAGAGAGAAGAGAGAGAGAGAGAGAGAGAGAGAGAGAGAGCACTGCGACTAACACCAAGTTAAGCCGTATTTCCCGCATTGTACCAAAAAACCTACAAGAATTAAATGTGGTTTTTAAGACATGCTTGCCAAAGTCATTAAAAAAAAAACCCAACCCAGTACAATTGATCAAAACCACACAAACAAACTTCACTTGAAAAGTCCCCCCCCCCCCCCCCCCCCCCCCCGCCCACGCCCTCTTCTATCTCCTCTCATTTCCCCTGTCTGTCGCTTCTCCACAAACACACCAATTTACATGGTTGCACGAAAATGCCGACGCATGTTGCTCTCCCCCTCGCCCTCCAAAAAACACACACATACAAAAGCACGGAAGAGCGCGCACGCACACACAACGCACACGCGCTCGCACAAGAGATAGACAGAGAGAGAGGGAGAGAGAGAGAGAGAGAGAGCGAGAGAGAGATTGAGAGGGAGGGAGGGAGAGAGAGAGAGGCAACACAGAACAGACACACACACTACAACGCGCACGGACACAAAAACAACACACACACACACACACACAACACACACACACACACACACACACACACACACACTCACACGCACGCGCACACATATACACACAAGCGCAAGCGCGCGCTCGTGCGCGCACGCACACATATACATAGTCAACTACGCGCGCGCGCACGCACTAATGTATGTACATACAATCATGCGCTCGCGAACGTAAAACACACATATCACACGCACAGACACACACAGGCACACACGCACACCACACAAACAAACAAACACAACACGTATGTGCACACATACAGCCACGCGCGCGTGCGTCCGCTCACATGCATATGTACAACCATGTACAACACATATACAGATTCAACCATGGGCGCGAGCACGCAAGACGTACGTATCATTTTCTCTTCTCTCTCTCTCTCTCTCTCTCTCTACACACACCACGCAAGCACACCACACACACACACACACACACACACACACACACACACACACACACACACACACACACACACACCAGACGCGTGCATGTTCTCACTGGAAGCCAGTACAGAGTGTTAAGCTGCTCACTGGCACATCACGTTTTTTTTGCCGAGTCTTCCAGCATGATTTTGAGTTGACAGGACTTCATGAAGTACAGAAAAATAATACTAACCCATTTTTTTTTCTTCGAGCTAATTACCTGATAAACATTAACCTTTTATTTCAACCCGCCTGATGTACTAGGACTACATTTTTTTTCCAGAGACTTTTGAAAATGTTCTTCTGGATATTTCTCAACAACAAATAAACTACCAATAATATTTTTACACTAAAAGAAAGACGTCAAATGTTAATTGAATTCCTTGCATATGACAGAAGAAATTGGTCTTTGATGAACAGATATAGTTTCATCTGTCTCTTCAACTTTTGATATCGGAAGTAATGCTCGACGATAGTGTTCTCTGAGAATACCTTACACACTCCTATGTTTTCGTCAAAAGAGCTAATGACAACAATGCTTCCTATTTTGATAGAATACAATGAGAGATTATAATCGTTCTTAATTTCTTTTATTTTTCCACACGTTGTGCACGTCTTTAGATTCAGATATTTCAGAATGACGAATATCAGAAAATAATACAATTTTGGTTTTAGCAACAAATCTGTTGCTATGATTTAACGTGACAATGATGAATGACTGGCGGGAGAAGAATAAGGAAACGATGAGAGATCGATTGGAGAAGAACGTGAAAAGGATAAATGAATGACTGGAGAAGAGTGTTAAAATATAAGTGACTAACTGGAGAAGAACATGATGAATGACCAACACGAGAAGAACTTGAAAACGATGAATTACTGGCAGGGGAAGAACGTGAAAGCAATGAATGACCGATGTCAGAGGAACATGAAAATAAATGACTGACTGACTGGAGGAGAATGTAAATCACAATAAATGACTGACAGAGTTAGAGCGTGAGAATGATGAACGGGACTTCAAGACAATGTGAGGATGACAAGAAATGGGACAACGTCGAATGAATGACGGAAAAAGGAGAGGAGGATGAAAGTGAGATGGGAGAAGAACGAGAGAATGATGAAAAGTTAAGTTCGGACGAGATAATAAGAACGTATGAAGAATGCATAATGGACGGGTGAAAACGGAACGTAAGAATAATGAAGGAAGTATGAAAGAAGACGTGAATGATGAGAAATAGACAAATATAAATGAGAGATGGGATGAGATGACATAATATCCATGAAGGGTAATGGAAGAGAAGAATGTGAAAATGATGTGCGGTGGACAGGACAGCAGCATGAGACTGACAGAAGAAGGGTTCAGGTGAGGGGAAAAGGCGAGAGGCGCATGACAGTGATAGCTCACATGAAAACAGAACAACGTCAGAATGATCCGGTGATGGACACACTGAGGGAAAATGAAACGAGAGAAACACATTTTTCTCACGAGATCAAAAGGATGAACAGGGGACGGGACAAGAAGAGAGGAAGGGAGAAAAGACCGTCACGACGATGGACCACATGAAAGTAAGATGCTGTCAGAATAATTCTTCAAAGGAAGAGACATATGAAATGATGAAGACTATGATGAACGCAGTGAGGAGAGAAAAACGCCAAAATGGACGAGACGAGTAGAGAAGAACGTAAAAACAATGAATGATGGACGAGGGAAGGACGTGAGAAAATTCAGTGATGGATAGAACTAGAAGTGTAGGAGACAGGATCAGAAGAATGAGAAAACGTTTACGGAAGGAATGCTATATGGAGAACAAGAATAGGCCACCGTAAATATGACGAAGGAAGGAAAGAAGTGAGGAATACGAATAACAGATACAATACGAACAAGAAATCGTGAAGGTTATGACGGACTAACAAGAACGAGAAGATGGTGAATGATCGACGGGACTAGAACGTAAGTATGAACGGATTGAGAACAGAGCGTGAGAATGACGACACAGGGATACAGGGGAAGGAAAAATTGGCGAATAACGGACGGAAGAAAACCTAAACAATGGCGAAAAACTGAAGAAAAGGAGAACGCGAGAATGATGAAAGAGAGATGGGAGATTAATTTAAAAAACGATTAAAAAAATATAATGGGAGACTAGCTTGAGAATGATGAAGGGCAGATCGAATGAGAGGGCAAGACACCGAGGATGGCGCGGAAAGGCCCGATCAGAAGAAAACGGACAAACGCGAAAATCATAAAAGGTCAGACGAAAAGAGAACATGAGATGACTATTGATCGAAATGATTAAAGCGTCAGAATCATGAATGAGGGGTGGGATGAGAAGAGAAAGTGATATCGATGAACGGGAGGTGAAAAGAAGAATGTGAGACTGATAACTGATGATATGGAAGACGACGGACAGAACTGTGGATGGGAAAATGACGTGAGAACGATAAAGGACGGGGTGAGAAGGAAAAGAAGAGGTGTGTGAGACCAATGGACTACTAAACACTGGAGGGCGTTGGAATGGTGCAGTGATGGCCAAATAAAACAAAGGAATTGAGGACAAGAAGAGAAGAGGACAGGTGAGAATGATGAACGGGAAACAGAGAAAGGGAGAAGGTGAGAATGATGAACGGGGAAACAGAGAAAGGGAGAAGGTGAGAATGATGAACGGGAAACAGAGAAAGGGAGAAGGTGAGAATGATGAACGGGAAACAGAAAGGGAGAAGGTGAGAATGATGAACGGGAAACAGAGAAAGGGAGAAGGTGAGAATGATGAACGGGAAACAGAGAAAGGGAGAAGGTGAGAATGATGAACGGGGAAACAGAGAAAGGGAGAAGGTGAGAATGATGAACGGGAAACAGAGAAAGGGAGAAGGTGAGAATGATGAACGGGAAACAGAGAAAGGGAGAAGGTGAGAATGATGAACGGGAAACAGAGAAAGGGAGAAGGTGAGAATGATGAACGGGAAACAGAGAAAGGGAGAAGGTGAGAATGATGAACGGGAAACAGAGAAAGGGAGAAGGTGAGAATGATGAACGGGGAAACAGAGAAAGGGAGAAGGTGAGAATGATGAACGGGAAACAGAGAAAGGGAGAAGGTGAGAATGATGAACGGGAAACAGAAAGGGAGAAGGTGAGAATGATGAACGGGAACAGAGAAAGGGAGAAGGTGAGAATGATGAACGGGAAACAGAGAAAGGGAGAAGGTGAGAATGATGAACGGGAAACAGAGAAAGGGAGAAGGTGAGAATGATGAACGGGGAAACAGAGAAAGGGAGAAGGTGAGAATGATGAACGGGAAACAGAGAAAGGGAGAAGGTGAGAATGATGAACGGGAAACAGAGAAAGGGAGAAGGTGAGAATGATGAACGGGGAAACAGAGAAAGGGAGAAGGTGAGAATGATGAACGGGGAAACAGAGAAAGGGAGAAGGTGAGAATGATGAACGGGGAAACAGAGAAAGGGAGAAGGTGAGAATGATGAACGGGGAAACAGAGAAAGGGAGAAGGTGAGAATGATGAACGGGAAACAGAGAAAGGGAGAAGGTGAGAATGATGAACGGGAAACAGAGAAAGGGAGAAGGTGAGAATGATGAACGGGGAAACAGAGAAAGGGAGAAGGTGAGAATGATGAACGGGAAACAGAGAAAGGGAGAAGGTGAGAATGATGAACGGGAAACAGAGAAAGGGAGAAGGTGAGAATGATGAACGGGAAACAGAGAAAGGGAGAAGGTGAGAATGATGAACGGGAAACAGAGAAAGGGAGAAGGTGAGAATGATGAACGGGAAACAGAGAAAGGGAAGAGGTGAGAATGATGAACGGGGAAACAGAGAAAGGAGAAGTGAGAATGATGAACGGGAAACAGAGAAAGGGAGAAGGTGAGAATGATGAACGGGAAACAGAGAAAGGGAGAAGGTGAGAATGATGAACGGGAAACAGAGAAAGGGAGAAGGTGAGAATGATGAACGGAAACAGAGAAAGGGAGAAGGTGAGAATGATGAACGGGAAACAGAGAAAGGGAGAAGGTGAGAATGATGAACGGAAACAGAGAAAGGGAGAAGGTGAGAATGATGAACGGGAACAGAGAAAGGGAGAAGGTGAGAATGATGAACGGGAACAGAGAAAGGGAGAAGGTGAGAATGATACGGAAACTGATGAGAGAAAGGAGACAAAAGGAAGAACGTGGCAATATGGAATACATGAAGATGGACTTCGTCAAGGTAAATGAGATGGCGGAGAAAGAAGAGGGCAGAACGAATGCTGCACGCAACAGAATGATAATGAGAAAGACGATGCAACGAACTAAGAAGAGAAAGTGGAACGTGAGACGAACGTGATGAAGAGACCGACAGTAAAAAGCAAAAGGAAACCGCGAGCACAATCCATCGAAGAAACTGTGCACAGTGTATACATAGGCCAAACCCTTTGGAGGTTATGAAGTGAGTTTAGAGAGGTTGCTGCAGATTGGCTCACGAACCAGATGACCGAGGTGAAAACTAAACGCGTTAAAGGGACGTCAGGCAGGTTTAGAAAAGTAGCATACAGAAAATCCTTACAGAGGAACTGTGTTCACATGTTGCTGGAACATTGGAAAGTTGTTTCAGGATAGTCAGAGAATGTAAGTCAGTACAGCCTTGAGCATCGTTGACCTTAAATGCCCTTTCCTCCAGGATGCTGTGAACTTCCGTTTCACTCACAGGAAGAAAGGAAAAGGGGATGCATCAGTGAATGAGGAGCCAGGAAGACACTGAGGGAAGGGAGGAAGGGGGGGGGGGGGGACCAGATGTTCGGAACGGATTAAGTGGGCTCTCAGCTAATGAGAGATAAACGCCAGGAACATCAGTTAAACAGTAGGCTGGATGAAGACGAAAAGACCACAGACATTCCACATGCTAGAACAAAGTGATCAGGAACAAATGATACAACATGTAGATTTAGAACACATGACGTCTGTGACTTGAAAGATACCTCACTTCGTGGAAAGAAGATTGGTAATTCTGAAAATTAATTCGCTTACAAGCGCTCGCGCGGTCTCTACATCTGTGTGTGTGTGTGTGTGTGTGTGTGTGTGTGTGTGAGAGAGAGAGAGAGAGAGAGAGAGAGAGAGAAGATGCAGGGGAGCACGGACGGGGCAGACAGGTATGCGGCATCTCCAATTTCTGAAAAGGCAAGTTGGGGAGGGGGGGGGGGGGGGGGGGGAGGGATGAGGGTGGGTTGGAAAGCGAAGGAAGAAGCAGTAAGAGGTGGGAGCAGTGTTGGCAGATGTCTCCAAAGAAATATAACAGATAATTGCATGGGTCTAAATCAAATAGGCTACTGGTGCTACTGACATACGTTTATTAATATATTATTATCATCACTGTAATTATCACTATTGATATTATCGTCATCACAGCAGCAGCAGTGGTAATGGCAGTAATAGTCGTATTTTCTTATAGTTACTTTTGTCATCCGTCCATTACCCTCTGATGCCATCCTAGTCTGATTGTGATTTCCTTTTCTCCATTGACTGTGCAACAGTCACTTTTTCTGAAGACAATACGAACCTGATGGTTCAGGCAGATGCAGAACGCACAGTTGTGAGATCGCGTTGACGTATCTCACGTAGTCTGATTGGCATGATGCAAAACGATAAAAAAAAATTTTGACTATGCGACCTGCTCTCCACACACCTTGAAAGAAACTTTCGAATCAAATTATCTTCCATCTCGCCAAACGCACCCCCCAACTCCCCCCCCCCCCTCCCCCGTCCTTGATGAACGCGAAAAATCATTTGTCGACAAAAATCATTTATTGGACCAGGAATACAGCTGAAAGGAAACTTAAAACAACAGTGTTTTGGTCACTCGTGCATGAAGGGTTCAAGGTGTTCCAACTGAAAAAAAAAACCCAAAACATCTGAAGCAGGGGACGGGGCGAATGGGGTTGAAGGATTGAGGGGGGTAAGGGGTGAAGAGGGAGCTGTTTACGGCTGAATTCATTAGTTACATACAGACGAAGTGAAACAGAGCGAGGGACGGCAAGCAAGCCGGCGGAGAAAAGAAAGGTTTCGCCTGATTAAATTAACCGTCGCCAATGCATGTCTGCATTTTGATTAATCACACCATGTCCCCAACCATTCACTGATATCATACACAGGTCTGTGACCTCGTATCATGTTATGCAGTCCCCAATGATTCACAATTAGAACAGAACCTACAGGTTATCCTAATGTATGCGACCCTCAGGTACCCGCCATAGTGAAAGTACATCGGCTTAAATCTTTAATCCTGTTTGCATGTCGTCCATACCAAGTCACCCATATACACATAGGCCTAGAGCTCTACCTTGGTCTATAACATCACAAATAAGTCAGCGTTGCAACACATAGGCCTTAGCTATTCTACTGTACACTGTCCTCTGCGACTTGACATATTCCTCATTCATTAACCCATGCAATATAGAGGCTGAAAGTGTTATTGTGTATGTAGTTTTGCTGTGTGAGTTTAAGAAACCCCAATGCTCACCCCTAACCACCCTCTCCCGCTAAATTTAAAATAAAATTTCTGCCGACGCGGTTTGGGAAATTAACAATATACCAAATGCACCGTACGGGTAACATCGAATATATATAAAAAAAAATCGAAGTGTGTGTGTGTGTGTGTGTGTGTGTGTGTGTGTGTGTGTGTGTGTGTGTGTGTGTGTGCCGTGCGTGCATGCCTGCGTGCGTGCGTGCGTATGTATGTGTGTCTCTACGGTTGTGTGTGTGTGTGTGTGTGTGTGTGTGTGTGTGTGTGTGTGTGTGTGTGGTGAGAGAGAGAGAGAGAGAGAGGAGAGAGAGTGTGTGTGGGGAGAGAGAGAGAGAGAGAGAGTGTGTGTGTGTGTGTGTGAGAGAGAGGGTGTGTGTGCGTGTGTGTGTGTGTGTGTGTGTGTGTGTGTGTGTGTGTGTGTGTGTGTGTGTGTGTGTGTGTAGCGAATGGAAGGGGGAGGATGGAGGGAAGTGTAGGGCGAATGGAAGACGACGAGAGGAAGAGGGGGAAGTCAGTCAATGTCACTCAACGCAGTGCAAGTGCGGTATGCCCGTCTCTTTTACTGTCTGTCCGTCTCTCACTCTCATGTACACTCTATAGGTGTGCACGCAGAAGTGTTCGGTGTGCGCGCGCGCGTGTGTGTGTGTGTGTGTGTGTGTGGATGAGGAGAGAGAGAGAGAGAGAGAGAGAGAGAGAGAGAGAGAGAGAGAGAGAGAGAGGGGGGGAGATAGACAGAGAAAGAGAATGTGTACGTGTATGGGTGTATGTGTGTGTATCCGTGCGTGTGTGTGTGCGTGCGTGTGTGCGAGCGCGCGCGCGTGTGTGTATGTGTGTGTGTGATCCAGCGCGTATGCATGCATGTGTGTGCGCACGCGCGTGTGCATGTGTGTGCGTGTGCGTGCGTGCGTGCGTGCGTGCCTGCGTGCGCGTGTGTGTGTGCGCGTGTGCATGCGTGTGCGTGTATGTGTGTGTGTGTGTGTGTGTGTGTGTGTGTGTGTGCACGCGCGCGCGTGTGTGTGTCTGAGTGTACACCTACGTACATGCACTCGGAGATTCTATTTCAGACCCACCAGACTTCCTTCCCAGTTATTCCCCAATCCGCCTTCAACACCCTCATCCTCCCCTTGAGACAGATTCCAACCAAACAACCCCCCTTAACGGACGACCCCCGAACCCCGGGCACCAAAGAGGATCGCCCCACTGGCCCATCAAACGGCAGTTCCGCCGACCCGCCCTCTTCGGGCTCTTTGGCTTCCCCCTCCTCCTCTCGGGACCAACGCAGGGTGCCAGCTCTCCAAGGTTGTAGAAATCCCTGACCCGACCTGAGCTTCGATGGTCATCTGACCCACACGCGAGCTTCTAACAGTTGCCTGCGGTTATATTTCTTTTATGTCATTATTTGGTAGCCTTGTCCACGTAACAGGACATTCACGAGTCATTAGGCGTATTTAATACCATCTGACTGCGCCATTGGTCCTGTTAGCTGTGGAGTTTTCTCCCCTTAATTCGATGATTGATTAACTTTTTATAGTCCACATAACAGGGTATTCACGAGTCATTAGGCGTATTTAATACCATCTGACTGCGCCATTGGTCCTGTTAGCTGTGGAGTTTTTTCCCCCTTAATTCGATGATTAGTTAACTTTTTATAGTACACACAACAGGGCATTCACGAGTCATTAGGCATATTTAATACCATCTGACTGCGCCATTGGCCCGTTAGCTGTTTTTTTTTTGTTTTAACCCTGAATTTAATGATAACATTAACCTTTTTTTTTAAGTCCACGTAACAGGGCATTCACGAGTCATTAGGCGTATTTAATGCCATCTGACTGCGCCATTGCTCTTGTTAGCTGTGGAGGTTT
>CM065722.1:73561249-73566249 GCA_033310375.1 Conus canariensis | reverse complement strand
GGGGAACAACAGAGACAAGTGCAACACAAGCATGGTAAGAGAATCCGAAAACACGTAATGCAGGACGGTTCTGGACGTTACTGAGGCTAGATCCCCAGGACAAGAGAAGATTTTCCGTTTTCTGGTGCACACTGGACAAAGGAGCGAACAAAAGCAGAGACAGATTCTTCTTTAAGGTAGGAACAGAAGGAACCGATTCTTCTGCGCTGGACGTGGAGGGTGCGGTTGATGCAAGCGAAGAGAGCTGTTGAAACTAGTTTGGGCAACCAGTATACCCAGAGTGCTCACCCATTGAGACATTCTAATTTTTGCCTTTTCCTGTTTACATTCTAAAGAAGGAACAGATCTATGAAAGAAGGAAAGAAGAAAGGTAACAAAGAAAGAAAGAGAAAAAAAAAAAAGGGGGGGGGGGGGGGGGGAGAGGGAGAGACAATTCTAAAACCGACGTTGGAGACAGGAAGAAAAAGGGTTATGGCTGCCTTGAGGCGCTGCTACCTAATGGAAGGAGGAGCTAAAAAGACGTTCGTTCCACATGAGCTGATGAAGTTCACGATCATTGCTAAGTGTGGTCAATACGTGCATTTCGTAGGTCCTTCAACATCCCATCCTGTATAGCAATTCCAGTAAGGTCAAATAAAAAGAGAATAACTACATGGTTTAACAGTTACATATCTTAGTACAAAGGGGTGGGGGGAGTACGGGGGTGGGGGTAGGGGTGGGGGGCGCACGGGGGAGTACAAAACAAAGAGAGAAAAAATAAAATTCGCCTTCGAGGGAAGGCAAACAAGTAGAATTTGAATGAGGGGAAAAAACGAGCGTGCATGAATCTGCACGAAATGATCACAGACCGGCAGGAATGAGAAATAGAGAAGCAGCCCCGCTTTCCATCCCCTAGTGCCCCCGGCTGACTGCCATGTGTTATTATGAAAGAGTTTTCACACACAAATATTTCTTTATTTCCTAATACAACGACTGTCACGATTTATGATCCTGATGATCTCAATGGGCAATAATTCAATCAACTGCGGCAACTGACAAAGAGAAAAAAAAAAAGCCATAGAATATGGAAAGCAGACTCTGGAAAAATAACCCGAAGCCGCTGTCCAAACCATCTGAATCTAAAAA
Organism: Conus canariensis; assembly: GCA_033310375.1. Lineage (NCBI taxonomy): Eukaryota > Metazoa > Mollusca > Gastropoda > Neogastropoda > Conidae > Conus > Conus canariensis. The sequence goes on along the minus strand of CM065722.1, from coordinate 73,565,124 downwards.
CAAAGGGAGGAGAAAGCAATCGTCGGGCTAATGTTGAACATTCAGGTTTACTTATTGCAAGATCCAATGGCTGACGCACTCAGCATGGCTTAGATTTACATGTCCTAAGATGCCAATCGTCCACCTTGTGTAACACGCATTCGTATACATGACGTGTACCTTTTTTTTTTTTTTTTTTTTGCTCCCTCACTGCCTCCCCCTGTGTGTCCGTGCGTGTGTGTGTGTCCGTGCGTGCGTGTGTGTCCGTGTGTGTGTGTGTGTGTGTGTGTGTGTGTGTGTGTGTGGTGTGTGTGTGTGTGTACGCGCGCGCGCGACTGCCTGCGTACCTGCGTGCGAGAGTTTGTGCGAGTGTATGTGCGTGCGCGCGCACGTGTGTGTGTGTGTGTGTGTGTGTGTGTGCGCGCGCATGCGTGCGTGCGTGCGTGCGTATGCGCGTGGTTGCGTGCGTGCGTGCGTGTGTGTGTGCGTATGCGTATGTGTGTGCGCGCGCGCGCGCGCGCGCGTGCATGAGTGAGTGCGTGGATGCGTGCGAGCGTGCATGCGTGCGAGCGTGCGTGCGAGCGTGCGTGCGTGCGTTGTGTGCGTGCGTACATGCGCGCGCGCGCGCGCGCGCGCGCCGGAGTGTGTGATGTGTGTGCGTGTGCTTGTGTGTGTGTGCGTGCGTGCGTGCGTGCGTGCGTGCGTGCGTGCGCGTGCGTGTGTGCGTGTGTGCGTGCGCGCGCGCGTGTGTGTGTGTGTGCTCTGACAATCATCTTTCCTCTGTATGGTGACAACGCTGAAATAGCTCCAGTTGGCCCGCTGGACTACAACAAAATGACAGTGACTGAATCAACATTACGGACAGCTGATCTGGGGTTTCTTTCTCAATGTAAATCAAGGTCTCAAGCTGATGGGGAAATAGATGCTGCCACAGAGAGCACCTATTGCTGGTGCCAGGTGCAGAAGAATATTTTGCACCTCATGGAGTAAGATAATGCCAGGCGTGCATTAGGTATCCTATACTTTACGGCGAAATTAACATGGCATTATGCGTGCACCGGGTCTCCCACATTGTACGGGGAAAGTAACATAGTGTCAGGCGTGCCACCGAGTATCCTACACTTTACGGTGAAAGTAATACAGTGTGAGGCGTGCATCGGGTATCCAACACCCCACAGAGCAAGTAACAATGCCGGGTGTGCATCGGGTATCCAACACCCCACAGAGAAAGTAACAATGCCGGGTGTGTATCGGGTATCCAACACCCCACAGAGAAAGTAACAATGCCGGGTGTGCACCGGGTATCCAACACCCCATAGAGCAAGTAACAATGCCGGGTGTGCACCGGGTATCCAACACCCCACAGAACAAGCAACAATGCCGGGTGTGCACCGGGTATCCAACACCCCACAGAGCAAGTAACAATGCCGGGTGTGCATCGGGTATCCAACACCCCACAGAGCAAGCAACCATGCCGGGTGTGCACCGGGTATCCGACACCCCACAGAGCAAGCAACTATGCCGGGTGTGCACCGGGTATCCAACACCCCACAGAGCAAGCAACCATGCCGGGTGTGCACCGGGTATCCGACACCTTACGAAGAAAGTAACAGTGCAAATGGTGGACTGGGTATCCCACACCTTACGGCGAAAGTAACTTGATGCCACGTGCGCACGGATATCCTGCACTTTGCGGATTAAATAACAAGTTGCAAGGAGTTCACCGATATCGTGCATCTTGCACACTTTACAGACAAAGAAACATGGCACCAGTAGTGCACGGATAGTCTACATGCTATGCAGAAAGTAACATCGTGTCAGTGTGCATTGATAACCTACACCTTCCTCAGTAAGTAACATGGTGCCAAATTTTAACAGGATATCTTACTCTGAAAACAACAATGCCAGGTATGAACGGTTATCCTACACCGACAAAAAGCGGGTGCTAGATATAAACGGATATCCTACACCGAAAACAACACGGTGCCAGATATGAACGGATATCCTTCTCCTAAAATAACATGGTGCCAGATATGAACGGATGACCTCCACTGAAAATAGCATGGTGCCTGGTTGACCCAGCAGTGTCGCACCACGTATGTGGTTTGAAGTTCCGACCGACATAAACATTTTCATTCCCACTGCCAATCTTAACGCGCCGTTCTTTCCTGTGCTCCACTTCCCCGCCCACACACATGCAGTCTGAAATGGTTATTCTTGTCTGTCACACAAGTTATGGTACATGTGGACACCACGCCTGAATGTACCTGTCCAAGCGGGGCCGGAATAGCTCAGTGGTAGAGCGCCGGACTCGTAATCCTGGGGTTACGGTTTCGAATCTCCGCCGAGCCGTTTCGGTACAGGGATTTTCCCCTCAGAGTTAACATTGGTTCTGACTCCATTTCCCATACAGTCCTTCGAATGAGACTATAAACCCAGGTTCCGTGTGTGAAGGCACGCGTAACATCTTGCACACATGTAAAATCCCATCATCAACTTTCGGAAGAGAAGGCCAGTTTGGCCGTTGGTATGGATGACACGTTACACACAGCATGCACCTTCCCCGAAGCTGGAGTATGACTGCCTTAATGGCGGGATACAAAAACGGTCATACACACAAAACTCCACTCCCTTTTGTTGGGCAGATGGGTTTAATACTTGCCTGTCTATACAGGGAGTGTCCGCAGGAATATCAGCCTGCGTACGCAGAAGAACGACGAATGTACATATCCAAACAATATAGTAGATAGACAGCCCTAATATGGCCAATGAGGAAAGATGGATGAGGACATCATGACAAATGAAAGATGGATGAGGACATCATGACAAATGAAAGATGGATGAGGACATCATGACAAATGAAAGATGGATGAGGACATCATGACAAATGAAAGATGGATGAGGACACTATAAAAAAGAAAGATGGATGACGACATCAGAAAGAAAAAAAATGGATGAGGACATGCGAAAGGAAAGATGGATGAGGACATATCAGAAAGGAAAGATGCATGAGGTCATTATCAGAAAGGAAAGATGGATGAGGACATTATCAGAAAGGAAAGATGGATGAGGACATTATCAGAAAGGAAAGATGGATGAGGACATTATCAGAAAGGATGATGAGGACATTATCAGAAAGGAAAGATGGATGAGGACATTATCAGAAAGGAAAGATGGATGAGGCATTATCAGAAAGAGGATGAATATCAAAAGGAAGATGGATGAGGACATTATCAGAAAGGAAATGATGAGATGATGAGGACATTATCAGAAAGGAAAGATGGATGAGCACACAAAATGAAAAGTGGATGAAGGCGTGTTTTCTCCACTTCTCTCTCTCTCTCTCTATTTTTGGAGGGGGGGGGGGGGGAGGGAGAGACTACATTTTGTGAGAAAGAAAGACATATGAAAATATTAAAACAAAGAAAGATGGGCGATAATATCATGACACAGGGAAGATGGATGACGACATCGTCAGCTGGTAGTGAGAATTGTAAGACAGCAAAGGACGGGTAAGGACATTGTAAAGGACGGAGGATGGCTAAGTACCAGTAAACAAGGAACAAATGGAGGACATGCGAGAAATATGGAAGGAAAATCACGAGAACAAAAGGTTGGAGTAAAAAAAAAAAAAAGGACAGCGACAAAAGAAAGGCCTGATGCAAAAAAAAAAAAATAAAAAAATAAATAAGAAAGAAAATAAAGGTGAGAAAAAAGGACGGGCGAAAACATGGTGAGGAAGGGAAACGCAACGAGAATACAACATGTAAGAAAAGTTGAGAACATGATAGGGAAGGAAAGAACAGATGAGATAATGGTGACGAATGAAAGGACGAATAAGAGATGGTAAGAAAAAAGGGGGATGAGGACGCCACAAGCTAAGAACCAAGGAACGG
>CM065722.1:73541249-73543749 GCA_033310375.1 Conus canariensis | reverse complement strand
CATGCATGTTTTGCATGTGTACGTGATCTTCACCATACCTCATATATCAATCCATTTGTATTTCTTGGCCCTCACAGGCTCATACCCATCAACCCTTACGTTATTGAACAGCGTGAGGCTCGATGCCAATCTCTCATAATGCAAGCAGTTTGGAGGTGGGACTTGCAGTGTCCAGGCTTGTTCTTCGAGCTTCCATTTCAAGAGAAAGACCGACATCAGTGTCCAGTGATTCACCTACTTACAAGTAGTAGCCAATCGTAGTTTCTGAGCACCATCTCTTATCCCCACTCCCTATCCCCTTAATTTCAAATCAAGCACTTCTGACACGTGGACCCATTCTGCTTTGCTACGGAGTAGGTTCGTCCAGTTATGAGTTAGATCTAGAAAATGCAGATTTAGGAGTAGAAAATGCAGACTCGGACGAGCAAGATATGTGTGGTAATAATAATAATTGTATGAACTATGATTGGATAGTGAATGTGAACAAATCAAGACCGAAACTGACATATAACTGTAGACCCCCCCCAAAACACACACACACACACACACACACACACACACACACACACACACACACACATGCAGGCGCACTTACCGCTTGGGATGTCAGTTCATTACATGGAGAAGGAAAAAAAGAAGAAAGACTTCACACGCTGACTCACGTTGTGAAAGTCCCCCATGTTGTGTGAGTCATTGTCTGTGTCATACAGAGGAAGACAACTCAATCTCCAGCACACGGTGAACTTAATCACACTACACTACTGCAAAATGATGGTGCAAAGCCGCCTTAACAATTTCATCAGTGTTGTATGCATTAATCATTATTGTTATTGTTAGAGGTTTATTGTTGATGCAACAACACACACACGCGAGTTGTACATGCACGCAAGCAGACACAAATACACGCACGAACACACACACACACACACACACACACACACACACACACACACACACACACACACACACACGCACACACACACGTGCACACATGCACGCACACACGCACACACACACACACACACACACACACACACACACACACACACACACACACACACACACACACACGCCTTACGATGAAAATCATTAAGAAAGCCTAACTGAGACGCCACTGAAGCACGAACCGTAAAACCCCTCATCAAAGCTGTGAGAAGCCACAAGCTGGGAAAATATTGCTGTATGCCGACATTAGAACTTGAGTGTCTTCGTCATCACATTTAACCAACTGTAGCGATTGAATAATAATCTCAGTGACGAAAATTTTCTTTTTTCTATGTAGTAACAATTTCAGTGAAACAGATTCTTCAGTACCAATGATTTTTTTTTTATTACAATGGTTCAAGTATCAAATAAGTCATATAGAAGTATAACAGATTCTTCAGTACCAATGATTTGATTTATTACAATGGTTCAAGTATCAAATAAGTCATATAGAAGTATAAGCAGCCCACATACCCACTTCTCTGTATGTTCTGCCAAGCCTGCACAAGATAGCGCTGACCTGATTCGCAGTTTTGGATTTACTGTCTTGTATTTGGTCTGCTTTCAGCGAAGAACAGTAGAGGGCGCCACTAGATCACATCTAGTGGATCTACATGCGCGTTCAATCTGATTGAAGCTGGCTAACTAATTAACCCAACGAATGAAACTAACAAATTATGACATACATGCAAAGGAGTTAGACTACAGGTCTTCTGGAGGCTAAAATACAAAACAACCAAACAAACAAACAGATAAAAAAAAACAAAAATAAAGAAAAAAAGGAAAAGAAACGAAAGAAGGAAAGAAAAAAAAATCAATCGAAAATGAAAAATAACTTTGCTGAGAGAAAAAGTCTGCAGCTCAAAAATAGGAAGTGCGTAAGAGTCATGTTGGGGGTAACTCTGATTGTACTTCCTGTTCACTGTATGCAGACATTTCTGTAGTTTTTTTTTATTATTGATTTCGAATCTCTCTCATTTGTTTTTCTTGTTGTACATGACTTAGAAGATGAAACACGTTTTTTTTTCTGTATTGCCAATGGTTCGTTCCCTAATTTGGCTGTGCAGCAATTCTAATTTTTTTTATATAGCTTTAGCTTCCGTCTGTAGGCACTCTACTTTCAGACTTGATCTGTATCAAGTCAAATATAAGTCGTAGTCATTATAACCCAATTAAAAAAACACACAAAAAACAACACCCCCCCCCCCCCCCCCCCCAGGGCTTTTCATGGCTGTCAAGCTCAAACAGGAAAGAACATCACATCACAAAACAAATCAGACCTTCACAAAAAACCCCCAGAAAAACCTGGAAAAGAAACAAGCAATTAAATCCGGTCATGACATGAGTGCTAAACTCCTGACCTTTTACAACAGATAAAATCAGGCTGTGCTACTACTACGAGCGCCCAGGATTCCCTTTGATTTATCGCTTCCAGAATCAAAGAAAAAAACAGCGTGGGAAAAAAAGATGGATGAAAAACATTCAAATATCACGAAAATACAGGTAAAAAAGAACG
>CM065722.1:73513749-73528749 GCA_033310375.1 Conus canariensis | reverse complement strand
TTGTTCTCACCACCAAGGGGGAGTGGGGGAGGGGGTGGGGGGGGGGGGGGTAAAAGACAGAATCCAACAGCACTCCAAAGCAGCGAGCGAAGGGTGGGAAAGTTAACGAAAACAAAGACGTTGCTGAAATACTCAAATCTTTATGTAAGCAGTAATTTGATGTAATGTAATGTAAAAGGATATTTATAGAGCGCTTTACCTCGCGAGAGCCCAAAGCACATATTACAGAAACATGATGAAATACTAACTCAAAGACACACACACACACACACACACACACACACACACACACACACACACACACACACACACACACACACACCACACACACACACACACCACACCACACCACACCACACCACACACACACACACACACACACACACACACACACACACACACACACACACACACACACACACACACACACACCACGAGCACGTGAAAACAAGCCGATTCGCGCACAGAGATAAGTGGGTATCGTTAATCAGTCCGGGGAAAAGATGTGTCTTTAGGGAGGATTTAAAGTCTTTAAAGAGTCCGTGTTACGGAAAGAAGAAGGCAGACCATTCCACAGAGCAGTGTCAAATGTAGAGGAAAATCCTTGCGCCTATGCTTGAGGTTCCATGTAGGATGCAGGGGATATCAAAAGGTATTTCAGCAGTCAGAATGGTCAGCTCCACAGTTTAAGAGAACCCAAGCATTGTCAGTCACGTAAAGTGCTGACAGCAGCTTAGAATTGTATAGAACAGCCTTTACTTGAGAGATTGTTAATATCTAGGTTCTACCCACCATCTTATTTTGCACGAAAACCCCCCTTTTCACAAACAGTCTCGTCCATCTCATGCTACTTTTTGCCAAAATTAACACCTTTCTTACAATCAAACTTAACATGCAAAAATCTCCAAAATTTGACGTAATCGTTACTTTAAAATGGGGGGCTTACGTGCAAGATAAGATGGGCGATCTTGAACCCTAGATATTAACAATCTCTCCTCTCTTCTGATTCTTGCGCAAAACAATAGGAACGGCTTACTTAATTTTTTTTAATTGGTGTTTTTAATTTGGCTTAAAAATGAAGCCCGGAGTAGTTGCTGAGCTTATTGATATATTCAGAGATTGGGAGATGCAGGAAAGGAGCTGGGGAGTTGATAGAGAAGAGTTTGAAGAATTAATTACGGAGCTTTTTGAGCGCGTAGATATGCGAGAAAGCGTAAGGAACGCCATCAGTAAACTACCACATTCTTGGCCCCATCCAGTTATAAAGTTGTTTGCCATTTTAATTGATCAAATAGCTCCCGAAGATTTTAATCTGACTGCTTCTACTGACCCTGAAGGAGTAACTGTTACCTTTAAACCTGGACAGTTTTTAAGATTAGTAAAAGACTATGAGTAATAAATAACAGCCGAATTTACAATTATTTTTTTATTTATTTAATTTTTAGGTTTAAAATGACGGCCAAACACAGCGAATCTGATCTAATGATTTTAATAGAAAATTGTAATGAACTATTTGACGAAACGATGAAAGTGTTAAACATTGATTTTAGTAAATCTGGGTTTGAGAATGATGTAAACAATTTAATCAAAAATCATAGTGAACTATTTGACAAAGCAATCAAAGAGTTAAACATTGACTGTAGTGATTCAGAAAAAGCTAAAGTATTAGCAGACGTTCTTGTAAGATTAGGGTGTCTTGAAGTATTGCAACGCTTGGGTGAAGAATAAAAACGCGTTTACTTACTTTTACTTACATTTATTTTTTTTTAATTTACGTAAATATTGTGGGTTAAAAATGAACCCAACAAGTGAGTCTAAGTTTGAAAAACTACCCAACAACGTACTGTTGAAAGGTAGTAACAAACCATTAGGTAATATGTTCAGCGAACTAGATATGGACATCATTAACCCCACAAACGTTCAGGAAAGCGTAACACATGCTATCTCTAAAATCCCAGAGTCTCTTCGAATCGTCCCGCCAGTAAAAGTGTTGTTGGCCATTCAGATTGAATATATAACCCCGATGATAGTAGTATACTAGTCTGGGTTTCAACTAGACAGAAAGAAGTAATCAGCTATTCCGACTTTACACCTGACTGGGCCGATTACATGCTTACACAATTTAACCATGCAAGCGAAGAAGCAAAATTGCGCGGCTCCGGTTGGTCTGAAGGAACAGTCATTGAAATCAGATTAAGACAAACAAAGTTCTATCCTATAGTAGGCAATTCTTACCTTCCTCTCCCAAGAGAGTTAGTTTTTAAACGAGCAGTCTTAAACATACATAATTCTGACAATATGTGTTTCATGTGGTGTGTTTTGGCACATTTACATCCTGTTAAAAAGCACGCAGACAGAGTTTCTAATTATGGGCAGTATAAAGATAGCCTGAACTTTGATAACATAACCTTTCCAGTGAGTATAGAAAGTATATCTCAGTTTGAAGAGCAAAACAACCCAATAACCGTAAGCGTATACACCTGGGATCCAGTAGACAATCTAGTCCCTGTAAGGATTTCTCCCAACGCTCCTACTTTTGGCGAATCACTTGAGAAACATGTAGACTTGATACTGTTTGCAGACGGTTCCAAGAGCCATTATGTATTAATTAGGTGTTTGGTCAGGATCCCAACTATAGAGGCCGCTGTAAAACATAAGAAACATTGTAAAAGTTTTGTAGACTGTAAAACCGAACTTCTTACGCCCCCACCAGGGTCTAAGGTTGGTTTTAAGAATGTACACAAAATGCAGATGAAGCCATACGTAGTCTATGCCGACTTTGAAGCGATTTTGCCACAGTACTACAGCCCTCAGCAAGACCAAAAAACAACCCTATTATCCCGTCATCAGATCTGTTCTTATGCGTTTGTTGTTGTTAGGTCAGATGGCGGACACACACAACCGGAGATTTACAGAGGTCCCGACGCAGCTAATCGATTTTTGGAGCACATGAAACATCTTCGCAATCAATTCTCTAATCAGCTGAACCTTTCAGGCATTAAGATGACTCCTGAAGACCAAAGGCGCTACGAATCAGCCACCCACTGCTGGATATGCAAATGCAAGTTATTAGGTGACACTGTAAGAGACCACGATCACATTACTGGCAAATTTAGAGGGGCGGCACACAACAGCTGTAATCTTCAACTCAAGGTTAACCCCGAAAAATGGAAACTGCCAATCTTCTTTCATAACTTGCGGGGCTACGATTCGCACTTTATCATGCAAGCAATAACTTCTGAATGTAAGAGGGTTAACTGTATTGCACAGTCATCAGAAAAGTACATGACCTTTACTGTAGACTGTTTATCCTTCTATGACTCTGCCCAGCATCTGATGGGGAGCTTAGATAAATTGGCGGGATCTCTGCAAGACTATCCAATCACTAAAAAATATTTCGACCCATCTTTAGTCCGTAAAGGCGTCTATCCTTATGAATACATGGACTCGTGGGAGAGGTTTGACGAGCCGGCGCTGCCGCTTAAAGACGATTTTTACAGCCGTCTTAGAGGTGGAGGCATAACTGACGCCGACTATGAATACGCGCAGAAAGCCTGGACAGAATTACACTGCAAAACGATGGGCGATTATCACGATCAATATTTATTGGCCGACGTGTGTTTATTAGCTGACGTCTTTCAGAATTACAGAGCTACTTGCATGAAACACTACGGCCTGGATTCGTCACAGTACATCTCTGCCCCGGGCCTTTCTTGGGATGCATTCCTGAAGTCTACAAACATTGAGATTGACTTAATATCGGATCTGGGTACACTTCAGATGATTGAGGATGGGCTGAGAGGAGGCATTAGCATGGCCTGTCATCCTTACCGCAGAGCCAACAATAAGTATTTAGATGATTATGATCCAACTAAACCATCCAACTATCTGATGTACTTAGACGCCAACAATCTGTATGGGTGGGCCATGAGTCAGGCACTGCCATTAAGAAACTTTAAAATGATAAACGGGCCTCATGATGTTAATAAAGTGTTGAGTTATCTGCCGCGTCTTACACCCGATTATCCAATAGGACTAATCTTAGAAGTAGACTTAGATTATCCCGCAGAGTTGCATGACCTTCATAATGATTATCCTCTAGCCGCAGAAAGATTAAAGATGAGTCCCACCGAACCGCCCAAACTTGTGCCTAACCTTCGAGACAAGAGAAAGTATGTCTGTCATTACCGACTGTTACAGTTTTACTTAAGGCACGGACTGAAACTAAGAGCTGTTCACAGAATAATAGAATTTGAACAAGAGCCTTTCATGAGACCATACATCATGAAGAACACTGATCTTAGAACTAAGGCCACAGACGCATCAGAAAAAGACTTCTTTAAGTTGATGAACAACAGCTGTTTTGGTAAGACGATGGAGAACGTACACAATCGTAAAGATGTAAGATTAGTTACGAAAGAAAAACAAGCAATTAAGCTGGTCTCTAAACCTAACTACCAAGACTTTAGAAGATTTAGCGACAGCCTGGTTGGCATTATGATGAAGAAACAGAAAGTCAAGTTGGATAAGCCAGTGTTTATCGGGTTTACTGTGCTAGAGCTGTCAAAGTTATTAATGCTAGAATTTCTATATGACTACTTTAAACCGCTGTACCCAGAATCAAATGTCCTTTACACAGACACTGATAGTTTTATTCTGGATGTTCCAACTGAAGACTTCTATAAGGATTTAGAGGCGGAGGTAGCTAAAGGAGCTGATGGATGGTACGACACATGTGACTATCCTAAAGATTCGCCTTTACATTCAACTGTGAACAAGAAAGTGATTGGAAAGATGAAGGATGAACTTAATGGGACGGTTATACAAGAATATGTTGGCCTGCGGTCGAAGATGTATAGCGTTGCCACCCAGACTTCTGTAACAAAGAAAGCTAAGGGCGTAAGTAAAGAAGTTGTCAAAAAAAAAAAAGTCACGACAACTACAAGCAGGCTCTCTTTGAAAACAAAGTATTTCATCACACAAATGTTAACCTGCGCTCTACTCTGCATCAAGTAAACACAACTGCTGTTAATAAGAAATCACTAGTCTCTAACAATAGCAAGCGAACTTAAGTTAATCCCGAGTTTACATACGCTATAGACCACTGGAGAACCAACTTGGCTGACTTAAATTAAGATCTTAACTAGTACTTAACTAGTACTTAACTAGTACTTAACTTAAGATCTTAACTAGTACTTAACTAGTACTTAACATGACTTGCACTTTACTTACACTTAACTTGCACTTAACTTGCGCTTTACTTGTACTTAACTTGTTATAACTGACTTAACCAGTACTTAGCTTGTACTTAACCAGTACTTAACAACACATTAAAAAAAACTAATTTATTAAAAATGGGTCTACAGCAGGAGGTTGTACTTTTTTTGCAGAAGCTGGTTCTTTTTCTTTTACTGTTTTTGTGGGGATTTGTGACTTTGTTGCTAAGTATGGCTTTAGGCGCTTGTATGCTAAAAGCCCTCCACCAACAACAATACTCCCCAGCACATAATGATACATCTTACAGTTTGATTGTGTTGTTGTTGGCGGCGGTGGCGGTGCTGGTGCTGATGTTGTATTACTATCTAATAATTTTTGTTTTGCTGCTTGGTTTGCTTTTTGCAGTCTGTTCCATTCAGCTAGTTTACGACCGGCCTCAACACGGCCAGAATTTTTAGACTTAGTAACACTACTCACTTGTGGGACACTCAGTTGCGGGACACTCAGTTGTGGATTCACTTGTGGGACACTCGCCTGTAAATTCACTTGTGGAACATTCTGCTCCTGTGGAGTCTTCTCCTGCTCGCTCATTTTTTTTAGTCTGATTAAAATTAATATGATTAAAATTAATATGATTGAAAGTAATTAATCCCATGATGAATGGGCATAACAGCGTCCCAAATCTATAATACATGTCACATGCAAGAGATTCTAGGGACTTGGTTAAAACCGGATCTTGTGTTAAGTCATATTTTAAATCTTCTTCTGAATCAATCGGCGCTATCTTGCCTACTAACTTAGCATATAAACTAATCATTGTCTGTCCCACCGATCTAACCATTTTTGATCCTAGCTGTGCTTCGTACCTAGCGTAATACTTCTCAACGTCTGATGTAGACAATTGCTGAATCTGTTCGATACTTAGTTCAACGCCTAAATACTGCCTGGTTTTCCCACACGCAGCCAGAGAGTATAATCTTTCTTTATGACAGAGGTCTGCTGGCTCCTCACACTTTAATAGCTCGTCGCAATCCATTTTTAAACTCTTTTAAAAACAATAAAAATAATAAAACCATGAGTATAACGCTGGTTAATTATGCAGTGCCCATTGTCGGCGTTATAGTTTATTCAACCCTAGCAAAATGTTTGTTAAGAATAAAGCCGCCCAACATGGGAAAAATAGAAGATTCGCCGAAACTAGTTACAACCTTATTTTTAGCTCTGGCAACAAAAGATTATCTGATTAAAAAGCACATAGACAGTCTTTCATATTATGATTATTTTAATTATTTTTTTAGTTAATAAAAAACATGAGCAAAAAAAAGATTATTAATACGATTTACCACTCTGCTGTAATCAGCGGCCTTAGTATAGGATATAGCACGTTAGCAAAAAACATGTTTAAAATGAGGCCGGCCGATCTAGGAAGGTTAGACATTGAGGATGTTGTTAAGGTTATAGCTGTAATAACTGCAGGGATTGCTTCAAAAGACTTTCTTGTTGCACAGGGGATTATCCCAGAAAACATCAATGCATAGAAAGATTAATGCATTTAGGCAGATTGATTTATAAAAAAAAAAAAAGATTCATTCTAAAAAAAGATTCATTCATTTATAAAAAGATGTCCGGATTAGTTCTGATGGTGGGCGGGGCTATTGTTAATGCATTGGCTTTCTCTGGCAGCAATTATATGTTTAGTAAATTGCGGTCTGATGAAGAAAGAGAACGTCATAACAAAGCAATGGAAGATTTAGCTAAGGCAAGAGACGCTTACGAGAAAAGGAGGATTGCTCACTTAGACTTTATTAATAAAAAGTTAAGAGAGCAGGGACATGCAGAGCACACATTTACAGACGTTGATGAAGCAATGAATGATATTTACTTAGTGGCAGGAAAGAAGTTTCTAACATCGGCACCGCCAAACTGTCTGACTTTTATGAACCATCTGAGGATCAGAAAATGGTGGAAATAGGCTTTATTATAGGTGCTATGGGAGCAATCTTTCTTCTTGCATATTCAATCTAAAAAGATAGTTAAAAATGTAATAAAAACAGTCTCTTATGGACGATACGAAGTACAAAATATATTATTCTCCTAGAGGGTATTGGAAAGGAAAGGCTGCTATTGATAAACTGAGTAAAGCTGCTAGGGTGTCTGAATTAGAAGCAAAAAACTGGCTTTCAAAACAAGCGATCTGGCAAATATATCTGCCTGCCCCAAAAAGAATAATAAGACCTAGATTTGTTAACTCAGTTCCTAATGACACCCACCAGATGGACTTGTTGTATCTTCCGCATGACAAAGTTAGAAGAAAAAAGTTTAAGTATGCTCTGACTGTTGTTGACATGGCTTCAAGATATAAAGATGCTGAGCCTTTAACGGATAAAAGCTCAACTGCTGTGGCTGTGGCTTTACAACAAATATACATGCGAGGTCCATTAAAGTATCCTAGGCTGATCCAGGTTGATGATGGGAAAGAGTTTAAAGGTGCTGTAAACCAACTGTTTTTAAGACACCGGGTTACAGTTAAGAGAGGGATTCCAGGCAACCATCGCTCCCAGGCCCTAGTAGAAAACTTTAATAAGAATCTAGCTGAGCGCCTGTTTACCTATCAATATCATAGAGACCTTATGGACAAAACACGCAACACAGAATGGGTTAGGAGATTGCCAGCAGTCTTACGCGCCATGAACAATGAAGAATTTAAAGCAACGGGCCTTAAGCCAGTGAACGCGATCAAATTAAAAAAAATTAGCATTACTGAAGATGCGCAGGGTAATCAAAAACTTTTACCGTTTGGATTAAAAGTAAGATACTTGTATGCGCCTGGAGAGGCAGAGGGTGATGTTAGAATTAGAGCCACAGACCCCATATGGAGCGTAGACGTATATGAAGTTGAAAGAATTATGAAAACAGCCCCTCCCGTATATTATTTAAGAGAGACTCTTTCCTCTAGCGGTGCTACTACGTCTAAAAAGCCTGCCCCTAAAAGATCGTTTGTTCGCGAAGAGTTGCAAGTTGTCCCCCCAAACACAGTGCCTGTTAGTTAAAAAAAATAGTATTTATTTTTTTGTTAAACTTATGATTTATTTATTTAGTTCACATCTTATTATTTTTTTTTTTAGTCTATTTTTGGGTTTAACTGATTGTTTGCTTGCTTTTCAATGTTCTGTTTGATTGTCTCAGTGTCTACCTGTTGCGAAGTAAAAGTCTTTCTCCACTCCTTTTGAAGTTCAGTTTTTTGTCGTCTGTAATCCTCACCATCAGCCATAAGGCGCTCAAATTCTTCAGCTGTAATGTTTTCGTCCTGCAATGCTTTGCTTATTCTCAGTCTTAATGAACAAAGTTTTGCTGATGCTAGGGCTACAATGGCAGTGTGCTTTTGTAATTTAGGCGTTAATTTTTTTAAAACGGCACTCACAATCATAGACATAGCACCTAAACCCAAACCAAGGCTCCCTAATGCTAAAGAGGCTGGCGCTCCGGCCCCAGTAGCTAAAAGAGCAACGCTAGACCCAGCACTTACGCTCGCTACAGCTGATGAGCCGGTGATTATATAAGAAAGAGTATTTAAAACTTTAGCATATTTCTTTCTAGTAACCCTATACTTATTCAAGTCACTTTCTATTTCTTCTTGAAGTTCAGTTATTTGCTCTAACCTAAACTTTTGAGCCTGATCATCCATTTTTTAATTAAGATTAATTTTTTTAATTAAGATTAATCTTGCACATATCTCCTTATTAACCCTTCTGGCAGCACTTCATCAACAGAGTAAAACGCAATAAAATCAACAAACTTAATAAAAATAAAATCGAGTACTGTTAGTTTAGTATTGTCAACCATCACAGTGACTTTGTCAGAAGATACAAAAGTCTTTATTTCATCCCCGTTTTTAGTAATAGCAATAACAAGCCTAAGAGGCCCGTCCAAGTTTTCAGACTTTATTTGTACACCTCTGATTAACGTATGCTCTGGCAAACTAGGATCAGACTCCCTTGGAGTAATAAATAAGCGAAAAAGCATCGTCATTTTTCTAGGCAGTGATTCTAGTTTTGGGTTAAATTCTAAGCCGACGGTGTACTCCCCCACTTCAGCTAAGGACTTCTTTCTCTGCAGCATATATTCAGGACCCTGCTTAGTTATTTCAATCTGCTCTTTCTGTTGTGTTCCTGGGACTAGGCTAACAAGAAGGTGTCCTTCATTCAAAGCTTTTCTAAAATTGTATTTCTTATCAAAGTATACATAGGGGCTTCGTAGTTCAAACTTTAAATCCCAGTTAATTTTAGGAAGCAACGCCCAGGCATTCTCTCGTTTATGAAGTTTGTATTCGTGTTTGCCAAAATCGTTTGCCCTTAGATTTCTTATCTCTTCCAGGGTAGGATATTGCTGTCGTTTTTTATCTTCAATTTCTATTCGTTTGTAAACCCCATCGTCGGTGTACTCAAATCCATAAACATTTCCTGTCACTCCTATTAGATCAAAGTCAGTTGTATCTGCTAGATCTTTTATCTCTACTGCAACGCATTTAGGAGCTAACTCTGCTTTTGATTCAGGCCCTCGAGACATTCTTTTTAATATAAACAATTTATTATTAAACAGCCTATAATAAACAATCTATAATGAGCAATCTGTAATAAACAATCTATAATGAGCAAACGTATTGAACTGGCGGGTCAGTCCGTAAGCATAGTTTAGCGTGCTTAGATTTTTCTAACTGCTCTTTTATTTTTTTTAGTTCATCCTTGTCCCTGATTATATAGTTTTCACTTAAACATTCTTCAAAACTATCCCTGTCCTTAGTATAGAATAAGATGACTGATTTTAACTGCGATCTAAAGTCTTTTAAGACAGCATTGTATTTTTGAGTTAAGAGCCAAACAGAAACTAATGCGTGTCTTCCGCTAAAGGCCAGCTTAGACAGAGTCCTTCTTTTTTTAACAATGTCTTGTTCGGCTGAACAGTCATCAATAATAAACAGCGTTTCGGTTCCCTCAAATAACCTATAGTAATGTTCTAAACAGTCGCGTTAGCTTGTCAGTAGGATCAACTAAAAATATATTCTCGTCTGTCCAAACAAACTGCCTTTCTTTGTAAGACTTGTTGTGCTTAATGGTTGTGCAGAATATAACAATGCACTCGTAATGAAATCTGTAAACAGTTTGTAACAAATCAAGCACGAAGACAGTTTTCCCACACCCAGTAATCCCACAAATAAGCGAACAGTGCGGGTCTTTAGGCAAAAAGTTCAAACTATCCATCTGTTTTAATAGGCTATTTCTTTCAGTCTATTTTCTTCAATGTTCAGCTGGGCGTCATAAACCACAAAAACGTGCATTTGTATCTGACCATTCTCCTCCTCTTCCTTATTAATCTGTATGAGTATGCCATCTGACCCTACCCTTCTTCCACTCCCGTGCAGTCTGTTGTCATACGTGGATCTAAAATCCAGCCATAGTCCATATTTGTCTGTTAGATAATCTTCGAGTCTTACATCGTGAAGGTGAAGTTTTTTACACACATGATCGGCTGTGGGGCTTGTCTGTCTGCCTCCAGCAAACAATTTTCTTATTTCATCAAAGTGTTGGTCGGGTAAAAGTCCGGCCGAATACAGCTGAAAAGGCTTGCCATCTACTGTGCAAGACAACTGCTCAATTTTTGGGTTGTAAAACACCTCAGATTCTCTCTGAAAAGGAGCTGAGGGTTTAGTAAATAGCAAGAGAACCCCCTTTAGGGACCTTAAAGAATTGCTTATAGCTATTTCCCAGACAGCGTCTTGCTTGTTTTTAATCGCTAGACTGTGGTGTAAAACTCTTTCAAAGTAAACAACCGCCCTACTTTTATACTGGTTTAAGATTATTCTAGCTAGTTCAGGGTTAGTAACAACATCAAAATTAAGAGAGATGTTACTGACAGTGTACTTGGCTTGAGGGTCATCTGATAAAATAACAGACCCCTGTCATTGAATGTCAGTTCGTAAGTAAGTTTGTCTCTTAGTGCGCCTTGGTAATATGGCTGATGGGTTTTTAACAGTTCAAAATCTAGAGGGATGCAAAATCTGTTCTTAAATGCTCGCGCTATTGCCTGGTCTCCCTCGTCTTCCTTTGCATCTGCAGCATTAAGCCTGTGCTTAAGACCGTTTGGGCTCTGGATTCCTTGAAAGATTTTGTCTTTTCTTTCTGTTCTGGGCAGCCACAGATCAGAATAGAGATTAAAAATGTCTGCGCTACTCAGTGAGAAGACTTCTCTACCTTCCAGTTTAATTACCATATTTTTAATGATGGCCCTGCCCAGGTTAGCAACGACAGTAGCATTAGGATCCGCCGACTCAATGTCTATTTTGAATGACAGCCTGGCAGTGCCTGGCATTATAACATCGTCAGGCCCGAGGTCACTAAATCTTACTGTTAACATTTCATTGGGCTCAATTGTTGATGGATTATTTACAACGCGCACAGTCTGTCTTATACCTTTTATGCCATGGGGCTCCTTCGCTTTTCTGAATGGATCAAGGTCGCAGCCGTATGGGTTCATTTTTTATAAAACAAAAAATAATAAATATATAAATATGGCTGATGAAGATGTTGACACGATTAGTCCTATTGAAGAAGAAGATAATGAAGAAGAACTGGGTCCTTCATTGCAAGAAGAACTTGAAGGAGCAGCAGCAGGCCAAGGAGCAGGATTAAGTCAAATACGAATTCTAGATAGAATTGAATCATTATATAGCAGTATAGGGCGAGAGCAGCCAGAAGCACTTAATGTTTCTAATTTTTTAACAGATGAAAATAATCATTTGTATGTAAGAACTGGTAAAGGAAGGCTTGTACGTCTTACTACAAAACCAGACCCAACCCAGTTTTTAAGCAGGAGCACAATTCTTAGAGAGCTCCCTATTTCTGACCAAAGGCAGTTAAACTTTATTAGCAATCTAAGGCCTGAGGCCGTTAGAGCTTTACAGAACTTGGAGCAAAGGTTGCCAACACAATCTGAAATGCAAAACATACCTCTTCAAGAATTAAGTCAAAGAGCAGATGAAGTAATAGCAGAAATTGAGACGAGTTTTAATGAGGAGACCCAGTTAAAAACAATTGTCGGTTCTCAAGTGCCTAGTCAAAGAGAACGTGAGCTGAGTCCTGAAGAAGAAGCAGCTTTAAAAACAATTGATGATCCTCCATTACCTGAGAGTGTACACAGGAATCTTAAAGCTGCTCTGCGTGACCTCAGGGGTCTTGATGATGCTCTACGGAGAATAAATGGCGAGCTAAAAAACAACTTGTCAAAACTTGGTGAGTTAGATAGAGAGATAAGAGAAGAAAAAAATAAACTGGCTGATGCAGATGATAACAATTTAGGGTTAGAAGTAAAGGCTAGAATACAGGCGAAAATACAGGATTTAAGGATAGAAAGAAAAAACAGGCTAGCGGCGTTGTCTACTAACAGACAAAAAATAGCATACCAAACAGGCAGAATCAGAGAAACTATAGACAGAATACTTCATGAAAATACTACGTTAGCAGAAAGAATAAGGACTCTGTTCAGAGAGCGGGGGATTACAATAGTTAGTATATTGACAGCCGTTGGGTTTGCTATCTCTACACTGGTTTATGCATTAACCGGCAGTGCGCCAACAGGGTCAGTAGCGCCTCCAACGCCTCAGCCCGGTAAAAGTTGGATTAGAAAACAATTGCACCATCTGGCAAACTTATTAAAGAAGTTAGCTGTCAAAGCGCTTGATGCTCTGCCTGGCATAATAGGCGGTGTTGTTAGTTGGGTTTTGTCTACAATAGGCAAAGTGGTTGGTTATATGGCTGACCATCTGTGGACGTTAGGAGTGCTGGCTGCCGGTTTAATTTTTAGTGAAATAAAGTATAGCCAGTCCAGTAAAAGTTAAAAACACAACAAGGGCCGTCTTTTCGCTAGTGTGTCTGTCGGGGTGAGGTACATCAACAGGCGGTGGACTGCTTTCTGGCTGTGGGCTGCTTATAACTGGTGGGGGTCGCTTTCAGGGCTAGATACTTTTTTTAAAATGGCTGGTGCGGGCCTTGTGTTTAAGCCTTGATTGTGTCCTAAGTTTTGATCGTCTCCAGCTATGAGGATTTCATTATTATAATTCTGTATCATGCCAATCTGCAGTCTAAGGTCAGAAGGCAGCATGTATAATCCATGGCCCACAACAAAGTCAACCTTTGACCTGGCATGTGAAAGAACGTTTTGGTACCTTTGTATGCTGGAAGGTAAATCAACAGCAGAGTTAATAGCATCTTCTAAATTGGCTAGAAATTGTTTTCTGGCGTCAAAGCCTGTAGATTGATCCACTATGCTAGACTTGGTCTGTGCTTGCGCTCCTAATAGACACCAAACGTACGTCCGTATGGAGTCATTAAGTCTTTGCACTCCTGGCATTGTTAGGCCTTCACTTTCATCTAAGATAAATGTTGCCCAAGCATTGGGGTGTTTTTGTTCTATTGATCCCAATCTAACTTGGGAGTTTGGCTTAAAAGAGGTGTGGCCGGGCCAGTAGTCAAAATTATATTCTCTACGCTGACCCCACAAATACAATGTGCCCAACCCGTGATTGCGGTCTAACTTTTGTCTAAAGTTATTTGAAGGTTTAATGTTAAATTCGTTGCAGATTCTTTCATATGCATTCTTGTCCATTGGGCTGTTGAATGGATTAAACGCGTTGTCGTTGGGGAGGGGTACTTGTAGTTCAGTTAGTATGCGTCTATACTGATAATAAACATGAAAGTTATATACTGACCTTACTAAGAGATTGGGGTGGTATAAATGGTTTGCATATGAAACACCGCAGCCAGTAGTTGAGCAGTAAATGGCAAAATTTAACTGATTCTGGTAAAAAGCCATAGGGTTGGATGACCATGCTGATGGCACTCTATCACTCTTTATTGGAGGATTTAAATATCTAGTTAGTGGGTTTACAAGCCTGACTAGAAAGCCATATGATTCATCCACTGCGATGGTTAGGTTACTAAAGTCCAAAGATTTGGGCTCATAAACCCCTCCTACATCGTAAGTGGCACTTTCATTATATTTAAAAGGTTCCATTTTTAAATAGTTTTTAAAAAGGATTTAAAAAGGATGTACATTTATATAACTAAACAAAACACAAGTGTGTTCTTAAAGTATCCAATTAACAATAGGCGCGGTAATAGTAGGGTTGCTCTTAGAAAAATTGGTTTTAAAGTTAAGTGGTTTAATATATCTGAAGAAGCTCAGAATAACTGGATTAATATTAGTAACGAAGGGGGCAATCAAATAACTCATGAAAAAATACCAGAAGGCTATTACAGCTTTTGTTCTTTAAAAGAAGTATTTAACGAATTAGGCATATTGCTAAAAATTAACGAAGCAAACCTCAGAATTACTATGCATTTTCCACTAGAAGAAAAAATAGAATACACTTTTCCTAAAGGCCTTGCTAGAATCTTGGGCTTCCACAGCACTAGCAGATCTTATAAATTTAGTACAAGAGAAAACATCTATCAATTTGAAGGTAATGAACCATGTGATTTTCTCGTTAACCCGATGTTGTATGTCCATTTACGAGAGTTAAAAACAAGTACTAATTTATTTGATGGCAATCCATCTACAGTTCTAGGAGTACTGCCATCAATTAAGGCGGGGTTTTGCGATTATCAGTTAAGCACATTTGGTGAAGACAGTCAATTTAAAGAATTAGTTGAAGGGCCTATAAATTCAGTGTGTGTAAAAATAACCAACCAAGATGGAAGGCCGGTTGTTTGTTCTGATTTGTTGGTGGTG
>CM065722.1:73488749-73503749 GCA_033310375.1 Conus canariensis | reverse complement strand
GCTCATTTATAAAAAGCGAAAAAAGCACAGGTGAGCAAACCTCCCCCTGTTTCAAGCCTCGAGGGCACAAAAAAGCATCTGTTAATTCACCATCAACACGCACCCTTGCTTTGACAACATTATACATCGATTTTAATGCACTGAGTATCTTGCCTTGTAGGCCGTTTTTATGCAAGATAATCCACAACTTTTCTCTGCACACAGTATCAAAAGCTTTACGGAAATCTATAAATGCTACATACAATTTCCTGTGTCTCACGAGCTGCTTTTGTACCATAGCATAAAGAGTGAATATGTGATCTGCTGTACAGTAACCCTTCCTGAATCCAGCTTGCTCTTCACCAACAATTCCCTTGTCGTCAATCCAGTTTGAAATGCGCTTATTCAATACAAAACTACACACCTTACTACAAATATTGAGAAGAGAAATGCCTCTATAATTATCTGGAACATTCAAATCGCCCTTTTTGTGCAGAGGCTGAATAATGGACAATGACCACTCGTCAGGAAAAAGCCCATGATCAAAGAGATAGTTAAAAAAATTAACAAGGAAAGGCAATATTTGTTCAATGCTATTTTTGTAAAATTCCCCAATGAGTCCATCCGGGCCGGGTGCCTTCCGAGATTTAAGTACTTGCACAGCAGCTCGAATTTCTTCTGCTGTTATTGATTCATTGAGCGCATCACATTCGATGGTACGCGTGTTATCAAGAGGAACTGAATCGTCGTCACTGTTAAGTGTGTAATTATCGCCATCATCACAAGGAACATCAATATCACCAACTGCATTTGCAACAGTGTCTGGCACAGAATTAAACACATTATCAAAATGATGAAACCATTCATTTTTTGTTATCGTATTTTGCACACCAGTCCTAGATTTTACAGAACGAATAGTATCCCAAAATTTTCTTGCATCATTTAAATTATCCTTTAGTGAGCGCACAATCTTTTCTTTATGTAGTTTCTTTTTCGATTCTAATAACTCTTTATACTGTTTTCTTTTTTCAGAGTAAGCTAGACTTTCAGCATCAATATGGCTTTTGCCAAGTTGGCGCCGATGCCGGCGCAAGAGAGTTCTACTCTGCCTACATTCCAAGTCAAACCATATTTTCATCTTTTCACATCCAATACATTTAGTTTTCTTCATGCAATTTCCTGCATAAACAAAACACTCATTAAATTTAGCAAGCGCCAAATTTATATCATTTTCAATAAGTAACATGGCTTCATCCAAGATAGCTCTCACCTCGACACTGTACATAAGGTCATTGTAAGCAACATGCTGATCATCATTCCATGTGTATTTTGTAATTGAAAAGGTTTCACGATCAATGTTTTGTTCGGAATATAAAACATTATGACGATTGAGAGACAATTCAATGGCAGCGTGTTTTGTTTCAACCATAGGTATAACATTAAAACATTTACACATATTTACTAAGGAGTTGGAAACCAAAAAATAGTCTATAACACTGCTTCCATTCGTTGATACATATGTGAAATCTCCCGAGAAAGTCCGGGACACAAGTCCATTTAAAATGCACAGTTCATACAGTTCACACACAGATAACAGATAGCGACCAAAAGAATTAGAGGGAGAGAGAGAGAGAGAGAGAGAGAGAGAGAGAGAGAGAGAGAGAGAGAGAGTGTGTGTGTGTGTTGTGTGTGTGTGTGTGTGTGTGTGCGTGAGTGTGTGTCAATATGCACTCTTGTTTGTATGTGGATGGTTCTTATCGCAATATTTATCTTCTTATTGGTTTCATATATGTTTTCTTTAATCTTTTTTTTTGTTGGTTTTGTAAGCGCTTAGGGCTTATGTCAGATTAAGCGCCATGCATAATCACCATTATTATCACTTATTATTATTATTATGTGTGGGTTACCAGGGAGGGCAGCCTGGCAGTTGAACAATTCTGTCACGGCTCATGATGACCGTTCGGCCTGGCTGGAGTCAGTGATCTACCTGTAAGAGTGAGCTGGGTTCTGACAAAGGCGGACAGAGGGAAAGCGAGGCGAGGCAATTCTTCTGCCCTCTACAAGGCTAGAAAAAAATACTGGAAAAAAAAAAACCCGAGTAGAGTGCACACATTTTTACGTTACAACAATAATACAAGTTTGGTGAGAGTCATGCCAGTTTAGCGTGTTCGTGCCACATTATTTGATCTAATTTTGCAGCATGGAAGGGCATTTCTTTCATGTTCATCTTCTCGTTCAGTTCTCGAATGGTATATGCCTGATTCCTGCATGAAGGCTGCCGTAAGCTTCACCTTCTCCAGGCTGTCAGTCAGCCTCCCTGCGTCTGTTCATCCCCCGGGCAGAATGGTTTCCTGAGGCTTGCTTACAATGGCAATCTACACAACAAAGTTTCTTTTTTATGCTCGTCGATGAGTATGAAGATGATGCTACGGACTTCCTTTCTGGTTTGAGACTACGGACAGGCCGTGTACTCTACGCTTACTTCTATAACATATCCCGGCGTCAACCAGGCCCAAGAGATACAGACACCTGCAATGTTGGTCAGGAAATCGGAGCAACACTCTCAGTGATGCATACATTAATTAGATGAAACTCGATCGCGTCGTGCAAATCTTTCCGATTGCAAACTCAACACTGGGTAGGGGCCAGAACAATCCCAGATACACATGGCTCTGATTAGAATCGAACCCACGACCTCCTAGCCGGGAGGCCACACATTTTACAGAGGCGCTGAAGCAAGCAGTTGCGGTCCGACCACAGCCTGACGATCATCACCTGCTTTCTTTGCAAGCAGTAGGAGATGCTGAACTATAGTGTGGGCGTTTCCACAATCATTGACTGTGTATTAAAAAAAACAAACAAACAAAAACAACAACAACAACAACAACAACAAAAAACCGGTATAAGTTCCACCAGACGATACCGACAAACAGATTACAGGACAAAACACAATGCATTTCGACCTCTTGGGTCTTCTTCAGGCAAAAACAAACAACGTTTAGGACAATGAAAACAAGGAACCACTTATATTCTCATATTTGGCGCATAATTGGTTGTTCGTTCTTCGTTTTCATTGTCCTAAATGTTGTTTGTTTTTGCCTGAAGAAGACCCATGAGGTCGAAATGCATTGTGTTTTGTTCTGTAATCTGTTTGTCTGTATCGTCTGGTGGGCCTTATACCGTTTCTTTTAAAATTTGCTTCGTTTTCCGCCCTCAGTCATCTCGTTTTGACTCTAACATTGACAGTGTGTTCCGGCTGTGATGATGGCTTTGGTTTCCCGAAGGTCGGAGTTCTCTCGTCCTAGGGCTATGCCTGCTTGATGTTCACGTCTTAGTAAAAGGGCATCCAACACATGTCACTATCATTTCTGCAAAGTGATCTACGGACTGAGGTCTCTCTCCACAGAACTCTGCGAAGCTTGCAGGAGACAGACGATACTTACTAACTTTGTCCCTCCAGTCTTAAGAGGTCATGAGTCATCAGGTGTCCAGCAAGCTCGACTCACGGTTGTTGTGTCCAGTCCGATTCTCTGCCTCTTCAGCTCTCCGTCAGTGTCTCTTCCTCGCTATCTCTGAGTTCTCCCCTCCTCCTTCTCCCCTGTGGGTTCCAGATCGGGCTCTGACGGGTGGTGCTTTAGAACTGGCTTCTTAAAGATGTGTCCTGTCTACATCGTTCCCGTTCTGCACGCTCTGTTTGCCCGTAAGGCCTTTCCATGCTTTGTTTTTCTTTTGGTTACATGCACGTGTTTTACATCATTGTATAAACTTGGTTTGGTTTTAGTTTAAAGTGAGGTGACTGTAGACGAAAATGTATAAAATTTTAAGAGTCATTCTTAGTGAGTTCGCCAAAAACAAGGACAAACAAGTTACTAGACAAAACACAACGCGTTTCGACCTCTTAGGTCTTCTTCAGGCAAGATAAACAACGATCAGGATGAACGAGCAATAACACACACACACACACACACACACACACACACACACACACACACACATATATATATATATATATATATACACACACACACACACACACACATATATTGGTTTCCTGAAAGGTCGGAAGATTTAAGCGGTCGAAACGCGTCGTGTTTTGTTTTGTTACTTGTTTGTCCTTGTTTTTGATGAACTCACTAATAATTGTTAAAATTGTATTTTTTTTAACCTGGGAACAAAATAAAGGGGGAGGGGGGGGGGTCTGACAAACTCAGCCCAGTCCAGTGCTATCCGCCTTAAGAATGTCAATAGCTTAGCTACCATAACATTGTTCTTGGCAATTGTTCGTCACATTTGTCCCATTTAGCTATGTGTTTTTTCCTAGATTTTGACAGCCCGGAGGAGTCCCAGTGAGATCGGCTGGGTCGTAACAATAAAAGAATTCTTTGAGAAAAATCTTGGGTTGCTGAGTTCTTGATCCACATTCTTGATCCACTTTCTTCATTCTCATCGGATCCTTTCTACAGCTGGGTGGCTTAGCGCAGAGCGGTTAAACCATTTGTCAAGAAAGGGATTGTCCGGTTAAAAGAAAGTATATTCCCTTCGTCTCTGATTGGAGGCCCACAGGCAGAAAATTGAACTGTCCCTACCATCTTTGGATAACTGGGAAGGACATGGGCTCCGCCGTACATTCTCCCATTGCCCGTTGACAGGCCATGATGGAAAGTAAGGAACATTTTGATGAAACACGGTTTATTTTTCATCTAAAAGTTGTCTCCTCATCTGAACATTCTGAATGAAGTAATTTTTAATGTCGGACTTAACAGATGAAAACGAAAGATCGAAAGAAACAAACAAAACAGGCTCTTCCAGCTTTTAGTCTTTTGATGGAAAGTATGGAACATTTTTTTATGGAAAGTATGGAACATTTTGATGATTACACCGTTCACGGTGTATTTTTCATCTAGAAGTTGTCTCATCTGAACGTTCTGAATGATGTCATTTTCAATGTCGGGCTTAACAGATAAAAACCGAGAAAAGAAGGAAAGGAAGGAAGAAAGGAAGAAAAAAGGTTATTTCAGCTTTCACTCTTTTGATGAAAAGCATGGAACATTTTTATGAAAACACTGTACACGATTTATTTTTTATCTAAAAGTTATCTCATCTGAATCGTCTCAATGCCGTATTTTTTTTCAATGTCGGACTTAACAGTAAAAAAATGAGAAAGAAAGAAAGTAAAACAAACAAACAAACAAACGAAAAAAAAGTCTCTTTCAGCTTTTGCTCTTTCAGAACATCCTTCAGCCCCTCCGGTTCATTTTTTTTTGTCAACAAGCCACCTGCGATGCCTAAACCTCCACTCACACATCGTTTCTTTTCTCAGAGAGACAAACTTTCTTCCACACCATTTACCAGAAGATTTCTGTCTCCTTGGCCACACAAACTCTCCAAGACTCCAAACTTCTTTTTTCACGCTTCTACGCACTCCAGCTGTTTTCTTCTGAGCAAACATGAACTGGAGGCGTTTTGCACTCCGTCCTACGTCGAAAGCTTCGTTCTCTATTTAGGCCTGCAGGTGGGTCGTCGGGGTGCACGT
This sequence comes from Conus canariensis, assembly GCA_033310375.1. Classification (NCBI taxonomy): domain Eukaryota; kingdom Metazoa; phylum Mollusca; class Gastropoda; order Neogastropoda; family Conidae; genus Conus; species Conus canariensis. The sequence goes on along the minus strand of CM065722.1, from coordinate 73,498,237 downwards.
GCCAGAGTGTGTGCGGGCCTGTCAACGCATGATTGCCTGTATGCAGACCATCTCTCTACTTTCCGGTCTATAATTGATAATGATAGTAATAACAATCACAGAATGTTTATGTAATGTTTTTCAATATCGCAGAGTGCTTCGCGATAACAAAATACACACTCGCACTTCTGCACTTACACATCTCCTGGTTCCACTGGCCTTACTGCCTCCCTCCCCCCCCCCCCTCCCACAGCCCACCACCTCAGCCCCCTTCTCAAACATTTACGTAGACACAACGAGAAGCACCCCTCCCCCCACCCCATTCAATGCCCCCTATCATCTTAACCCCTCTCTCCTTCCGACTGCCACACACATACAAACCCCCCTCACGCACACACGCTCTTAAGTAAGAGAGGTAACATAAGGTAGTGTTGATTATAGCCCAGCCGACCGCAAAGGGCCATATCAGCACGTCATCCAAAAACAAACAAACAAACAAAAACCTCGTCCACACAACCCTTTAAAATCCACCTTCTAACAACACCGGAAATTTTGTTAGAAATCTTTTTTCTGTAAAATCTTAATTAGATGAAAAATGTTGATCTCTTTCACATCACGTAAGAGAAAGTTGTTCGAAGACAGGAGAAGTATAGAAAGTTGTTCGAAGAAAGGAGGAATATAGAAAGTTGTTCGAAGAAAGGAGGAATATAGAAAGTTGTTCAAAGAAAGGAGGAATATGGAAAGTTGTTTGAAGAAAGGAGGAATATGGAAAGTTGTTCGAAGAAAGGAGGAATATGGAAAGTTGTTCGAAGAAAGGAGGAATATAGAAGATTGATCGAAGTCAGGGGGAATATAGAAAGTTGTTTGAAGAAAGGAAGAATATAGAAAGTTGTTTGAAGAAAGGAGGAATATAGAAAGTTGTTCGAAGAAAAATATAGAAAGTTGTTTGAAGAAAGGAGGAATATAGAAAGTTGTTCGAAGAAAGGAGGAATATAGAAAGTAGTTCGAAGAAAGGAGGAATATAGAAAGTTGTTTGAAGAAAGGATGAATATAGAAAGCTGTTCGAAGAAAGGAGGAATATAGAAAGTTGTTTGAAGAAAGGAGGAATATAGAAAGCTGTTCGAAGAAAAGAGGAGTATAAAACAGAGCGTATGAGGTAACAGACTGTAAGAACAGAGTTGCTTTCAGGTTTGTGGTTTTAAAGATGAGAGTGATGGACGGCGGTAGACACAGAAAGGCAGCCAGTACAGTTCGTGAAATGACAACAGGTGAATATTGACGCCTGTTTGTACCAAACCTAAAGAAGTTTAAGGAATTTGGTGAATTACCTTCTCGGATCTCTCTCTGTCTGTCTGTCTTCTCTCTTCTTTCTTTCTTTTCTTCTCTCTCTTCTCTCTCTCTCTCTCTCTCTCTCTCTCTCTCTCTCTCTCCTCTCTCTCTCTCTCTCTCTCACATGTTCTGCCTTCCTGTCTGTCTGTCTGTCTCAGCCCGTCTCTCTATCTACATTTAAATCCTGGAACAGAGAGAGAGAGAGAGAGAGAGAGAGAGAGAGAGAGAGAGAGAGAGAGAGAGAGAGAGAGAGAGAGATGAACATTCAAGTCGAAACGTAAACAATGTAGTTTCAAATTTGCTTCTCACAATTTGAAATACACAGCATCTTCGATACAAACATTTGGCAAATGTTCTCCTCGAAGGTTAGAGGTAAAAAAAAAAAAGGAATTTTTTTCTTATTGTGTACAGCCCTTATTTCCACCCATGTACCAAAAATGTAATGTGTTCTGAGTGGTCTGGAAAGCCATCAGAATGGGTACTCTCTTCTAAGCTCCTCCACTGTGTCTCTGCTGAACAGACGACGGCCGGATATACTTGTGACCTTGGGACAAACAGCGTTCACTGCACGGGCAATCCAAGTCAACGTTGCAGACAAACAGATTACAGGACAAAACACAATGCATTTCGACCTCTTGGGTCTTCTACAAACAACATTTAGGACAATGAAAACGAAACAAGCAACCGCTTATCTTCTCATATTTGGCACAAAATGGGTGTTGGATATGAGAAGCGGTTACTCGTTCTTCGTTTTCATTGTCCTAAATGTTGCTCGTTTTTGCCTGAAGAAGACCCAAGAGGTCGAAATGCATTGTGTTTTGTCCTGTAATTTGTTTGTCTGTATCGTCTGGCGGAACTAATACCGTTTCTTTTTAAAATTTGCCTCATTTTCCGCCCTCAGTCACCTCGTTTTGAAACCAACGCTGCTCATGTTTTGCTAGACAGCTTCGATTGCTAGCCACACACACACACACACACACACACACACACACACACACACACAGACACAGACACACACACACACACACACAGACACACACACACACACACACACACACACACACACGCAAATGAGTGCCGTTCATGTGCATTTAAAATCAAAAACTGCAGTTTCTCCCATCTCTGTGTTGTTTCGGCACAATTTGTTTTGGAGAAAATACAGTCAAGTTCAGGAGAACGAAGAGGTTTTGACAGCAGCTCAGAGATATACTGAACTGCAATTCTAGGAACAATATGGAAGCAAAAAAAATTGTTTTCTGCGTTCAACAGGAAACTGGTGTTTTTTTTTGGTTTTTAAAAAAAAAAGGTTTTGAGTTCTGACATTTACATGTTTTAATGATTAGCTTGGCAGCGCAGTCGTGAACTTCTTGGAAAGATCTGAGGATTTTTGTGTTAAGCCATGGGCAAGAAGAGCATTATGATAGTGAAGAATGGTAGCTGCACTAACTGAGGCAATCGGTATGTTTTTTTAGATGTGTTGGGTCACTGACATCTCCTGATACTTAAAGAATCCGGGCCATGCTCATTGAAAGAAATGGTGGTATTTGTTAAAAAGAAAGGAATAGCAGAAGGCAGAGAAAAAAGAATTCGCTGATGGAAGAATATGAATGGCCTTTCTCCTTAATTATCATCGTATTCAAGACTTATTCAGCATCCATGATGCAGCTTTAGAGATGCAGTCCTGAAAACACTGAACAAGACGCCTTGCTTTGAAGAAGACTTACAGTCAATTCAGTAGGAGTTCTGAGTACTGTTTAGCAAATCACTCAGCTCATCAGATGTCACATTTGCGTGCAACTGACAGCGATGTGGGGAGTGTTATTTGGTGTTTTTTAATGTATGTTATTTGTAAAATTTGAAGAAGACATACTTATCAAAAACTGACTTTGTTTCGTACTGAGTATTAGATAAGTGTTACGTAGGAATTTGTATTGTGTGTTTGCTTGTATTTTCACATGTTTTCAGTTGTTTTTTTTTCTAGTCTGTTTCAGTCTTCTTGATTATGTTAATACACTAGCCCTGATCATCGTGATTTTCTATCCTTCGTCATGGAGACACTTCAGCCCTCATTCTGACGACATTTTGCCCCTGTGTAGCACTTTTTGCCCTTAATCATCATGACATGTTGGCCCTGATGACGACGACAGTTTGACCTTGATGATGACGATAAGCTGACCCTGGTAATGATGACAGCTTGGCCTTGATCATCATGAAATTTTGGATTTGATCAGGACATCATTGTAGCTTTGATCTTGATAACACTTATAACAAGTGTCCCGTTAGCAGTGGGGTAAGACATCCGTCTAAAAAGGCACGCCTTAAGACTCCCATCCATCCAAAAGTCGCGGGTTCGAATCCCGGCAGCGCCAGAAAAAAAAAACACAAAAAAAATAAAACAGTTGGCAGTAGAAGGGCATCTGGGAGTCATGACCTGGATGCGGCCCGGCCCCCTTAGAGTGTAAGGAGTTCAGCGCCGCAACACTTGTCTGAGGGGGATTTCTTCTCTGAAGATCTTCTGCTGTCAAGCTCTCCTAGAGGTTCTTCCTACTAATCTTAAACTGCCAACGCATTATCTGTCATCTGACTTGGCAGAATCCTACAAAGGTCTGTCATCACCAGAACGTGGGGCTACGTCGCCCGTCAGTGAAATGTCTGCCGTTCCGGAAAACGATCTCGTCGCTAGGCTAGGGCCATGCTACATGCATGTTTTGAAACAGTGACGCGTGCCCACGTGACCTTAGAATACAGTGTGTTTAATTTAAATGTATCCCTTATAAAACGAATAATGTATGCAAACTACAAATGTATGTTCATCTAAAATAAGCCCTCTAAGGAGGCATGCAGTGCTTATTTCGAAGGTATTTTGTTCTAAGTAAGTCGCACAACAAACGGGCTACGGTAAAACACCAGTTTAGAGCAACTGGCATTCAACACCAGCATGATGGCCCAAACCAATCTGAAGTTATTCTTCGTCTTTGTCAAGCGTTAGATGACCACGCCGGCTGTCTTAGTTGGTGCAGCTGACCTTTGTCGATCTCCAGTTCGCCACACAGTTTCCTTCTCACGGACCTCTAAACAGGCCGTGATTCTTTGGAGGACATCCTGGTTGTGGGGAGGGGGGGGGGGGGGGGGCGGTTAGTCCCGGTGAAGGTGGTTTCTGCTCGTAGGTGCGTTGAGCTAATACTTAAGTCAGACATCTGCTAAGTCGTAGCCACGAGACCCTCTTTTTAAATTCTCTCATCTTAGTCATAATTTTATTCATTCATCAGTTTTAAATCATGTGCAGTTTGGTCTCAAACCTTAGCGGATGTGGTGTACCGTGTATGGACCAGTCTGCACGCAGTGATACCTCCTTGATGAAACTGAAACGTAGAGGCAGTTTCACACAGGTATCTTTCAGACTCTGATAGGAACTGTGTTGTCACTACGCCTAGTGTGGTGACAGGGATACCCGAATGTAGAAGGGTACCCCCTTTTAATCCACCCCGCCCACACTCTAAAACTACCGACACCACAGAACAAAAATACAAAACACCAAATAATAGGTGCAACAAACAAATTTTATTCAAATTCACACTCACCCACACACTATCAACAAACAAAAAAAAATCTTCAATCAATAATACAAAAAAAACCCAACAACACCACCAAAATCAGCAATGCACAATAAAAAAAAAGCCCCGACACCCCACCTTCAAATCCAGGAAGCTTCAAGGGACCCCAACCCACACAGGGTTAATACCGGACCAGGGATACTCCAGGGACTATCACGTGCTAACTTGGGGCTGGGTCATCCAAAAAAAAAAACAAAAAAAAACCCCAAACCCCCCAAAAAACAATTCGTTACAATTCCCCCTCCACACAATACATACAAATATATATATATATATATATATATATATATATATATATACACACACATATATATATATTATAATTATAAACAACTCACGCACACTACCATTCACCCTTCGCACACTCGAACCATTTTTTTTTTTTCACACAATCAATTCCCACACTCCCACTTTTTCCCCTTCCTTCGCGAACGTTCACGGTTTGTGCACTGGTGACCACACTGTCACTGAGGTCCTGATGCCTCAGCAGACGAAGCGCCGAACGATGAAGAATCGACGATGTCACAAGGTTCAACACGGAGTCACTGATTCAAAGTACACTGTGACACACATTGAAGAAAATGAAGAGCCCAGCAGCTCAGCAGCACAGCAGATCTCGGCAGCAGGAGGGGGAGCTCCGACGCTCGCAGAAGGATGAGCTCGCCCCCTCCCAGTCGTTCGTAGCGATGACCTAGAGGTCGGCCAGAAAGAAGTCGGAAACAGGGCAGTACCAGGTAAGATGCCTCACACAGAGATTGCAGCAGCAGAGCGGTCAAACCCTGTCGACACCTGGACATAAAATAGTTTCATGACTACTCTGGCCCGCAACTGATCATAGAACTTCGGGCACAACAGAACTACAACCCAGTGTCTCTGCGACTTCAATGTCGGCCAAGGCATTTGAGCCATCAAACTAAGTGTAACACATACACCAACAACCCAATCTGGCACTGACAATTCTACCAAACGGGACATGAATCAGCCTACAATATCCATTAAAAAAAAGTGCACAAAAAAAAAAAAACAGTTGTTAACTTCCGATTATGAACACCCCGGCTTTCTCCATCTTCTGGAATATCGAAGTCAACAAAGTCAATTAATAATACTGTCAATGTGACAAAAATTATTAACAACCATCCTTTCACATACCACAATATCATATTATTCCATATCTCAATCGACACACCTCAAACGGTATGTACCCAAATGGGACAGGATGATGCCATAAATGATTCAACGAAAATATCCACAGGGAATTTATAAAATAATAAAGAATTACTGTTTTCTTCAACGGCATATAATGAATGCCAAACAATTCATCAACAACAACAACACCGGAGAGCGGAAGCGCTCCCCGCTGCTGAATAAGAGACAATATTAGGTCAACCTCAATATGATATCATAATCCAATAATAAAATGAATGACCACTGTCACTGCCCTGAACTCAAACAGCGCAGTATCACCAAAACCGACAGCGATCGAAAACAAATGACCGCCAAGGCCATATAAAGTAACGAAGACCCAGACATACTGACAAAAGCGGAGCGACAGGACGGCGCCCCCCTGCTGGGCTGTACGTGACTAGGCATACGCCTAATCAATTTCAACTTGCAACCAAATCACTGCACTAACTTAAAAATAACACAACGAATTTAAAAACTACCTATTCCAACTTCCAATCATAATCACAAAAAGAAAACATAATGCTTTAAATATATCAATGCATAACACAGCAAATATTCATCAATTCAAACCACCAATGTCATATAATGCAATGTCATAACTTCACACAAACAACCATATACCATTTCTTTCCAACTACCATAACCACCTTCACACTCCCCTCTTCCCTTTACTCGAGTCAAAGCACACCACCATCCCCCCTCCCATTATCGCTTCGGCGCAACAGCCATCCTTCATATGAAAAGAGGGCATACGAAATAGTTTTCTTCTCCAATCAAAAGAAAAATAAAAATAAACAAAAACCTATTATAATCCTCATCAATTTTCATATATACGAACTTATGGTTTGACTCGATAATTACCGGAATTTCAAACAACACATTTAAAAAAAAATTCATTTTCAACAAACCAAGGAAACACAATCAATGAAAACAACAACCGCCGCACATACCGACATTCGGCGCGCGCGCGCGCGCATGACGATAACCTCTCGCCTGAAACAGTAGCGCGCGTCAAGCATATGACACCTCCCTCTCACTCCTTCCCCCCTTGTCTACAAGCCGGCGCGATTTACGGCCCCGTAGATCCTCTGTTTTTCATACTAAACTGAATCGCGCTTTTCACATTTCGCCTATGTACAAACGACGCGTTTCGATCCAGAATCGTCTACCTTCAACTCCCTTCTTCAATGAACAACCTGCCCTACACTTCTCACCTGGAGTTACGATGATCAACGAAGACAATACAGGACAAACACCCGCCAGAGCAGCTCCAGACCGGGGAAACCCTCGCTCCCTTGAAGGCGTGGACACTGGTGGCAGACACCGACACACCGATAACTTCTTCTAGGAATCCCGAGCTGTCACAGTCACAAGGACACACCGATGGGTTTCCTGGCAGCCCACTAAACAAAAGTAAACTGCCTTACCAAACGCTGGATCAGAAGACCTCCGTCTCGAGCCAGGAGTCGCAAACAACTGAATCAGACAGTCAAAAAACAGACGACACTAGAGTTGACAGACATCATGAAACTGACAAGGCCACACCCTGACTTCGACCAATCATCATAGGTTGCCCAGGAACGGCACGACAAAACTCTAGATAGGGGCATAGATAGAGGCAGTCGTACACAGACTCGAAACACCAACTTGCCAGAAACCAATCAGCAATAAGTCACCTAGGGTGACGAGACCACACTTCCCAATATGGGAACAACTGTGTATCGGCACAGACTCTAGATTATAAATCCCTCCAATCATCAATCGCTAACCACCAACAGCTTGTACACAAGACCAAATGTGGACACAACCATAATACAAGCACCGATCTCCAATAGTTGGTCACCCAATCACCCATAAATCACCAAGGCAACAAACCACAAAATCACAAGAATAGATACAGCCAAACATAGGCACAAACGTCACCCTCTTTGGTCGATCACCTGCCAACAATGACTCGACCAAAACACACTCACAAAAAATAAAACATGCATCGTAACTCGCAAATATCGACACACGGGAAAAAAAGAAAACTGACCGCTGCAATAACTCCGCCTTACAGGATGCATAATTATGTCCCTTGAATGTCCGTGCGTGACAAACTGCATGTAATAATGCCGCAACGTCCACGGAGAATATTACATCACAGCAATGTGGACGAACAACATACATTTGTCAACCTTTTGAACCCCCGACTGCAGCCTGTTTAAATTTTTTGGTTTAAAACTGCATTAATTTTTTTAAAATTTTACCCTTTTAAAAACCCAAACCTTGGATCCGTGTGTATTTTAAGAAAGGTAGTTTTCTATTTTGCCATTTCGGGGTTTAAAGGGTTTTGGTTTTACAACGTTGTACAGTGAAACCCATACTTTTAAAGACTACTAGAAATTCCAGCAAATCTTGGTTTTTTAAAACACAAAACACACCCCCACAGCACACACACACACCAAAACACACACAAAAATATTATATAAAATATATATATATTATAAAAAAATATAAATATATATATTTTTTTTGTGTGTGTGGTTTGTGTGTTGTGTGTGTGTTTTGTGCGTGTGTGTGCTGCGTAGTGTGTGTGTGTGTGTGTGTGGGGTGTGTGTTGTGCGCACGACCCCGTCCAGGGCGTCCCCCGAGAAGGAAAAACCCTGAGATCCCGGATATCGACAAAGGACAGCTGCCCCCACTAAGGGCAGCCGGGTGGGGCATCACACACACACAAACACACACACACATATATTTTATAAAATATATAAATATATATTTATTAAAATAAAATTATAATATAAAAAATAATATATAAAACAATAAATATAAAAACAGAGAATGTTTTATGAAAGAAACATCGTAAAAACCTTTCCACGTTTCATCAGGAGGGAAAAAAAAGTCAGGAAAAGACCCTAACACAAATTTTTGAAACAGGGCTTTTAAAAAGGAAGACTTTTGGAAGGGGAACCCCTGTCAATGAAAAGAGAAAAAACAATCCAGGGAAAAAAAAAAATCTTTCAAATAAGGGTAAACTGAAAAAATTTAAGGGTAAAAATTTAGTAGAAAAAAAAAAGTAAAAAAAGGGCCGTTTGACGTAGGTTTTTCCCAAAAGAAATCCCCCCCCCGGACCAAGGGGCTTTTTGGGCCTTTTATATTCCTCACAACCAAAAACGGGCCGGGCCGAATCCAAAAATTTATGACTCGTAAGGCCAATTTTTGCCCTCACCATTTTTTTTTTTCCCCCGGGACTGCCGGAACTCCATCGGGGGGGGGGGGGGGGGGGGGGGGGGGGGGGGGGGGGGTGGGGGGGGGGGGGGGGGGGGGGGGGGGGGGGGGGGGGGGGGGGGGGGGGGGGGGGAACAGGTGGGGGTGGGGGGGGGGGGGGGGGGGGGGGGG
>CM065722.1:73475750-73478250 GCA_033310375.1 Conus canariensis | reverse complement strand
CAGTCACCTAACATTGACAGTGTGTTCCGGCTGTGATGATGGCTTTGGTTTCCCGAAGGTCGGAGTTCTCTCGTCCTAGGGCTATGCCTGCTTGATGTTCACGTCTTAGTAAAAGGGCATCCAACACATGTCACTATCATTTCTGCAAAGTGAGCTACGGACTGAGGTCTCTCTCCACAGAACTCTGCGAAGCTTGCAGGAGACAGACAATACTTACTAACTTTGTCCCTCCAGTCTTAAGAGGTCATGAGTCATCAGGTGTCCAGCAGGCTCGACTCTCGGTTGTTGTGTCCAGTCCGATTCTCTGCCTCTTCAGCTCTCCGTCAGTGTCTCTTCCTCGCTATCTCTGAGTTCTCCCCTCCTCCTTCTCCCCTGTGGGTTCCAGATCGGGCTCTGACAGGTGGTGCTTTAGAACTGGCTTCTTAAAGATGTGTCCTGTCTACATCGTTCCCGTTCTGCACGCTCTGTTTGCCCATAAGGCCTTTCCATGCTTTGTTTTTTCTTTGGTTACATGTACGTGTTTTACATCATTGTATAAACTTGGTTTGGTTTTAGTTTAAAGTGAGGTGACTGTAGACGAAAATTTATAAAATTTTAAGAGTCATTCTTAGTGAGTTCGCCAAAAACAAGGACAAACAAGTTACCAGACAAAACACAACGCGTTTCGACCTCTTAGGTCTTCTTCAGGCAAGATAAACAACGGTCAGGATGAACGAGCAATAACACACACACACACACACACACACACACACACACACACACACACACACACACATATATATATATATATATATATATATATATACACACACACACACACATATATTGGTTTCCTGAAAGGTCGGAAGATTTAAGCGGTCGAAACGCGTCGTGTTTTGTTTTGTTACTTGTTTGTCCTTGTTTTTGATGAACTCACTAATAATTGTTAAAATTGTATTTTTTTTAACCTGGGAGCAAAATAAAGGGGGGGGGGGGGGGGGGGGGGGGGGGGGGGGGTCTGACAAACTCAGCCCAGTCCAGTGCTATCCGCCTTAAGAATGTCAATAGCTTAGCTACCATAACATTGTTCTTGGCAATTGTTCGTCACATTTGGCCCATTTAGCTATGTGTTTTTTCCTAGATTTTGACAGCCCGGAGGAGTCCCAGTGAGATCGGCTGGGTCGTAACAATAAAAGAATTCTTTGAGAAAAATCTTGGGTTGCTGAGTTCTTGATCCACATTCTTGATCCACTTTCTTCATTCTCATCGGATCCTTTCTACAGCTGGGTGGCTTAGCGCAGAGCGGTTAAACCATTTGTCAAGAAAGGGATTGTCCGGTTAAAAGAAAGTATATTCCCTTCGTCTCTGATTGGAGGCCCACAGGCAGAAAATTGAACTGTCCCTACCATCTTTGGATAACTGGGAAGGACATGGGCTCCGCCGTACATTCTCCCATTGCCCGTTGACAGGCCATGATGGAAAGTAAGGAACATTTTGATGAAACACGGTTTATTTTTCATCTAAAAGTTGTCTCCTCATCTGAACATTCTGAATGAAGTAATTTTTAATGTCGGACTTAACAGATGAAAACGAAAGATCGAAAGAAACAAACAAAACAGACTCTTCCAGCTTTTAGTCTTTTGATGGAAAGTATGGAAAAATTTTTATGGAAAGTATGGAACATTTTGATGATTACACCGTTCACTGTTTATTTTTCATCTAGAAGTTGTCTCATCTGAACGTTCTGAATGATGTCATTTTCAATGTCGGGCTTAACAGATAAAAACCGAGAAAAGAAGGAAAGGAAGGAAGAAAGGAAGAAAAAAGGTTATTTCAGCTTTCATTCTTTTGATGAAAAGCATGGAACATTTTTATGAAAACACTGTACACGATTTATTTTTTATCTAAAAGTTATCTCATCTGAATCGTCTCAATGCCGTATTTTTTTTTCAATGTCGGACTTAACAGTAAAAAAATGAGAAAGAAAGAAAGTAAAACAAACAAACAAACAAACAAACGAAAAAAAAGTCTCTTTCAGCTTTTGCTCTTTCAGAACATCCTTCAGCCCCTCCGGTTCATTTTTTTTTGTCAACAAGCCACCTGCGATGCCTAAACCTCCACTCACACATCGTTTCTTTTCTCAGAGAGACAAACTTTCTTCCACACCATTTACCAGAAGATTTCTGTCTCCTTGGCCACACAAACTCTCCAAGACTCCAAACTTCTTTTTACACGCTTCTACGCACTCCAGCTGTTTTCTTCTGAGCAAACATGAACTGGAGGCGTTTTGCACTCCGTCCTACGTCGAAAGCTTCGTTCTCTATTTAGGCCTGCAGGTGGGTCGTCGGGGTGCACGTGCCAGAGTGTGTGCGGGCCTGTCAACGCATGATTGCCTGTATGCAGACCATCTCTCTACTTTCCGGTCTATAATTGATAATGATAGTAATAACAATCACAGAATGTTTATGTAATGTTTTTCAATATCGCAGAGTGCTTCGCGATAACAAAATACACACTCGCA
>CM065722.1:73463250-73470750 GCA_033310375.1 Conus canariensis | reverse complement strand
AGTAACAACTGTATCTGGAATGGTAGAGAAGTGAGTGTTAAGTTGTTCAGCAGAAATACCTTTGATAACAGTTGATTTTGAAGAAGAACTGTTATTGCTAAGCTGGTTTATTGCTTGCCAAACCAGTTTTGGATTTTGTTTGGAAGTTAATAACTCGCGATAGTATTTTGTTTTTTCCCTGCGCTTCTGAGAGTTTATTGCATTTCTTAGTGATCTTGATTCTTCTTCATAGCCATGTTCTTTCAAAAGGTCTCTAAGGTAGCATGCCTCCTGTAATTCTTTCGTGTACCACGGTGGTTTGGGAATATGCTTTACTCTGATTGTTTTTAACGGAGCATGTCTGTTATAGACTTCTGTAAAAATTTCGATCCAAAAGTCAATCGCTGAATCTGGATCAGCAATATTGTATACTGTATTAAGTTCTGAGTTCATTAAATCAAGCAAAAAGTTTTGTTCGTTAAATTTTGAGAAGCAACGATAGGTTATGGTTTTGTGGCCTGGTTTTGGGATTTTCACTCCATGTTTAGACCATGTAACACACACTGGGTAATGATCACTAGAAGAGAAGACTGGTACACAAGCTTCTAGTATGTTATTTTCATTTGAGACATAGATATGGTCAATGATTGTCTTTGAAGTTGGTGTGACTCTGGTGGGTGTTTTGATAATCTGATGTAAATTCAACACACTTATCGTTTGGTTCCATTGGCTGTTTGATTTCAAAAGATCTACATTGAAGTCACCGAGTAAAACAATCTCTTTACATTCTAATGAAACTGCGTCCATCATAGTAACAAATTTATCAGTCCAGCTGACTCTTTCTGCTGGGTTCCGATAGCAAAACCCGATTAAAATGGATCGTGATTTGTTCAGTGTGATTTGTATCCACACTGCTTCTACGTCATGCTGTTCTAGGTGGGAAAGTCTCTTGAAGTTGAGAGATTCACTGACATACACTAGAAGACCTGTCTCTTTGTCTTTAGTAGGGTCTTTTCGAACGATATTATAACCTGGGACTGATACATCTTTATCACTAATGTAGGTATTTAGTCTTGATTCGGAGAGACCCAGAACATGGAATGGCTTTTGGTGGTTCGATATCAGGGTCGAGATATCAGAGATCTTACTGACTGCACTATTGATATTTAAATGGCAAATTCTCAGTCCATCTCTCGATGGCCATGAGTTTTGGTTTGTGGTCATTTTATGTCCTGAGTGCACAAGTAAAAGGAAAAACAAAAAGAAAGGGGAAGAAAGGACACGTACAAAAAAGTAAAATAAATGATGAAAACAACAACAACAACAACAACAACAAAAAAACAAAAAGAAAAACCAATCAAACAAACTGGTAGATTAGATACCACAGCAGTGGTTCGGAAATAGGTGACTGAGAATGCACTTACAATTTAATGTGCACACAACTAATTGCTGTCAGGTTGTACAGGACGAAGTACTGCAAGACTAAAAAGCACAATTCCTGTATGTTGCACGCACAGAATCACCAACTCATATGTATCTGAACACACATATATATGCTGATAATCAGATAGAATTGTCTATAGGTCCAAGTCTGTTTGGCACAAATGCGTTGCACTTATGGAGCGCTCTCCGATCAGTCACATCCAGAGAGAGAGAGAGAGAGAGAGAGAGAGAGAGAGAGAGAGAGAGAGAGAGAGAGAGAGAGAGAGAGAGAGATGAACATTCAAGTCGAAACGTAAACAATGTAGTTTCAAAATTTGCTTCTCACAATTTGAAATACACAGCATCTTCGATACAAACATTTGGCAAATGTTCTCCTCGAAGGTTAGAGGTAAAAAAAAAAAGGATTTTTTTTCTTATTGTGTACAGCCCTTATTTCCACCCATGTACCAAAAATGTAATGTGTTCTGAGTGGTCTGGAAAGCCATCAGAATGGGTACACTCTTCTAAGCTCCTCCACTGTGTCTCTCTGCTGAACAGACGACGGCCGGATATACTTGTGACCTTGGGACAAACAGCGTTCACTGCACGGGCAATCCAAGTTAACGTTGCTGACAAACAGATTACAGGACAAAACACAATGCATTTCGACCTCTTGGGTCTTCTACAAACAACATTTAGGACAATGAAAACGAAACAAGCAACCGCTTATCTTCTCATATTCGGCGCAAAATGGGTGTTGGATATGAGAAGCGGTTGCTCGTTCTTCGTTTTCATTGTCCTAAATGTTGCTCGTTTTTGCCTGAAGAAGACCCAAGAGGTCGAAATGCATTGTGTTTTGTCCTGTAATTTGTTTGTCTGTATCGTCTGGCGGAACTAATACCGTTTCTTTTTAAAATTTGCCTCATTTTCCGCCCTCAGTCACCTCGTTTTGAAACCAACGCTGCTCATGTTTTGCTAGACAGCTTCGATTGCTAGCCACACACACACACACACACACACACACACGCACATGCACATGCAAATGAGTGCCGTTCGTGTGCATTTAAAATCAGAAACTGCAGTTTCTCCCATCTCTGTGTTGTTTCGGCACAATTTGTTTTGGAGAAAATACAGTCACGTACAGGAGAACGAAGAGGTTTTGACAGCAGCTCAGAGAGATACTGAACTGCAATTCTAGGAACAATATGGAAGCAAAAAAAAAATTGTTTCTGCGTTCAACAGGAAACTGGTGCGCTTTTTTTTTTTTTTTTTGAAAAGAGGTTTTGAGTTCTGACATTTACATGTTTTAATGATTAGCTTGGCAGCGCAGTCGTGAACTTCTTGGAAAGATCTGAGGATTTTTGTGTTAAGCCATGGGCAAGAAGAGCATTATGATAGTGAAGAATGGTAGCTGCACTAACTGAGGCGATCGGTATGTTTTTTTGAGATGTGCTGGGTCACTGACATCTCCTGATACTTAAAGAATCCGGGCCATGCTCATTGAAAGAAATGGTGGTATTTGTTAAAAAGAAAGGAATAGCAGAAGGCAGAGAAAAAAGAATTCGCTGATGGAAGAATATGAATGGCCTTTCTCCTTAATTATCATCGTATTCAAGACTTATTCAGCATCCATGATGCAGCTTTAGAGATGCAGTCCTGAAAACACTGAACAAGACGCCTTGCTTTGAAGAAGACTTAGAGTCAATTCAGTAGGAGTTCTGAGTACTGTTTAGCAAATCACTCAGCTCATCAGATGTCACATTTGCGTGCAACTGACAGCGATGTGGGGAGTGTTATTTGGTGTTTTGTAATGTATGTTATTTGTAAAATTTGAAGAAGACATACTTATCAAAAACTGACTTTGTTTCGTACTGAGTATTAGATAAGTGTTACGTAGGAATTTGTATTGTGTGTTTGCTTGTATTTTCACATGTTTTCAGTTGTTTTTTTTTCTAGTCTGTTTCAGTCTTCTTGATTATGTTAATACACTAGCCCTGATCATCGTGATTTTCTATCCTTCGTCATGGAGACACTTCAGCCCTCATTCTGACGACATTTTGCCCCTGTGTAGCACTTTTTGCCCTTAATCATCATGACATGTTGGCCCTGATGACGACGACAGTTTGACCTTGATGATGACGATAAGCTGACCCTGGTAATGATGACAGCTTGGCCTTGATCATCATGAAATTTTGGATTTGATCAGGACATCATTGTAGCTTTGATCTTGATAACACTTATAACAAGTGTCCCGTTAGCAGTGGGGTAAGACATCCGTCTAAAAAGGCACGCCTTAAGACTCCCATCCATCCAAAAGTCGCGGGTTCGAATCCCGGCAGCGCCAGAAAAAAAAAAAAAACACACAAAAAAAAAAACAGTTGGCAGTAGAAGGGCATCTGGGAGTCATGACCTGGATGCGGCCCGGCCCCCTTAGAGTGTAAGGAGTTCAGCGCCGCAACACTTGTCTGAGGGGATTTCTTCTCTGAAGATCTTCTGCTGTCAAGCTCTCCTAGAGGTTCTTCCTACTAATCTTAAACTGCCAACGCATTATCTGTCATCTGACTTGGCAGAATCCTACAAAGGTCTGTCATCACCAGAACCTGGGGCTACGTCGCCCGTCAGTGAAATGTCTGCCGTTCCGGAAAACGATCTCGTCGCTAGGCTAGGGCCATGCTACATGCATGTTTTGAAACAGTGACGCGTGCCCACGTGACCTTAGAATACAGTGTGTTTAATTTAAATGTATCCCTTATAAAACGAATAATGTATGCAAACTACAAATGTATGTTCATCTAAAATAAGCCCTCTAAGGAGGCATGCAGTGCTTATTTCGAAGGTATTTTGTTCTAAGTAAGTCGCACAACAAACGGGCTACGGTAAAACACCAGTTTAGAGCAACTGGCATTCAACACCAGCATGATGGCCCAAACCAATCTGAAGTTATTCTTCGTCTCTGTCAAGCGTTAGATGACCACGCCGGCTGTCTTAGTTGGTGCAGCTGACCTTTGTCGATCTCCAGTTCGCCACACAGTTTCCTTCTCACGGACCTCTAAACAGGCCGTGATTCTTTGGAGGACATCCTGGTTGTGGGAGGGGGGGGGGGGGGGGGGGGGCGGTTAGTCCCGGTGAAGGTGGTTTCTGCGTTGAGCTAATACTTAAGTCAGACATCTGCTAAGTCGTAGCCACGAGACCCTCTTTTTAAATTCTCTCATCTTAGTCATAATTTTATTCATTCATCAGTTTTAAATCATGTGCAGTTTGGTCTCAAACCTTAGCGGATGTGGTGTACCGTGTATGGACCAGTCTGCACGCAGTGATACCTCCTTGATGAAACTGAAACGTAGAGGCAGTTTCACACAGGTATCTTTCAGACTCTGATAGGAACTGTGTTGTCACTACGCCTAGTGTGGTGACAGGGATACCCGAATGTAGAAGGGTACCCCTTTTAATCCACCCCGCCCACACTCTAAAACTACCGACACCACAGAACAAAAATACAAAACACCAAATAATAGGTGCAACAAACAATCAATTTTATTCAAATTCACACTCACCCGCACACTATCAACAAACAAAAAAAATCTTCAATCAATAATACAAAAAAAACCCAACAACACCACCAAAGTCAGCAATGCACAATAAAAAAAAAAGCCCCGACACCCCACCTTCAAATCCAGGAAGCTTCAAGGGACCCCAACCCACACAGGGTTAATACCGGACCAGGGATACTCCAGGGACTATCACGTGCTAACTTGGGGCTGGGTCATCCAAAAAAAAACACACAAAAAAAACCCCAAACCCCCAAAAAAACAATTCGTTACAATTCCCCCTCCACACAATACATACAAATATATATATATATATATACACACTATATATATATATATATATTATAATTATAAACAACTCACGCACACTACCATTCACCCTTCGCACACTCGAACCATTTTTTTTTTTCACACAATCAATTCCCACACTCCCACTTTTTCCCCTTCCTTCACGGACGTTCACGGTTTGTACACTGGTGACCACACTGTCACTGAGGTCCTGATGCCTCAGCAGACGAAGCGCCGAACGATGAAGAATCGACGATGTCACAAGGTTCAACACGGAGTCACTGATTCAAAGTACACTGTGACACACATTGAAGAAAATGAAGAGCCCAGCAGCTCAGCAGCACAGCAGATCTCGGCAGCAGGAGGGGGAGCTCCGACGCTCGCAGAAGGATGAGCTCGCCCCCTCCCAGTCGTTCGTAGCGATGACCTAGAGGTCGGCCAGAAAGAAGTCGGAAACAGGGCAGTACCAGGTAAGATGCCTCACACAGAGATTGCAGCAGCAGAGCGGTCAAACCCTGTCGACACCTGGACATAAAATAGTTTCATGACTACTCTGGCCCGCAACTGATCATAGAACTTCGGGCACAACAGAACTACAACCCAGTGTCTCTGCGACTTCAATGTCGGCCAAGGCATTTGAGCCATCAAACTAAGTGTAACACATACACCAACAACCCAATCTGGCACTGACAATTCTACCAAACGGGACATGAATCAGCCTACAATATCCATTAAAAAAAGAGTGCACACAAAAAAAAAAAAAACAGTTGTTAACTTCCGATTATGAACACCCCGGCTTTCTCCATCTTCTGGAATATCGAAGTCAACAAAGTCAATTAATAATACTGTCAATGTGACAAAAATTATTAACAACCATCCTTTCACACACCACACTATCAATATCATATTATTCCATATCTCAATCGACACACCTCAAACGGTATGTACCCAAATGGGACAGGATGATGCCATAAATGATTCAACGAAAATATCCACAGGGAATTTATAAAATAAAGAATTACTGTTTTCTTCAACGGCATATAATGAATGCCAAACAATTCATCAACAACAACAACACCGGAGAGCGGAAGCGCTCCCCGCTGCTGAATAAGAGACAATATTAGGTCAACCTCAATATGATATCATAATCCAATAATAAAATGAATGACCACTGTCACTGCCCTGAACTCAAACAGCGCAGTATCACCAAAACCGATAGCGATCGAAAACAAATGACCGCCAAGGCCATATAAAGTAACGAAGACCCAGACATACTGACAAAAGCGGAGCGACAGGACGGCGCCCCCCTGCTGGGCTGTACGTGACTATGCATACGCCTAATCAATTTCAACTTGCAACCAAATCACTGCACTAACTTAAAAATAACACAACGAATTTAAAAACTACCTATTCCAACTTCCAATCATAATCACAAAAAGAAAACATAATGCTTTAAATATATCAATGCATAACACAGCAAATATTCATCAATTCAAACCACCAATGTCATATAATGCAATGTCATAACTTCACACAAACAACCATATACCATTTTCTTTCCAACTACCATAACCACCTTCACACTCCCTCTTCCCTTTACTCGAGGTCAAAGCACACCACCATCCCCCCTCCCATTATCGCTTCGGCGCAACAGCCATCCTTCATATGAAAAGAGGGGCATACGAAATAGTTTTCTTCTCCAATCAAAAGAAAAATAAAAATAAACAAAAACCTATTATAATCCTCATCAATTTTCATATATACGAACTTATGGTTTGACTCGATAATTACCGGAATTTCAAACAACACATTTAAAAAAAAATCATTTTCAACAAACCAAGGAAACACAATTAATGAAAACAACAACCGCCGCACATACCGACATTCGGCGCGCGCGCGCGCGCATGACGATAACCTCTCGCCTGAAACAGTAGCGCGCGTCAAGCATATGACACCTCCCTCTCACTCCTTCCCCCGTTGTCTACAAGCCGGCGCGATTTACGGCCCCGTAGATCCTCTGTTTTTCATACTAAACTGAATCGCGCTTTTCACATTTCGCCTATGTACAAACGACGCGTTTCGATCCAGAATCGTCTACCTTCAACTCCCTTCTTCAATGAACAACCTGCCCTACACTTCTCACCTGGAGTTACGATGACCAACGAAGACAATACAGGACAAACACCCGCCAGAGCAGCTCCAGACCGGGGAAACCCTCGCTCCCTTGAAGGCGTGGACACTGGTGGCAGACACCGACACACCG
>CM065722.1:73455750-73460750 GCA_033310375.1 Conus canariensis | reverse complement strand
GAGGAGGAAAAAAGTGTAGAAAAGTAACAAAATAGCATGTAACAAGTTAAGTGATGGTTAGATTCAGAAGTGGAGACAGACTCTCTCATTCATCAGTCACATGAAGTGATTTCAAAAGGTAAGGTAAGGTAAGGTAAAGCAAGGTAAGGAGGTAAGGTAAGGTAAGTAAGTAAGGTAAGGCTGCTTATAGCCCAGCCGACCACACTGGGCCATATCAGGGCTGTCACCACTTAAAATCAACTCGCAAGTCATTCGTTCACACAATTCTTTAAAAGACATCTCCTAAAAACCTATCCGAAATTTTGTTAAAGGTGTTTTGTTTTTGTGTAACAAAGTGCCAGTTAGTTTCAAAGTGAGGTAACTGCAGGTGGAAATTGACACAAATTCTTATTGCCCGTCTTGCCCGACGATGAGAAGATATGTGACCGCTCGTTTTCATTGTCCTGAATGTTGTTTATCTTGCCTGAAGAAGACCTTAGAGGTCGAAACGCGTCGTGTTTTGTCGTGTAATTTGTTTGTTGCGTTTGTTGGTGGACTCACTGACAATTCTTTAAAAAAAAATTAACTAAATCCAAGCAGCATACGTTGAACTCATGCACAGATGCAGGTCAACAAATCTCAAACAGACATCAGACCCTGTCGCTGAAAAAGAAAATTCAAACTTTTAATTAGCAAAATCCTGTTACAGTGTCATCTTACTGAAATTCGATCATGCATTAATCTCTGTGTTCATCTGAATCTGATAAAATGCACAGCTCCCAGAAAACATTGCCACACAATGCCTCCAGCATTATGGTCTTCTAATGAAAACCAGTGACTTGTGTCCATCACTTTCTAAAGTAGTTTGCCTTACATGTATTAGAACTACACAGCATTCCACATGTTGTCAACTACACAACCGCGGTCACCACACTGAACCTTGCTCTGGTTTACTTACAACTTATCTTACATGAACACATTTGCTATCACTGTAGGCTTATCTTTTAGTTTCTTTCTTTCTTTTCTTCAAACTTACCCATAAAGTGATCATAGGACATACAGAAAGAAGCTACTAATCGACTACTATATTCATTAACAGATTGCTGATCTAGCATATCAATCGCCATCAAACGTGGTGTAGTAACAACTCTTAAAGTAACTTTACAACTGCTTCAAACAAACTTACAGAGCAACAAGTAGAAGTTTTCTGTGACAGGATTGTTTCAACATAAATCAGTCCACCATCTGATAAATCAAGAGCTAACACTGGTATGTTTCTAGAAGCACAGCTCTACTGAACACAAAACAATGCGGTTGTTATCAGTTACAAAGTTAGTTAACACATATTCGCCTCAATATAAAAACACGATTCAAAACCATTTGGAATGAAAACGCTAACAACAAATTAAACGAAATCTCAAGTAACTAGACCACAGAACAAGGGGGCCTCCAAAAATGGACAAAGAAAGGAGGGGATGAGGAGTCTCTAAGAGAGAGAGAGAGAGAGAGAGAGAGAGAGAGAGAGAGAGCACGTGCAGCGAGCGCTGGCATGGTCACTTACCTGCTAACCTGTTTCTCTGAGATGAGTTCACAAACACGAGGCGCCCGAGGCTAATGGCCACACCACGCCCATCACCGACATGACGCAATACTGTCGTACGGGTTGCACGTGCAACGCCACGGAATGGGAACAGGGTATCAAAAGCGTGGGCGCGGCTGTGCCGACAGTGGGAGGAAAAGTGCAAAGAAGGCAGAGGAAGAAAGGTGAAACAACAGTGGCCTTTACAAATCCTATCAACTTCATGTTGGTTTAACTCTTTACAAAGCGCCGAGCAGACCTTAGATTGAAACAAGGAAAGCATAACTGAAAGAAATTCTCAGTAACAGGAAAACCGCAAGAAGTTCAGTTCGATTATTCATGAAAGTAGGACAATAATAATGTTTCACAAGCGTGGAGCTATGTGTATACAGCCAAAATAATTTACAACCGGTGTAAATTTCTAGAATCTTCATCAGCTCGATCTTCAGTGTCAAATCATTAATGCGAATATGGTTCAGTTGGCAATTCTAGATCAGTTCTGCTCTTTCCTTAAGCACTGAATTTGACAGACTGATTTTACAACAAACAGAAGAGAGGCTCATACTGTAGACAATCCAAATAGATCTGCTATAAAATATCTGAACATATCACTCGTCAACAAAGGACTTACGGAATGTTCTAGCAAGGTAGGTATTCACACAGCTATGTGAACAAGTGCTTTTCTCCAAAGAATGAAATCTCACTCTAAACCATTCACAACCCTAGCCAGAGGTCTCATTGTCTATCTGAGACTTTAGTTCTATGCTGAATTGTTCAAGGAGAGAGGATGATCGGTCTTTGTGTTTCTTTACACAGCCCTACAAATCTTTATTAGAACCTTAACTGTGTGAAGAAAGGTTCAACGAGTTTCATTTGTCGACCTCTAAATTAGACCAACGATGCTGTGATTCACCCATTTGTTGCTAACACGTTACCAAGCAAAATGTTACTGCCTCAGTCATGTAGACAACCATGAGTCAAGTTGTACTTCAACTGGAACACCCTCAAGTCTGTTATCTTTATAACTTAAAACTCTTCAAGTCAGTTAAACTATGGTCCACCATTTGTGTCAAATTAACAGCAGGTTCACATTATAACAACACATAACAAGATCCGTGTCGGAAAAAGACCAAAACCAACATCGATGACGATAGAAATAACAATTTTTGTAGAAATAAGAGGGACTTCTCACACGCTAACACACATTACGAAGCATTTGAGGGCCAACATATTTTTTTGCACAATTGCGAGAGAACAAGCGTAGGGGGCACACAACCACACTTTCTCCTGATTTCCACATTTTCTCAACATGTGTGAGAAGGCGTGCTGGGCCCCGCAACGCCTTCCAAAAAAAATGTGCGAGAAAGTGCGGAACTGGGAGAAGCCATGGGCTAACACCCCTTTCGTCCGAAATAGATTCCGATGCTGTTTGTTTTTAAACTACTGATCTTGCTCCCCCCCCCCCTCCCCAATTCTCACTAGATGCTGAAATGGTCAGACAGGGAAAGACAGATGGACAAAGCATAAGGATGATATAATTCTCGCTGTTTCTTCATTGCATGTAAACAACAACAAAATCAACAACTTGAGTCAGCACATCAGAATCTTACATGCGTTGGCGGACAAGACATAATAATAATGTAACGCAGATTGCTTTCGTTTTTTTTTTTAGCAAATAGATTAAAAAAAAAATGGACAGCAAGCTGATTCATTAGATCAATAAAGTGCGTTCTTTTTGATTAACCTTTTTTCCTTCACACACACACACACACACACACACACACACACACACACACACTACTTGCACAGACATGACGACAACGACGAAAAACCGTTAATTTAATCAGTTTTAATAATTCAATACACTGACCAACCACGTTGTTTCCTCCATTCCTTAGTTAACGATCACTGTCCCTTCCCCCCTTCCTTCAAAAAAAAAAAAAAAAATTGCAGCACCTGGAAGCTGTCAAACGTATAATAATAGTCAACTGTCTTTTCACACAAAACGTAGCTTAACATTTCCCCTGCCGCTCGACCGATCGTCCATTGAGAGCGATGCTCAGCGGGCTGGAAGCTGTCCTATCAGTTTATTGATACAAGCCATCGACTGGTTCGGCGCTACGGCCTCCAGTGCGAATGGCCTCGAGTGGCCCCGTGAGTAAACACAGCTTGCATTGTTGCCGGTCTGTTCCTTGCGTGCCCGGCTCCCTCGCTAGTTCCCTCGCTAGTTCCCTCGCTAGCCCACGAGGCGACCAGTCTTGGGACGTCTTCCGTGAATCCGCGGAGTGAATAGAACTGCCGTTTTCTTTAGTTCTCCCGTCTTTCCCTTCCGCCATTTCCTGCCCTTCTTCTACCCCCGTTTCCCATACCCCCCCCCCCCCCACGTGACGCAATGCATTTGAGAACGCGTATGTTATGTCATTTACAGACACACAGACTGAAGGAAAGGCACACACCGCGCGCGCGCACACACACACACACACACACACACACACACACACATACACACTCACAAACACACAACACGCACACCACACACACACACTCACACACACACACACACACACACACACACACACACACACACACACACACACACACACACACACACACACACACACAACCACAACACTCACAGTCTCACATTACCAGTTGCCCACCATACCAATTCCATACAATACGATATTTTTGTAGAATGAAGTCGTAATTGAAGTGCTAGAAATCTGATACTGAATCCCTCTTTTCCATCAATAATGGATGGACAGATATGGATGCTGATCAATTTCAGAAGCTGTCGCTGCGTGTTTTGACATTAATTATTCATAGGAATCCGTCATGGAATGTTGATCACAGCTATTATCAGAGTGTCCCGTCACCAATCGTGTGCTGCCAATCAACCGTGAACAACGACAGGATTAGGAAATGTGCATGCAGACAAAGACAGCGGAAAGGGTCGTCATGGTGTTCAGGATTGAAATGCGGTGCTTCGGTAGTGTCGATTTGGCTGGTTTTACTGATTTGATGGTCTAGTAACCCTTGGGTTTTTGCTTTAACTCCCACGAGCAGTCATTTGAGTTTCAAACAAATGGAAAGCAAAGTTATTTGTTACTGCTGTGATATTGTTACACACACACACACACACACACACACACACACACACACACACACACACACACACACACACACATCCAATAAAAGGAATATCACCAGAAGACTTCAACTTTCATTTTGCAAATATAACTAAGGATGTTATTGTAAATGATAAAACAAAGTACAATGATCTATGTATGTTAGAAAAATACTGTCGATGTAAAAACATTTCTTCGTGTTTTGACATACCACCATTGTCATTACATGAAGTATTTGATTATTTAACACACTTAAAACAGTCAGGGACAAGGGACTTAGATGGAATTGATGGCAAGATACTAAAAATCGCTTC
>CM065722.1:73443250-73450750 GCA_033310375.1 Conus canariensis | reverse complement strand
GAGAGAGAGAGAGAGAGAGGAGAGAGAGAGAGAGAGAGAGAGAGAAGAGAGAGAGAGAGAGAGAGAGAGAGGAACACTTGTCTTTAAAAGCTTTCGGAGGTTACTCTCACCTTTCACACCCCAGTGGAAAGAACTCCAAAACTCTGAATGGTAAAACAACCAAACAAACCAAACTCTATTAAACAGTAGATGAGAGGAGAGAGAGGAGTGAGAGATGAGAGAGAGAGGAGAGAGAGAATTCTTTATCTACGAGGTGATTATGCGCTGTTTTACATCGGTCCTTGCCATGAGTAAGGATTATGACATGCATTGACATGAAATACGGTATGAAGAAAAACCAAACAAACAAAGAAACAAAACAGTCACGCAATCATAACGGAATACCAAACGAAAAGAAAAGAAGAAAAAGTAAGGAGAAAATGATGGGGAAGAAGAGGAACAATGTGTGGGTATAATAGATATGTACTGTATAATGGACAACAATAAGCATGTATAAAACAGACAGTAAAATGAATATGACAAAATACACACAAAGTTTGGAACAGAGAGAGAGAGAGAGAGAGAGAGGAGAGAGAGAGAGAGAGAGAGAAGAGAGAGAGAGAGAGAGAGGAGAGAGAGAGAGAGAGAGGTGAGGGGGGGGGATAAGGTAGTTGAAGAAAATGACAAATAGGAAGAAGTAGCAAAGCACACACACACACACACACACACACACACACACACACACACACACACACAGAGAGAGAGAGAGAGAGAGAGAGAGAATTTCTGTTTTACATGTTACATATGAGAAACAAAAAGCACATTAAGCTTGTTTTTTTTTTTTTTTTCATTTTCCATCTTCTCTCGGAGAAAACAAAACTTTAAAGTATAGGACTGCAAAATTGAAATAATAAGAAAAAGTCAGTAAAGTTTGCTAGGTTTCAATTTATACTTTTTTTTTAAATAGATTTTTTTTTTGTCATTCCCGTCTCCGTTTTTGTTTTTCCTAACTTCGATCTGCCCCATAATTCTTTCTTATACCCTTCTTCCCCGTGTCTTCTTTATAATTCTGCCTACATTTTCTTCTTCTTTCTCCTTAGGCCCGTTTTTTTTTTTTCAAACATCCCCAGGGTCCGGTATTAAAAGATTAAATCGCCAGCGAAAGAGAGAGAGAGAGAGAGAGAGAGAGAGAGGAGAGAGACAGCCAGCCAGCCAGACAGGGGGCGGGGGGGGGGGGGGGGAGTGTTCACTTCTCCACCCCCGGGGGGAAAATCTAAAACGAATGAGGCGAGATGGCCTGCCAGACCAGCCCCCCCCCCCCAAAAAAAAAAAAATAGAAAGAGAAAAAAGGAAAAATAACAGAAAAAGAAAGAAAAAGAAGTAAAAAAAAAAAAACGAAAGGAAAAAAGGAATAAACAGAAAAAGAAAAGAAAAAAAAGGCGCGTCAAAAAACAAAATCTCTCTTCTCTACAAACTTTCTATGCTTGCTGCTAGCGCGCGAGCGGTGCATCCGTGTATCACGTGCGGCGAGCACAAAGAAAACAACAACCTCCCCCAACAGCAGCAGCAGCAGCAGCAAGCAGCAACAAGCAGCGCACACCGATTGGCTAAGTAATACTGGAGGACGGTGCAAAGCAAGCCGCGCGCGTGTGGATGAATCGGATAGCTACGCTTGCCAGCTTCGGGGTTTGTTTTGCAATGGAGTCTTGATTCACGTGGTCGAGCCACCTAACTGCTTTTCTTGATAGTGATTTTCTTTTTCTTTTTTTTTTGTTTCTTCCAAGATCGAGACAGTGTTGGTGGGTTTCTTATTATTTTTCTGAATGTGTCAGTGGATATGTGTGGTGTTCTTGGTGCTAGACGGGAGGAGAGTTCTGAAATTGTTTGGCATCGAGTGAGGAACGCCGGCTGAAAAAGAGAGAGAGAGAAAAAAAAGGGCGTACCACGTATTTCATGACAGTTGTAAGTCTCACGTGATTTCTTTTCTTTTTTTTTTCTTTGTTTTTGTTTTCTGTTGTTGTTCGAAGCTTAGAATGACCGAATCATACACACAAGGCGTTGTAGACCTAAGAAGGTACGTGCTAGGAAAGTCTGAAAAAAAAAAGGATTGAGACCAATCCATGGTATTTGACTTAGCATTTATTGTTCACGTGAAAAGAATGTTGTTGTTAACAACCTAGTGGCATCACATTACCTCCCTTTCCTTTCCATCACTGTGCTCAACTGTACACTGTACAACACATTCGTGGGTGTACGTCTTTCTGTGAACAATGAAACGGACTGGTTGACGCGCTCAGCACGCGGTGGTTTTATCTGCCGTAGGAATTACCATATCACACTGAATGCATTATGAATTGTTATGAACTCTCTCTCTCTCTCTCTCTCTCTCTCTCTCTCTCTCTCTCTCTCTCTCTCTCTCTCTCCGGTCCCGTATTAAAAAATACGAGACACACACTCACGCACGCACACACACACACACACACACACACACACACACACACACACACACACACACACACACACACACACACATCTTTCTATCTCTATCTATCTCTATCGACCTCTATCTCTATCCATCTGTCTGTCTGTCTGTCTATCTATCTTTCTATCTACCTACCTATCTATAAACGCACATAAAAGAGAGATTAGAAACAAAAGACTCGTAAAATATCCCCAATATTTCGCCTTTACCAAGGTCTTCCTCAGGAGGCTTTTATGACAAGAATATATATATATATATATATATATATATATATATAGAATATATATATATGTATATATGTATATATATATATATATATATATATGTGTGTGTGTGTGTGTGTGTGTGTGTGTGTGTGTGCGTGCGTGCGTGCGTGCGTGTGTGTGTGTGTGTGTGTGTATGTGTGTGTTGTGTGTGTGTGTGTGTGTGTGTGTGTGTGTGTACGTTTATTTCTTTCGTTTTCTGTACTTTACCGGCCGAGGAAGCTCATACCCCCTGGGGACTTTAATCACGGAACAGAGAAAAACAATGGGGAAGTGTCTTTTCACGTGATATCAAACTATGAGCGTGGGCAAAAAAAGGGAGAGGTGGGCCATGACATTATGGAGAAGGAGGTGAGGGAAGAGAGTGGGGAGGTGGGGGTGGGGGTTGAACGATTGGGGTGGTTGAGGATGTCGGGGAGAGGGAGGCGGGTGGGGATGGGGGATGGGCAATACGTGGTTATTGTTATGTGATGGACGTGTGAAGGGTAGGGGAGGAAAGTGTGTGGGGGTGGGGGCTGGGGGTGAGAGAGTGAGACTATCTGTGACCTGTTTTTTATGAGCTGATGACCGGATGGATACCTGGCTTCATTCTTGTCATTAACCCCCCCCCCCCCCTCCCCGAAGAAGACCTTGATGAGGTGGAAAAATTGGAAACAGTTCAAGAGTCTGTTGTTTCTATCTCTTGTGCTATGTGTGTATACATAAATAAATGAAAACACATATCTAACAATCTCACTCTCTCTGTACATGTGTGTGTGTGTGTGTGTGGTCTGTGTGTGTGTGTGTGTGTGTGTGTGTGTGTGTGTGTGTGTGTGTGTGTGTGTGTGTGTGTATATATATGTGAGTGTGTGTGTGTGTGTGTGTGTGTGTGTGTGTGTGTGTGTGTGTGTATACACACACAATATGTGTGTGTGTCTCTCTCTGCAAATATATGCACACACCCACACACCCCACTCCCCCCATACACAAACACGCGCGCGCGCGCGCGTGTGTGTGTGTGTGTGTGTGTGTGTGTTTAAGACAACACGATTCGTGTGTTTGACTGCAACCTGCACCCAGTGACTTTATTACAACGCTTCTGCCTTTCGGCTCGATCACTGTACCACATTATCTTTGTGTTTAGTTGGTATGGATGACACGTTACACACAGCATGCACCCTGCGTAAGAAATGGAAAAAAAGAATGAAGGAAGTAAAGAAACTGAGTGAACGATATTGACTGGATGACACGGGAAACGACTGAATGAAGCGCCAGCTGGCAGCTCTTCAGTCGGCACTACCCAGGTAGGCAGCCCGTTGTGTAAACGAGTGTTGATGAATAAGTGCAAATGGTGGATGTAAGCGCATTGAGTTGTGTAACAAGAAATGCGCTATATAAGTATTATACATTATTATTATTATTATTAGTTATTATTATCATTATCATCATGATCATTATTATTATCATTATCATTATTATCATCATTACTACGAATACTTACATAGCGCCTATCCTCGGCTAGAGACTAAGCTCTAAGCGCTTTACAATCCACACTCGTTTACACAACGGGCTGCCTACCTGGGTAGTGCCGACTGAAGAGCTGCCAGCTGGCGCTTCATTCAGTCGTTTCCCGAGTCACCCAGTCAATGTCGTTCAATATCGTTCACTCAGTTTCCTTACTTCCATATTACTTTCCATTTCTCACGCAGGGTGCATGCTATGTGTAACGTGTCGTCATCTAAATCAACGGCCAAACTGGCCTTCTCTTCCGAAAGTTGGTGATAGGATTTTTTTACGTGTGTGCAATGTGTTATGCGTGCGTTCACACACAGAACCTCGGTTTATAGTCTCATTCGAAGGACTGTATGCGAAATGCATTCAGAACCAATGTTAACTCCGAGGGAAAAATCCCCCTGTACCGAAACGGCCCGGCGGAGATTCGAATCTGCAACCAAAGGATCACCAAGATTACACAACATCACACCTGTATTAATTGCAATGCCATGGTGCTCACACAAAGCACAAAAGTATCAGGAAAAGTAAAAGGAGCCTATATTCAAAGGTGAAATCCAGCACGGTTTAAAGGCTGCCATCAAACACAGGAATCGTGCTGTCATTTTTTTTGTACTCCCAGTTCTTATAGAACAGGGAGTACTTTAGAATGGGAACGAAGAAATGCTCTCTCTCTCTCTCTCTCTCTCTCTCTCTCTCTCTCTCTCTCTCTCTCTCTCTCTCTTCTGTTGTGTGTGTGTGTGTGTGTGTGTGTGTGTGTGTGTGTGTGTGTCCGTGGTCAAAATGTGTTCCACTCGCTCCAGACAAAACTACTGGGCCGATCTTTCTGAAAATTTGCAGGTATGTTCATTACTGGTCAAGGATGATGTCCGATGTTTTAGTTTACCGTTATGGCCGTTACTAACGGCCTATAACGGCCTGTAACGGTATTTCTTCTTTATGGAATATCTCAGAAAGTACGTGGCCGATCTTTGTGAAAATTAGCAGGTATGTTCATTATGGGTCACGAATAATGCCCGATGTTTTAGTTTACCGTTAGAGCCGTTACTAACGGCTGTAACGGCCTGTAACGGTTTTTCTTCTTCATGGAATATCTCAGAAAGTACTTGGCCGATCTTTGTGAAAATTAGCAGGTATGTTCCTTATGGGTCACGGATGATGCCCGATGTTTTAGTTTACCCCGTTTTAGACGTTACTAACGGCTGTAACGGCATGTAACGGTTTTTGTTTTTTATGGAGTATCTCAGAAAGTACTTGGCCGATCTTTGTGAAAATTAGCAGGTATGTTCATTATGGGTCACGAATAATGCCCGATGTTCTAGTTTTCCATTATAGCCGCTACTAACAGCTGTAACGGTTTATCTTCTTTATGGAATATCTCAGAAAGCACTTGGACGATCTTTCTGAAAATTTGTAGGTATGTTCATTATGGGTCACGGATGATGCCCGACGGTTTAGTTTACCGTTATAGCCGTTACTGACGGCTATAACGACCCATAACGGTTTTTCTTTTTTATGGAATATCTCAGAAAGTACGTGGCTGATCTTTGTGAAAATCTGTAGGTATGTACATTATGGGTCATGGATGACGCCCGATGGTTTGGTTTACCGTTATAGTCGTTACTAACGGCTATAACGGCCCCTAACGGTTTATCTTTTTTATGGAATATCTTAGAAAGGACGTGGCCGATATTTCTGAAAATTTGTAGGTATGTTCATTATGGGTCACGGATGATGCCCGATTTTTAAGTTTACTTTAATAGCCCTTACTAACGGCCCATAACGGTTTTCTTCTTTATGGAAAATCTCAGAAATTTCTGAAAATTTGTAAGTATGTTAATTATAGGTCACAGATGATGGCCGATGTTTACCAGAATAGCCATTACTAATGGTTACACCAGCCCAAGACGGTTTTTCCTCTTTATGGAATATCTCACGCGTCTTCAGGATAAACTGGGAGTACGTTTTTATGCTTTGCATCTTCTTTTAGTCTTGTGTGCAACGGCACGTGTAACTACTCGCTATGGAGCGGTGCAATACACCGTAAGAGGACTGAACTTTATCTATGTATCTGTCTGTCTGTCTATCTATCTATCTATCTCTTACAATTAATCAATCTATCAATCAATCTCTATCTATCTACCTACCTATCTATCTATCTATCTATCTATCTATCTATCTATTAATCTCTTACAATCAACCAATCTGTCAATCAGTCAGTCAATCAATCAATCTATCTATGAATTTATTAATCTCTTACAATCAGCAAATCTGTCAGTCAATCAGTCAATCTATCTATCTATCTATCTATCTATCTATCTAATACACAGTCAATTAGTCTATCTGTCTAGCTATCTATGCATCTATCTTTCTGTCTACCTAACAGTCAATAATTAATCAATCAATCAGTCAATCCAACAGTCAATGAATTAATCAATTTATCTATCTATCAATTTATCTTTCTCCATGTATCTATTAACTATATCTGTCTACCTAACAAACAATCAATTAATCAGCCAACCTATCTATACATCTACCTATCTGTCTATGTACTTATCTATCTACCTATCTATCTGTCTAACTATCTATCTATCTGTTTATCCATTCATCTAGCAATCAATCAATGAATTGATAAATGAATGAAGGATTATGAATGAATCAATCTATACGTTTGTCCACTTAACAATCAGTCAACCCTCTCTCTCTCTCTCTCTCTCTCTCTCTCTCTCTCTCTCGATCCAACTATCTCTAAAAGGCCATATGAGCAAACAACAGACACAGCAGAACAGGCAGAGTGTTCATTCTGGAGAGTGTGGGGGTACAATTTTTGTATCACCTGGTCGCCAGATTACATCGAAGAAACTGGCATACATGTCAGAAAACTATGACTAGGATCTAGGAAACAGCCGAAAAGAATTTTCAGACCAAAGACACGAGACAGGTTAAACAACAACAACAACAACAACAACGACAAAAAAGAACAGCAGACAGCGGTTAAAGAAAGTCACACACACACACACACACACACACACATTTTTAGAAAATGGCCGAAAAGAGACAATTACAAACACGGAACTTAGCAGACGGCGGGAGAGCTATTTGCTTTTGGAAGAACCATTGGCGTGCCCCACAGGGACTGTTGCCTCCTCGCTTGTTTTTAGTGCCACAAGGTCTTCACGCTTCTTTTCTTCACCTTAAAGGATGCCGAAGGAGGCAGGAGTGGGGGTGGGGGTGGGGGTTGGGTGGGGAGGGGGAGGGCGATGAACCGGGGAGGGGGAAAAGTCG
>CM065722.1:73425750-73428250 GCA_033310375.1 Conus canariensis | reverse complement strand
AAACTACGATAACTCAAAAGAAAAATTACCGTACCGCCGAACGAGAGACAAACAATTTACAAGACAACCACGACGCGTTTCTACCTCTTTGGTCCTCTTCAGGCAAGGCAAACAACGTTGAAGACAATGAAAACGAAGAATGAACAATCACTTATCTCCTCAAATTGAGTGCAAAATGGATGCGGAATGAAAGAGAGGCTACTGGGAGGTAGACAATGCCAGTGAAGTGATAAATAATACTGATAACGATGATGATAATGATAATGATGATAATAATAATAATAATGATAATAATAATAATAAATGATAGTGAAGGCGATGATAAAACGTATTAGAAAATAAATGTACGGAGAGGATTAATACCACGTTTAGTAACAATTTGATGATAGCAGTTGTAGTGTCAGCAGTGGCTGTAGGGACAGAAGGGGAGAAAGGAGAGGGGTGAGAGGATAGTGGAAGAGCATGGTTCCAGTGGCAACTGTAACTGTGGCGAAGATGATGATCGTGATGATAATGATAATAATAATATGATGATGATGATAACAATTACAGTAATAGTAACAATAATTATAATAATTGTAATAATAATTACAATAATAGTAATAACAGTAATGGTAATAGAAATAATATCAACAATAATAGTAGTTGCAATGAGAGAAGGGGGGGGGGGGGGGGGGTGAAGAGAAGGAGAAGGAGGCGGGGGAGGCGAGGAGGGATGAAGGGAGGAAGGAAGATACAGATTATGGGAAAGGTAGAATCTAAGAAGTATACCAATGGCTATAGTAATAATCATGAAATATATTATTGAAAACTCTAGTGACGCGTTGGATACTCTCTCAGTGAACTGTCTTATAAAGTCGATCACTGGACACTAAGGCACCCATTGATCACTCTCCAATGACGCATTGGACGGTGTCTAACTGCTCGTCACACGTTGAACACTCTTCTTAAAGTCATGCATTAGATACTCAGTCACAGGACACTTCGTCACATTTGATATGCATTTGACATTATATGTTATGCTTTGGACACTCTTCACTATGCTTCTGACACTCAAAAGTCATACCCTGGACACTCTTAAGTCTTAAATCGGACATTAAGCCATGCAGTGGACACTGTTAGTCATGCACTAGATAGCGTAAGCTATACTTTGGACAATGTAAGTCATACATTGGACACTTTAAGTTAGGTGCTAGACACTCTGAGTCATACATTCCATACCCAAAGTCATGCAACGGACATTCGAAATTGTACATTGGTGTCAATCTTGAGACACTAGAAGTCATAGTCGAGCTTTGGACCCTTAAGTTATGCACGGCACGTAATATTCACACGATCTGGACATTCTGCAAACCACACTGTGAACGTTAAATCATACACTGGACACTCTACAGTCTAAAAGTCATACATCACACACTTCACGGACAACAAACTGTCTGAGTCATATATCGGACGGTCTATAAAGTTTATAGCTGACAAGCTGGACATCTCTACCTCGTATAATGAGCATAAAAACGCACATAGAAATAATCCACAGGTGGCTTTGAAGGGCGCTAGGAGAGTATTGTTTTGTGCATTTTTACTTCCGTTGTTTGTAACGACTGAAGAAGGTATATAAATCGAATATTCGTTTGTCTGTTTCTTACGGTGTAACAAATATCAAATGATCATGTATCTGCACTCTGTGTAATTATTTGCATCTTGGCTTATTTTCAGTAACACTGCCGTCTCTTTCAGTCTCTTTTTTAGTGGGAGGAATAAAGTATTCTAATTCGCTTACTCTGTGAAGCTTTCATCGCAGCTTTACTACCCCCCCCCCCCCACGCCCCATTTGTTGTTTTTTTTTGGTAAGTTTTATATGTTTGTGTGTTGTATTGAGTCTGAAGTGATAGAATACTGCGCTTGAAACTGAGATTGAATATGGTAAGATTGTGAGGGAAAAACAACAGAAAGATTCTAAGAAGAGTGTATTTCCTGTCTTTTCGCTTCCTTTCATTGTCTCTGTCTTTCTGTTTTTCCTTCTTTTGACGTCGATGAGGAAAGCAGTGTTCTATAGGCTGTGGTGCTGGACTGATATAAAAGAAGTGTTCTGTAGGCTGTGGTGCTGGACTGGTATAAAAGAAGTGTTCTGTAGGCTGTGGTACTCGATTGGTATAATGTCATGAGGCGCCTTGATAGTGGGCGTGTTGCCGTGGGCATGAGCGTGTGATTGGATTTGTCAATTTGATTGTAGGCGGCGGACGGAATGTACATTAGCATGGGCCACGTTTCGGTGTTACTGATCGACCTCATAATGTGAAAGAGAGAGAAAATGATGAGGCTTGGGGGTTGGGGAAGTGTTGGAGAGAGAGAGAGAGAGAGAGAGAGAGAGAGAGAGAGAGAGAGAGAGAGAGAGAGAGAGAGAGAGAGTGAGTGAGTGAGTGAGTGTTGCGTTGCGTTGCGTTGCGCTGTAGTGTGTGTGTGCGTGCGTGCGTGCGTGCGCGTTGTGTTGTGTTGTGTT
>CM065722.1:73403250-73418250 GCA_033310375.1 Conus canariensis | reverse complement strand
CTTTGACATCTGTGTATATGCTTTTAAGTGCATTGTACATCTTACCCTTTACACCTTTTTTCTTTAAGATTGACCAGAGTTGGTTTCTATCTACCGAATCGAAAGCCTTTTTAAAGTCGATAAAAGCAACGTATAATTTCTTGTGGTTAGAGAGTTGCTTTTGTACCAGAGAAAAAGGGTAAATATATGATCAGTAGTACTATAATTCTTTCTAAAGCCAGCCTGCACATCGTTTATTGCATCACAATCTTCAATCCATTTTGTTAAACGCTTGTTTAATATGTAAGTATATAATTTTGAATTAATGTTTAAAAGAGAGATACCTCTGTAGTTGTCTGGGTTGTTTATATCACCCTTTTTGTGCAAAGGTTGAATCAGAGCTTCGCACCACATAGAAGGGAAGATGCCAAAATCAAAGAGTTTGTTGAAAAATTTCTTACGGAAAAAGAGAATAGTGGGGGTGCAATACTTATAAAATTCCCCAATTAGTCCTTAGTCTGGACCTAGTGCTTTATTTGATTTTAAAGCCTTAACTAAATCAAGAATTTCCTCTTCAGTTATACAGACATCCAATTCATCAACGTTACTATCAGCAACAGGAAAATACTCAGCTTGAAGTTCCTGAGAATTAGGACCAGAAGGAATCAGCTCATCATTAAAGACTTGTTTGAAATGCTGAAACCATTCTTCATTGGATATTGTGTTTGGTACATGAGAACTACTTTTTAAAGACCTTACAGTGCTCCAAAACCGCTTAGAATCTTTGGCGTTTTCGTTAAGTGTGTTTAAAACTTGTTGTCTATATAACTGCTGCTTGTCTCGAAGTAAGTCTTTATACTCGTTTCTAATTATAGAATAGTTGAGTCTCAGTTGAACAGCATCGGGGTTGTTATTAACTTTCACCCGACTGTATATTCTCAATGCTTGTCTCACCTGACGGCGTTTAACATAGCACTCAGAGTCAAACCATGGGCTGTACTTGATGTTACCTGTGACAGTTTCTTTACTCATTATTTGACCAGCCATAAACAGACCTTCGTTTAGTTTCTTCAGTGCACACTCAAAATTGACATCAATCAATTCAATTGCTTCATGAAAGGTTGAATTGACCTCGTCAGACTGAAGTGCACTGATAAAATCACCTTCTTTTGCTGGATCCCATGCATATATTTTTAATTTGGTTACCTTTAACCTTTTTGAAACCGTCTCCTGATTCGGACTGGGAAGCATTAGTACAAATTCAACAGGCATGTGCTTTGATTCTACCCGTGGGGTTACTTTCAATTCACGGCACAGTGGAACTAAGGATTGGGAGGAAATAAAATAATCAATAACACTTGAACCATTGTGAGCGATATAAGTGATATCACCGCTTTTATCACCAGGCAGAAAACCATTTAGAATAACCAACTCAAAATTCTGACAGATGATAAGAGAGAGAGAGAGAGAGAGAGAGAGAGAGAGAGAGAGAGAGAGAGAGATGGAGAAGAGAAGAAGAAGAAGAAGAAGAAGAAGAAGAAGAAGAAGAAGAAGAAGAAGAAAAAGAAGTAGTGAGGAGCAAGGAGTGAGAACTTTCACGTAATAGTGTTAAATGATATGAGAGAGAGAGAGAGAGAGAGAGAGAGAGAGAGAGAGAGAGAGAGAGAGACAGAAACAAGAGCAACAACGACCACGCACGCACGCACGCGCGCACACACACACGCACGCGTACATACAGACACACGAGTAACACACATGAATCGAAACACAAATATGTACAGAAAGATAATATAAAGATATATGTGCACATTTATGTGCGTACTATGCATGCCCGTATGCATTTGCACATGTATTCAATGTAGACATTCACACACATACATGCATGCAAATACTTACATGCCCATACAAACACACACACAGAGAAACACACAGACTTACAGAGACATAGACACTAAGAGCAAAGCGCAACGGATGCACACACAAAGACGGCAGCCCATGTACTTGGGCATGAAGACACATTACTGACCTAAATCATACACATGCGCCTGCACTTACACGCGCGCGCGCGCGCACACACACACACACACACACACACACACACACACACACACACACACACACATGCGCGCTCACGCACACACACACACACACACACACACACACACCCCCACGCACACACTACACACACACACACACACACACACACACACACACACACACACACCACACACCGCCCACCACATGCGCGCTCACACACACACTCGTTAGTTAGTTGTTGGTTATAAGTATTTTGTTTTATGTTAATCTTCACTTGTGACTTAAGTAAAGATATTCACACACTTACACTTCCACAACTCTCTCACTCACACACACACAGGCACACATACTCACACATACACACACGGGCGCGCACGCACACACACACACACACACACACCACACACACACACACACACACACACACACACACACATACACACACACACACACACCCTTACACACACTTACATACTTACTCACTCACCCCACACACACACACACACACATTCACCACTTCACACCACTCACACACACCACACATATTCGCGTGCACGCGCACCCATACATATACACATGCACACATTATGTGAACGTTCGTAATTACTTCCGTACACATTCACCTTTTTTGGTCTAATATCACGAATAGTGGATAGACGTTAAATGAAAGACACACACACACACACACACACACACACACACACACACACACACACACACACACACACTACAACTACACACACTCACACACACACACACACACACACACACACACACACACTACACACACACACACACACACACACACACACACACACACACACACACACACACACACACACACCACACACACACACACACACACACACACACACACACACACGCGCGCGCGCGCGCGCGCGCGGCGCGCGCTCACGAGATACTGATCTACTTATCTCCACTCCAGTTCCTAAGAAAAGACGAGAAATCTTCCAGTCTGTGACAAAGAAAGGATTCCCCTAATCTGTGCCACAGTCTCTTTTCGAAGTGTCTGCTTGTGTGTCTGTTTTGGAAGGTACTGTCGGTGTGTCTCTTTCGGAATATTCTCTGTCTGAATTTCTATTTGAAGGTTTTTCTGACTTTTTTTTCCATTCTGGAAACGTCTCTGTCTTTACTTTTCGAAATGTTCTGTGTTTGTGTTCTTTTGAAATGGTGTCCTTCTTGTTCTGGTTGTGGTTTTTTTGGAAAATATAAATTTGATCTCGCTGCGGTCGTCCTGCATTCCGTAATTTTGTTTTCGGTTCTTTCTTTGCGCGTGTTTATGCGGGATTGTCCGTTTCCGAATTGTTGGTCTGTTTGGAATGTCCCGCTACTTTTAATTCTGTTTTTTTTTGCCAAAGAAAAATACACATGATACTGACATCTTTTACCGTCTCTGTATAACTTTTCTTTTCACATAGTGTTATTCTAGTCTTTTGAAATTGTGTATGTAATTCTGATTTGGCATTTTGATTCTTTTCTTATATTTCTAGTTGGAAATTTTTCTCTTTTTCCCTGTCTCAGAACTGCGTCTTTCTGCCTTTCTCTTTTGCGATTGGCTCTGTTACGTTTGTCTCTTTTGAACTGTTTGACGCCAAGAGCACAGACACAATCAGCCGTGTCCCCCTGATGAGTCCGATCCAGCGGACGAAAGGCCTAGGAGCAGGCAATACCAACAGATCTGCATTCGGGAGGGTTTGCGATGGTTCCCTTATGTAGCTAGTGAAGGGTTTCCATATTTAAAATATATTTTCTTAGTTTTATTTCCCATTTTCTTCACCTTCAACCCCCCCCCCCCCCTTTTTTTTTTTGCTTTTAAAAGTTCCGATCTTTGCCAAGCCATTACTATCATGACGGAAGAATTGTTAGCCTGCACTTGTTTTCCCCCCACTACTTAATTGTTGAACTGTTCGTATGTGAGTGTCTCTTTTGAAAAGGTCTCTTTGTGTCTTTTTGGATGTGTCCCTCTGTGTTCCTTTGGGAATGCTCTCTTTGGGTATTGTCTCTGTCTGTGTGTGTGTCTATTTTGGAATTGTGTCAGTCTCTGTGCCTCTTTGGACATTGTGTTTGTCTGTGTATATTTTTGTGACTGCCTCCGTGTGTGCCTCTTTCGGAATTGTCTCTGTGTCTCTTTTGGAATTGTACTTGTGTTTCTCTTTCAGAATTCTCTCTTCGCGTCTCTGTTGGAATTGTCTCTTTGTGTCTCTGTTGAAATTGTCTCTTTGTGTCTCTTTTGGAATTGTCTCTACGCGTCTCTGTTGGAATTTCTCTTTGTGTCTCTGTTGGAATTGTCTCTTTGTGTCTCTGTTGAAATTGTCTCTTTGTGTCTCTGTTGGAATTGTCTCTTTATGTCTCTGTTGGGAATTGTCTCTTTGTTTCTCAGTTGGAATTGTCTCTTCGCGTCTCTGTTGAACTTATCTCTTGTGTCTCTTTTGGAATTGTCTCTTTGTGTCTCTTTTGGAATTGCCTCTTTGTGTTTCTGTTGGAATTGTCTCTTTGTGTTTCTGTTGGAATTGTCTCTTTGTGTCTCTGTTGGAATTGTCTCTTCGCATCTCTGTTGGAATTGTCTCTTTGTGTCTCTGTTGGAATTTCTCTTCGTGTCTCTTTTGGAATTTCTCTTTCTCTCTCTGTCTTTTCCAAAGATGTCTTTGTGTGTCTTTTCAGGACTTGTCTTTTTGTATGTCTCTTTCGGAATTGTCTGTGTGTTTCTCTTTTGAAACTGCCTCTTCGCGTCTCTTTTGCAATTTTCTCTGTGTGCCTCTTTTTTTCTATGTGTCTTTTGGAATTGCCTCTTTGTGTCTTTTGTAATTTGTCTCTGTCTGTGTGCCTCTTTGGAATTTGTTTCTTTCTGTCTTTCTCCTATGGAATTGTCTCTATTTTGGGGGGGTGGGGGATGGGGTGGGGTATTCTCTTTATGTTTTTCTGTTGTCTGTGTCTCAGTGTCTCTTTTTGGAACTGTCACTGCATGTCTTGTTTAGAATTGTCTGTGTCTTTTTATTATCTCTTTGGGAATTGTCTGCACGATTTTCTCTCAGAAACTGTTTCTGTCAGTCTTTCTGTTTCAGAATTTTCTCTTTCTTTGTTGGATCGTCTCTTTTTTTTCTTCTAGAGAGCAAGATCGAAAAAGGAGGGCATACAACAACAACAACAGCAACAACAACAACAACGACAACAACAGCCGCGTTAACAACATTGCATTTGCTATTAGCGGTGGGTTCGAATTTGTGAAGACTGGCACACAGTTGTCCTTCACAAAGTGCAATTGAATAAAAATTTTGTTTTGCATCAGTATTTTGTAACACCTTTTTATTAAATAGGATGGAGGAATGGATGTGGGTATGTGCTTAAATTTAGCCTTGTGATATACAAAAGAGTTAAACAAAACTACACGCATATTGATGCTCTTTGAGCCCTTCACTTTCTGAACGCACTGACGACACACAAGCCACGAGAAACGTCTGTTGCTGTTGTCTACGCCTCACGAGAGAATGTCAATGCAGCGCGTGCAGACCCATCATTTGTATCGCAAGCATTTTATCTACAAGGCCATCTGACCTGACAGCTAGGGCCAATGGACACAATGAAAAATGTACAGATGCAAATGAGCGCTGGCTTTCGGTGTGATAACGAAATAGGACAGGAGATAAGAATGGAGGGGAGGAGGGGGGGGGGAGAAGGGGAGGGGGCTGAGAATTAGGCTGGATGGGGGTTGGGGGGTGGAGGGGAGGAGGAAGAAGGGAGGAAAGGTGGAGGACTGGAATAAAACAGAGAGAGAGAGAGAGAGAGAGAGAGAGAGAGAGAGAGAGAGAGAGAGAAGAGAAGAAGAAGAAGAAGAAGAAGAAGAGAGAGAGAGAGAGAGAGAGAGAGAGAGAGAGAGAGAGGAGAAAGAAGAAGAAGAAGAGAGAGAGAGAGAGAGAGAGAGAGAGAGAGAGAGAGAGAGAGAGAGGAGGAGGAGAAGAAGAAGAAGAAGAAGAAGAAGAAGAAGAAGAAGAGAAGAGAGAGAGAGAGGAGAGAGAGAGAGAGAGAGAAATTGTGTATTGTTTGTGTTTCATCCACTTGGCGATATCAACATTTTAAACCTGGATTCCGACTTCAAGAACCCTTCCTCCCCTCCCCCCTTTTCCCCACTCCCCCCTCCCTTAACCACTCTGAAATTGTTCCCACAAACAATTCAAACCTGGTCTCTTTGAAGACTAGAAGGTATCTTCCAGCTCATTTGCAGAGAAAATCACGAAACTAACAAAGGACGATTTTTTTGTGCTGCATGAAAGAGACAGGGATGACAATGACCTTCCTGTGTGACAAGATCCAGAGACCCATAGAAAACCGTCTTTGATGCTGCAGCAAGGAAGCAGTGCCAGAATACAGCAGGAAAGAGCCGAAAATTGGCTGCTGAGAACAGTGGTGGACATGGACTGACTCTCTGGGTGTGGGGGTGGGGAGAGGGATGGGGGGAGGGTGGGTGGGGAGAGGAATCGTCGCTTAAAGCTGCACATTGCAACGATCTCGTGGATCAACATATCAGTGGTGTCCCAGACGTCACACTACGTGTCTGCCTTATGCCATATTTGCACTAAGGGTAAGGTAAGGTAATGTTGCTTATAGCCCAGCCGACCACAAAGGGCCATATTAGGGCTGTCACCGCGTTGAATTGCGCTAAGGCGCTGACCCCCCCCCCCCCCTCCCCCTTCCGCCCTCTGTGATATTTAGTACTCTAGAAGTTCAGTTTGCCATGAGTACCTTGTAAGCATATCATATTTGTGATATGTACATGTATAAAGTGCACCCAAGTAGGGGCATCTGAAACGCACACAGACTTTGCTCCCATATTCTTTTCTTTCTTTCTGCGTACGCAGGCTGATACTCCTGCGGACACTGCCTGTATAGACAGGCAGTGGAGTTTTGTGTGAATGACCGTTTTCTAATCCCGCCATTAAGGCAGCCATACTCCATCTTCGGGGAAGGTGCATGCTATATGTAACGTGTCATCCATATCAACGTCCAAACTGGCCTTCTCTTCCGAAAGTTGGTGATGGGATTTTACGTGTGTGCAAGATGCTGTGCGTGCGTTCACACACGGAACCTCGGTTTATAGTCTCATTCGAAGTACTGAATGGGAAATGGAGTCAGAACCAATGTTAACTCCGAGGGAAAAATCTCCCTATACCGAAATTCGAACCCGCGACCCCAGGATCACGAGTCCGGCGCTCTACCAACTGAGCTATTCCGGCCCCCGCTCCCATATGTATGAATGTATGTACGCACACACATACAGACAGAGAGACACACAAATATACACACAGACACACAGACACAACACACAGACACAAACACAGACACAGACACAGGCACACACAAACACACACAAACACACACGCGCGCGCGCATCTGCGCGCGTGCTAGCCTGTGCACGCACGCACACACATTCACATGGTCTTTACACCCTTGGAAGTCTAGGTGTAAATAGAATTATGAAAAATGCGGAGTTGTTATTCCTCTCCAGGGTTCCCAGGGGAAGTCACCGCGTGCAGTGTCATCCATTTAGTCTGCAAATAGATATTGTCTGTGGCACAAAAACCCCGACAGCTGAGAGGGTAAGGGCACAGCACAAAATCTAGAAAATGGAAATCAGCCTGTGCGTTCATTCAGTCAGTGATTTGGATATGAGAGAGAGAGAGAGAGAGAGGAGAGAGAGAGAGAGAGAGAGAGAGAGAGAGAGAGAGAGGGGAGGGGGGGATCGAAAGGTGAGTGTCTGTGTGACGAGTAGGTGGAAATGGTGAGAGGGAAGGAGGAGAGAGTAGCTACCATCTCTCTGTCTGTCTGTCTGTCTGTCTCTCTCTCTCTCTCTCTCTCTCTTCCCCCCCCCCTCTCTCTCCCTCTCCAAATGATAGTTAGAAAGCAATAGTAGCTGAAATCGTGTCTTAGCGCTGTCACACATTATTCAGACCTTCATATATTTTCATACAACGACCATTTTTCAATTGAGCATAATATTGTATACACACACTGTAGGAAAAGTACTGTTCGGAATGCTTAGTTGAAATGATAACTTTGTTAGATGTGCTCTGAAGAGAGTTAAGCTGGGCTGATGTCATAGAGTGAGGGAGCTGTCAGTTTCAAACAGCTGGGGACAGCAAAGCTGAAGGAACGCTTACCAATCTTAAATTTCACTTCGGGATCTATAGGAATTTCCGACCAGAAGAGCGGAGAGTACGTGATGAGTGGTAAACGCAGAACGTAGAGGACAAGGATGGTGGAAGACAATCATCGAAGACATGGAAGGCAAGGGTGGCCAGTTTGTACTGATGACGCAATTTTACAGGCAGCCAGTGAATCTCCCTCAGCAGTGGTGTGCAATGTGATCTCGTTTTCTTTTTTCTTCAGGACCAGTAGCGCAGCAGCTGTTTCCAAATCGCTCAAGTCAGGAAATTTTGTTCTGCTGGCAAGCCATATAGAACTGAATGACAAGAATTAAGCCGAGGTGTAATTAGTGGATTGACAAGTCTGGACTTTTAACGGAACGCAGGCGATATGGTGGAGTTTCAAAGAACTTCAGCGATACACAGGGCTGATCTGATCCTGCGTTGAATCAATATCTGCTAACTCACAGCCTGCCTACTTGGTTAGTGAGAATGCCAGCGAGCAACATGTACACACACACACAACACACACACACAACACACACACACACACACACACATTGAAAGGAGCACCAAGCTGATTCCAGAGTCAAGACTCATTAGACACTGGTAATGAGAGTATCGTGACCTTTTTGAATTCTACGCTGAGGGTCTCGTGACTGCTCAAAAACGACAAGAAGCAGGAGTCCTAGATAGAATACAGCTGACCCCACGGAGGGGAGAATAACACACACCGCAATTGTGCGTTTCTCAATGTTGTTCCAGAATTAAAACCAGCCAGACACATGTCTGTGTTACGACCCGTCTGACGCACGGCTAGCGCTACAGGCGGAATCGGACAAAAAGGGAAATCGATGAAATTCAGCAAGATCTCTCGTACGCATCTTTCAGTGACATGTCAATTGCACCCCTGTTGCAATATTTAACCCTTTACGGGCCATTAAGCTAGGCCACACACGCGTCTGTGTTATGGCGGCTTTTCTGCAGCAATTCTAGCGATGCTACAGTCAAAATTAATGTTGCCTGTTAAAACTGATAGCTCGTTATCGTGGAAAGATTATGGATTTCAAATAGCAGTTTTTTTTGCCTCGGTCACACCACAGGTCATGGAGCTCCTTTCTTTTCCTTTATTTTTTTAACTCCCCTTTTTTTCATTAAGTGCATTACACGCCTCTCTTCATTGCTATTTTTCTCAAAATGTTCTCCCCTTATCTATCTCTTCCTTTTTCTTTTCTTTTCTTTCTTCTTTTTTTTTATTGCTTGTCTTTTTGTTCGTCTTTTTAAAGTTAAATTTCACATCAGAACGTGATTACAGATCATTTTGGATAATTCAGCCTGTATTTGATTTTGTTGTGCTTGCTCGGATGTCTTTGAATTGAGCACAAACTGTAATGGCTTAAAAGTGTCTGGGTTTCTGTGTGATTTGTTGTTAATGTAAAAAGGATACATTCGTCTGTGTCTTTGATAACCTAGAGGCTATGCATGAATTGGGCTTGGGTGCATTTGTCTGGGTTTTTCTTGGCTTGAGAGTTGGTTCAAGGTGCTTGTGTTATTCATGTAATCTTGAAATGAAGCAAGTTTTTCGGGAACATTGCTTAAGAAGTGACCAGGTCAGAGGCATTAAAAAAAAGTGACCTTACGTCAAATGGCGCAGGAAAATGCCAGAATTCTGAAAAAAAAATATATCATT
Organism: Conus canariensis; assembly: GCA_033310375.1. Lineage (NCBI taxonomy): Eukaryota > Metazoa > Mollusca > Gastropoda > Neogastropoda > Conidae > Conus > Conus canariensis. The sequence goes on along the minus strand of CM065722.1, from coordinate 73,408,386 downwards.
GAAAGGGTTAAGACCTGCTGCTGAACATGCACCTGCGCTTGCCCCTTACCCCCACCCCCTCCACCCTCTACTCCCTTTGAACTCTTCGAGCAAACTCAAGGAGGAAATGAAACCATGCGCAAAAGTTTTTATTGTGTTACCAGATCTCCCCAGGGAACGTCAGCGCGTGCGTCCTAATCCAATTAATCTACAAACATCTATCTGCCATGCCACGAGCTTGAGGCAAGTGAGGAGAGAGAAAAAGGCACGTGGAGGAATCGTAGAAGATGCAAATGAGACTGTTTAAAAAAAAAAAAGGGGAAAATAAATCAGCAAGTGCTTTGAATATAGGGGAGTGGGGGAGATGAAGTGAAAGGCTGAGAGAAAAAAATAGCAGGGAAGCGATAAGAGAGAGAGAGGGAGAGGAGAGAGAGAGAGAGAGAGAGAGAGAGAGAGAAGATAGAGAATGATATATATATATATATATATATATATGCTAATTTAATAATAAAAAAGAGCGAGAGCGAGGGGTCGGTGGGTGGGCAGCTTGCTGTTTAGGAGAGAGATCGACAGAGAAAAAGGATGCACGATGAAGGCAAGAGAGTGATAGAGCGCAAGTTGTTTATTGGAAGAGAGAGAGAGAGAGAGAGAGAGAGAGAGAGAGAGAGAGAGAGGAGAGAGAGAAAACAAATAAGCAGATAGATAAGAAAAAAAAACAAACAAACAAGATTTTCTTTTTAAAAAGAAGGCCTGTTCACCATCACCATCTAAAAAGCAGAGAAGATGTAAGTAAGCGTATCAAATATGCATGAAATTGAACCGGAAAAAAAAGTTGTAAAAGACATATAACTAAAAACATAAGCAGCTTGATGTTTTCACCACACACGCGGGCACGCACGCACGCACGCCGCACGCACGCACGCACGCACGCACGCACGTATAAACACACACACACGCATGCACACACACGCATGCACACACACGCACACACAAACCCTGACATCTTGCACACACGTAAAATCCCATCACCAACTTTCGGAAGAGTAGGCCAGTTTGGCCGTTGGTATGGAATGACACGTTACACATAGCATGCACCCTGCGTGAGAAATGGAAAGAATGAAGGAAGTAAGGAAAATGAGTGATCGATATTGAACGATATTGACTGGATGACACGGGAAACGACTGAATGAAGCGCCAGCTGGCAGCTCTTCAGTCGGCACTACCCAGGTAGGCAGCCCGTTGTGTAAACGAGTGTTGATTGTAAAGCGCTTGGGTCTCTAGCCGAGAATAGGCGCTATATAAGTATTCATTATTATTATTATTAAACACACACACACACACACACACACACACACACACACACACACACACACACACACGCACAGAGACACATATACAGAGAGAGAGAGAGAGAGAGAGAGAGAGAGAGAGAGAGAGAGAGAGAGAGAGAGAGAGAGAGAGAGAGAGAGAGAGAGAGAGGGGGGGTTGTTTTATTCTCTGGCTATTCTTATATGAAGAAAGTAGACGTCGGTTTCTAGGAAACCCCAAACAACCTTCAACATTGAATCCTTCCACAATTATCCAGGTTTTGCTTCTTTCAAATGCATCAAAGTATTCTCGTGGACTTCACAACACATTTCAGCAAAGCCACCAAAGTCCTCAGCGATTTTTGAGAGAGAGAGAGAGAGAGAGAGAGAGAGAGAGAGAGAGAGAGAGAGAGAGGGGGGTAGAGAGGTAGAGAGAGAAGGGAAAGAGAGAGAGAGAGAGAGAGAGAGAGAGAGAGAGAGAGAGAGAGAGAGAGAGAGAAGGGGGAGGGCGGCACATCAAAAAGCACTGAGATCACAGGGGTCTGTGTTCATGGGGAGGGAATGTGTGTGGGAGAGATGGCGAAAATAAAAAGAGGTAGTGAGGAGGACGAGGAAGGAGGGGGGGGGGGGGGGGGAGGGGGGAGGTGGGGAGCTGATCATTTTGAGAGAAAGTTTGGAGATGGAGTAACAGAAAGGTTGGGAGGGAGGGGGAGGTGACAGTTAGGAAGTAAAAACCGGTGGAAAGAGAGAGAGAGAGGGAGAGAGAGAGGGAGAGGGTTAATTTGCTTTGTTTGAAACATTTGCCAAATTAACTTGAAAACATGGGCTCTGAAACGAAGGGAAACCCCATAACAGCTTAGAGAGAGAGAGAGAGAGAGAGAGAGAGAGAGAGAGAGAGAGAGAGAGAGAGAGAGAGAGAGAGAAGCTGCAGAGACTTTTTTGAATTGACAATGGCCCACATACGGCCTTTATGACATGGGGTTACACGTTGATATTTGGAGCGCCGAAAAAAAAAAAGTATAGATATGCAAAGAAACAAAATGAAGTAAATTGTTGATTAAGTAGATGTTAATATCAGGAATCAAAATCATGCAAAAAGATACAGAAATGATGACGCACTTGATTACTAAAATGATGATGTAAAAGTAATCAGTAACAATATGATCAGATACACAAGTACCTCACACAGGAACACGTCTTCAGCGTAATAAATCATTTTCCCTCAACCTCCTTAACCAGCATCGTCCGTTTCATTACTATATAAAAGTGAAGAGACCGAAAGCGTGATCTAATGGGATCATCATGCTTACGCAAAGTACTTGAAAAAACTTCAAACATTAACGATCTTCACTGAACGTATTTATTCCTCTGACCTTTAAGGTCTCTGCAACATACTTTGCTGGCAGGGTTATTATCCTGTCATCGTAAGATGAGAATCAACTGTATAGGTTATTATTGTTTTTATCTGGTAATGGTACTTTAAAGCCGAGACGCCAGAGAGAGAGAGAGGGAGAGAGAGAGAGGGGGATGAGAGAGAGAGGGAGAGAGAGAGAAGAGAGAGAGAAGAGAAGAGAGAGAGAGAGAGAGAGAGAGAGAGAGAGAGAGAGAGAGAGAGAGAGAATATTTTTCTAGAAACGTTTGCCTAGTTAAGTTGAAACCTGATCGCAAAATGATGGAAAATTCCAAAACAACCTAAATAAAAGAATAAACGTTTCCATGAAGTTGGGGATTCCACAGCGAAAATCTGCAATGAAGTCATCAACGTCTTGGATGATTTCGGGGGAGCGATTGACAGGCCATAATTACAGCACGGAAATAACAATAATCTGCCTGTATTACAAAATTGAAAAGATCTCAGAGTAAACATCGCCTTTGAAGATGTAAAAAGTAATGTTGTTCTCGTTCGTCATTTGTTAGATGGATTCCCCCGTCTCCTCGACAAAGGTGCAGTACATCGCAGGTCCTCCAGTCCTCCGTAGAGCTTCTGGGCCACTGGGATTGGGTCGGGCCAGGTTTTCTCTCGGAGCGCTTGGTGGAGCGGGCAGGACTGCAGCAGATGTTCTGTTGTCTGGCTGCCTGTTCTGCAGGGGCACTGCTCTGTGTTGCCGATGCGGAGTTTAGCAAAAATAGGTGGTGTTTCAGGCGGTTGTGGCCTGTCCTGAGCCTGAAAATGGCTACCTGCTCTCGACGAGTTAGCAGGTAGTACGGGTCTGCTCTGTTGTGGCGTGGATGCTGTTGTTTCCACTTAATAAAAGTAATGAAACCAACAGAAATCAAGGAATGAGAGAAAACGCGCTGGTGGCATTACACTGTTGCAGAGAAAAGACAGAGAGGGTTCAGATGGAAACCGCTGTGTAGCAATTCATGTAGGTCTGTCAGCGTGTGTCCCTGAAGATCATACAGGTCAGGTGAATGGTTTGACATCACAGGACCAGAGAGAGAGGATGGCGCCAAGCATACCGACAGCAAGCTGCGTACTGATCAACAAAATTACTGTATCATCAAAGAGAATGGCTCTTAAAGGTTACGTACCATCCAGCACATCAAGCATGATTGAGAACCGAAGGGGGTGCGACGTTTGAGAGAAAACAACACAATTTATATGAAAATTAATGGTGATGATGCGAAATATGACAGAAATGGGCATATGTGTTTACGATCTTGATGTTTAAAATCCTACTGTAACTTAAATATATTGTACCTGGTTTATTGTTTTTATGGTACGGACGTATTTGATTTAATGATTCTTGCGAAGATCTTGTTGAGAACTGAAATTAATATGACTCCTCTCAGATGTTATGGAGCAGAGATTCCCATTCTTTAGAAGTTTTGCTAGGTACCCTTATTTGATTCATTTGGAACTTAATTTTTTTTTCAGAATGTGTACGGAAATGGGTATTGTTCTGTGACGATGATAAAGGATTTTACACATGCTGAGGCAAACGAACTGACATACAAAACACTGGAATATTGACGTCTCTGGCTTGGTCTACGTGGCTATCGCGTACCGCCACCACCAACCTTCAGAGAACATGTAACATCCACAGACTGTGTGGCAGTCAGTATAGCACCGTTACCCCAAGCTCTGATCTCTGTGGCGATTAGGCGACGGACCTCTGCAACAAAGAAAGACGTTCCGAATCCTCATCGTTCCTCATCTCTCCTCCTCCCACCCCATCCCTGCCCCATTCACCCCCCGCCTCCCCCCATGACCTCCTTCTCCCCCCAGTCCCTCCCACCCCATCCCCATCCCTGCCCCATTCACCCCCCCTCCCCCCATGACCTCCTTTCTCCCCCAGTCCCTCCCACCCACACACACATCCCACTCAAACACTCCTGTCTTCCTCTTTTCTTCCGCACCCCCCCCCCCCCCCCGCCACTTTCTTTTCACTCAGTCAACACCAACGCCCGTCTGTATTCATGTTTGCCTTTCTCGTTCAGGTATCTTTGACTGAAACCTGATCAGGCGTGTTCATGCCAGCTTATTCCAAAAGTACATCATAAACATATTTCAGTGTAACCTTTGCATGACATTTGACTTGACTTTATTCGATAAATCTGTTTCAGAGTTTTGCCCGATCGTGATCTTCTCTCCATCACTGCATCAAGAACATGACATTCACAATTGATTCCTATAGATTTTTTGTTTCTGTTTTTGGTAAGGATCTGTTACAGCTGAAACCAGTAAGACTTGTTTGTTTGTGACTTTACTGTGCTTCACTTGCTCGATAAATGATTGGAAAGCAATGTTTATATGTGACCAGTCTTGAGTTTTATGTCTAGCAAGTATGTTTGTATATATCTGCACCTCTTACTGGCAAACATGACGCTGCATGTGTAACGTAATATT
>CM065722.1:73393250-73395750 GCA_033310375.1 Conus canariensis | reverse complement strand
TTGGCAAAGCCCACCAGTGGATCCCTGGCCAAGCCCACCACTGGATCCCTGGCCAAGCCCACCAGTGGATCCCTGGCAAAGCCCACCAGTGGATCCCTGGCCAAGCCCACCAGTGGATCCCTGGCCAAGCCCACCAGTGGATCCCTGGCCAAGCCCACCACTGGATCCCTGGAAAAGCCCGCCAGTGGATCCCTGGCAAAGCCCGCCAGTGGATCCCTGGCAAAGCCCACCAGTGGATACCATTCTTCCCAAGCAGTCACAAGCATCTGGCAATCGATATCAAGCAGATCGCACGATACTCGAAGATCAGCAGTCCTGCTGTCTTGTATCGATCAATATCAATATTTCTGTTAAAATTCTAATTTGATATGGCTCCCAGCGGGCGAGTGGGCTGTAAACAACATGATCTTATAAGATCTAAAAGAGAAAAATAAAACAAACAGAGAAGAAGTGGATATCTTACTCCTAGCAGTTGTCGAGGCGTAATGCCATGTTTCTCTTGTCCATAAGATTTAAAAGTACCTTGAAGAAATCGACACCGGTCCTTGGAAGATGACACTCGTGTACCCGGAAGTAAGCTGTTCTAATGATACCTGGATTAAAGACATGCTGGTAGATGAATGAAAACCATTCGGATACCTGGAAGAAAGCCTCTTTAGTTTCTGGAGAAAGCTACTCTAATACCCGGTATAAAGCCAACGGTAGTGCATGATGGAAAGCCATTCTGAAACCTAAAAGAAAAGTCACCCAGGTGTGGAACGAAGCACTCTGACACTGCAAAAGCCACCCTGATAACTCCAAGAAAGCCACCGTAGTATCTGGAATAAAGTCCTCCTGGTAATTGGATAGAAGCCACTCTACTCCCTGAAAGTATGTGGGAGCGGAATTTCTGGCATGACATGTCTAGCCAACAGATATTCCAGCATGACACAGAGTCAACAGAAATTTCACCGTAGCACGTATACGCGCACGCGTATGGCCGACAGATATTCCCGCGTTACAGATAGCAAGCAGAAATTTCACCATAGCATGTATGGCCTACAGATATTCCAGCATCGCATATAGCTAGCAGAAATTTCACCATAGCACGTATGGCCAACAGATATTCCAGCATAGCATATAGCCAGCAGCAATTTCGCCATAGCACGTATGGCCAACAGATATTCCAGCATAGCATATAGCCAGCAGAAATGTCACCATAGCACGTATGGCCAACAGATATTCCAGCATAGCATATAGCCAGCAGAAATTTCACCATAGCACGTATGGCTAACAGATATTTCAGCATAACATACAGCCAGCAGAAATTTCACCATAGCACGTATGGCCAACAGATATTCCAGCATAACATATAGCCAGCAGAAATGTCACCATAGCACGTATGGCCAACAGATATTCCAGCATAGCATATAGCCAGCAGAAATTTCACCGCAGCACGTATGGCCAACAGATATTCCAGCATAGCATATAGCCAGCAGAAATTTCACCATAGCACGTATGGCTAACATATATTTCAGTATAACATAGAGCCAGCAGAAATTTCACCATAGCACGTATGGCTAACATATTCCAGCATAACATATAGCCAGCAGAAATTTCACCATAGCACGTATGGCCAACAGATATTCCAGCATAGCATATAGCCAGCAGAAATGTCACCATAGCACGTATGGCGAACAGATATTCCAGCATAACATATAGCCAGCAGAAATTTCACCATAGCACGTATGGCCAACAGATATTCCAGCATAACATATAGCCAGCAGAAATTTCACCATAGCACGTATGGCCAACAGATATTCCAGTACGAAATATGGCCAGCAAACATTTTTTCAAAACACGTATGGACAACAGATGTTCCAACATAGGGCATGGCTAACAGAAGTTCTAGCATATCACACACCACCAAAATGAATTCCAGCATGAGGTATGACGTGCAGATATGCATTTCTAAAGAACATTTTAAAATACATTTCGTACTTAGTGAAAAGAATCGCACTATCAAAATGATTAAAACAACAATAATGATTTAAACAATCTGGATGATTAAAGTAACGGAATGATCAAATAAGTTAAGCCAAGCCCAAGGTTCAAATAGCCTCATATGATCACACACTGAGCACACTATTGATGAGCATCGTATTTGTAAACATTCCAAACATTAATTGGCAAGGTCTGTTTTTATCCGATAGAGTCATCTTCATCATCTTCATCATCAGCACCGACATTGTGGCGTGGTACCAGTAGCCACCAGGAATGTCATACATACCTGCATCTCTCTCTCTCTCTCTCTCTCTCTCTCTCTCTCTCCTCTCTCTCTCTCTCTATATATATATATATATGTACACACACACACACACACACACACACACAATAATATATATATATATTATATATATATATATGTATGAATAAACACTTTTTGTCGTTGGGATTATTTACTGTAACTGTTACTGTTTAGTGGAGCAAGTTAGAATACCTCTACGCAGGAAGAAATGCC
>CM065722.1:73353250-73360750 GCA_033310375.1 Conus canariensis | reverse complement strand
GTTGTTGTTTTGTTTCTTCTGTCTTGGTTCCTTTCCTTATTTCCCTCTTTCTGTCTTTCTTCAAAATTTCTCATTCTTTCTCTCTCTGTCTGTTCCTTTGTTTTCTTTCTTTTCTTTCTTTCTTTTCTTTTTTTTTTTCCCTTTCATTCTTTCTCTCTTTCCTATGAACTTTTGTTGTCATTAAAAATTTTTTGTTCGTTCGTTCAATCATTTTTAAAACTCCCTTTTTTCTTCCGTTGATGTTTGCTTGCTTTCCTTTTTCTTTTCTTTTTGAATTCCAGTCGTTCTTCCTCTCTTTCAAAGACATTTTTTTATTCGTACTGTTTTCCTTGCTTCTTGCTTTCTTTTTCCTTTTCTTGTTCTTGTTCTTTTTCTTGTTCTTCTGCCTCTTCTCTGTTGTTCTTCTCTCTGCACTTTTTCTGTGTTTCTTTTTCAATTAAATTTATTCGCCCCCCCCCCCCCCCCCCCTCCAAGCTTTCGTTCTTTCATTTTGTTATCCCTTTCTTTCTTTCCAAGTATTTTATCTCGTTTCAAACTTTATTATTATTTGGGTATTTCCCTTTTTTTCTTCCCTTTTTTGTCCTTAAACATCTCCTCTTTCTTTCAGACGTTCGTTCGGTTGTTTCTTTTAATGTTTCCCTTCCTACTCTTTTACTTCCAAAACTTTCGTAATTTTCTCGTGTTCTGTCTTTCTGCCTTCTTTTTCCTTTTTATTCACGTGTAACTCTATATTTCTCTTCACGTCATATTTCAAAGTTTACCCTCATGCTTTGTCTTTGTGTCTGTCTGTGCGTCCGTGGTCAAAATGTGTTCCACTCGCTCCAGACAAAAGTTCTGGGCCGATCTTTCTGAAAATTTGTGAGTATGTTCATTACGGGTCACGGATGATGCCCGATGTTTTATTTTAACAGAATAGCCGTTACTAACTGCTATAACGGCTACAAACGGTATTTCCTCTTTATGGAAAATATTTGTGACGAAATACATTATGACGCATGTTTGACGTCGTCATACATCATGACGCGCATTTGTTTGTGACGTTTTTCAGCCCCCCCCCCTCCCCCCTCAAGCGTATTCAAGATAAACTGGGAGTACGTTTATATGCTTTGCGTCTTGTTTTTAACTCCATGGGGACCATTGGGACACCGCGTAGAGAAACATTTCACCAGGTTCATGCAGTTCTGTCGGTTGCGTGGGAAGGCTTGGGATTCTGCAAATGTTTACCATGTCCACTCTGCAATGTTGTCAGTCCATCGTGGGTGTCTTTTTTCTTCCTGTCTTCTCCTTTGTCTTCATCAATGAACAGTTCCCTGTTGTCTTGTTTCAGCATTTCGTTAGTACTTGTTACAGACTCATACCAACGTTGTTCCCTTTTCCCCCTCATGTCAGTAGATCTTTATATGGTCCGACATGCTGCCTGATGGCATGACGCACTTGTTCAGGTTGTCTGATGTGTAGTACCTTGCGGTAACATGTCATTTCAATGATACAGACTACCTTCGAGGGTGCTCATAAAATGTACAACAGAAAAAAAACAACAGAAATTGTCAACGTTTTCATTTAGCTCACGCGCGCGCACGCGGGCACACACACACACACGCACGCACGCACGCACACAAACACACACACACACACACACACACACACACACACACACACACACACACACACACACACACACACACGCACGCACGCACATGCACGCACACACACACACACACACACACACACACACACACACACACACAGCACACACACACACACACACACACACACACACACACACACACCTCTTTAAACAAATACTCCTCCCTTTACGTACATGTTTTTATACGTCATTGTCCATACGTATTTATTTGTCTTTCATTTGATGTCTCATCAGTCCTGAAAACGTTCTATGACCGAAACGTTGATGTTGTCTGTTCTGGGTTTTTTGTTTGTTTGTTGGGTTTTTTTTTGTTTTTTTTTGTTTTGATTTCAAATCTTCTGAGCATTCTCAAGAATAGTTTGCATTATTGAAACAGAATATCAGCAGTCAAAAATCATTTGTGTCATTTCCTTGGCTTGGATTCCTCCTTCTAGATCTGCTGTGACGGTCCATGTCTCGCATGCGTACAGGAAGATCTATGACGGTCCATGTCTCGCATGCGTACAGGAAGATCTATGACGGTCCGTGTCTCGCATGCGTACAGGAAGATCTATGACGGTCCATGTCTCGCATGCATACAGGAAGATCTGCTATGACGGTCCATGTCTCACATGCATACAGAATCTATGACGGTCCATGTCTCGCATGGTACAGGAAATCTATGACGGTCCATGTCTCGCATGCGTACAGGAGGATCTATGACGGTCCATGTCTCGCATGCGTACAGGAAGATCTATGACGGTCCATGTCTCGCATGCGTACAGGAGGATCTATGACGGTCCATGTCTCGCATGCGTACAGGAAGATCTATGACGGTCATGTCTCGCATGCATAAGAAGATCTGCTGTGACAGGAAGATTGAATATAATCACGAGAGTCAGGGCCCTGAGCTTGTGTTTCATGGACAAAAACTTAAAAGAAAAACAAGATGCAAAACATATAAACGTACTCCCAGTTTAGATCTATCTTGAATAGCATGTAAAAAACAACAACAACAACAACAACAACAACAAAAAACACGTCACAATCAAACCTGCGTCATAAAAAAAAAAACAACACGTCACAATCGAACATGCGTCATAATGTATTTCGTCACTGTGATAAGAAATCGGCGAAGTGCTTTCAGAGTTATTCCATAAAGAAGAAAAACCGTTTTGGGCCGTTATAGCCATTAGTAACGGCTATTGCGGCAAAATAAAACATAGGGCATCATCCGTGACCCATAATGAACATACCTACAAATTTTCAGAAAGATTAGGCCCAGAAGTTTTGTCTGGAGCGAGTAGGACACATTTTGACCACGGACAGACAGACAGACAAACTGACAGACAGCATTTCTTCGTTTCCATTGTAAAGCACTCCCTGTTCTATAAGAACTGGGAGCACAATGACTGTTCCACCGAACGAAAGAGACAAACGAATTACCAGACAAAACATGACGCGTTTAGACCTCTTCGATCTTCTCCAGTTTTGACGTTCATGGGGATGTTTTGTCCTGTCATACATCTTATAGTCTGGACAATGATGATAGTTTCCTTGGTGCCCTTGAGCAGAACTGTCACCGTTAACGAGTGATCCCGGGTGAGTGAACTGTTGAACGGTTTCTGCCTTCTGTAAATGGACTTTTAGAGCGCAGTTGATGGTATAGTAGATGCTCATAAGCTTGGTTTTCTGGACGCTTTAAACAGGCTTGGTGACATTCTGTTTACTGCCATGCAGGCTGTCGATTTCATCTGCAAATCGGAGGTTCCTGGTTGTTCTCCCTCCACCGCTGACTGCTGACATCAGTGCATCAGTCATGATGATTTTCAGGAAAGTGTTGAAAAAACATGTGAGAGATTGAAGATAGCCCCGATGAACGCCAACTGAAGTGTGGAACCATTCTCCCGTAACACTATGTACGAGCACTGCACTGGTACCGCTTTGGAGTACAATTTGCTGGATGGTGTTGATTGACGTCTCCTTTTAGACTCATTCAAACGCCTTCCTTAAATCTATAAAAACGAAGCAGTATTCCTACTTGTATGGGAATATTTTCTACAAAGAGTATTGCAGAATAAATATATGTTGATGGTGCTTCCGCCTTTATGGAATCCAGCCTGTTCTCATTAAAAATGATTCCTGCTTGCCGCTGTACATAATCTAGTCAGAATCATACTAGTCAGAATTATTGTTAGAATTACTTCACTGAGATGGCTGATTCAAAGTGATAGTGCAACGGTCCATACTGTGTCGCCAGTTTCCTTCCTTAGGATAGATCATGCTTAGTGACTGAATCCATGGCGTTGGCCGTTTTCTAGCGTGTTCGAGTTTCAGTTATCAGTGACTGGCTCTCCGTCATGTCTCCAGAGTTGTGCAGGGATGTTGCCATTGCCTGCAGCCTTACCACGCATCAGCGGTTTCACTGCTGCTGTGTCTGCTTCACCGAGTATTGTAAAGTCACCCTCGTTTGATGATTCCTGTATTGTCAGCACGCTTAATTCTCCTTTGTTCTGTTTGTTACAGTGTTAAGAGCGAAATTTAGTCCGCCATTTTATCATGTTTTCTTCTTGTGTGAGAAGCTTCCGTCTTTGTCCTGACTGGTACCGATTGTTACTCTGTTTTGTTTATCAAGTCTTTAACAGCCTCAAAAGCTATCTTTGTCTTTTTGTTATCTAGTTGTTTTTTTTTTTTTCTCTCAATGTCAACACCCTGTTGTTCGTTCGAACCAGCTTTCCGTTGCCTCCCTCATTTCCTCACAAATCCTCTTGTTTATGGAGCTATATTTCTCCCCCCTCGGGTCTTCTCGAGCAGCTTTAATCTCCTTCTGGTGTCACGTATCTTCAAGATATTGCTGGCGATCCATGGGTTCGAATTTCCACCGGCTTATTCCTGCGAGGTCTTCTCCCAGCGGGAATATTTGTATGGGCGGGGGGAATGGCCGGATGTGTGGTTAAATGTGTTTAAGTGTTGTTTACTACTGTTGTTTTTGTTTGTTTGTTTCCTGGTTTCTTCCCTCTTTCGATGCGTTCGGAGAACGGTCAAACAGTTATTTGCCGTTCTTTTGTTCCTCGTTTCAAAATTCCGTTTTTATTCTTTCTTTCTGTCTTTCTTTCCTTCTTTCTTTTTTTCCTTTCCTTCCTTTCTTCTGTCTTTCTTTTGTCTTTTTTTCTTTCTTTTTCTCTCTTTCTTCTTACTTTCAGGCTGTTGTGTTTCAGTCTTCTTTCGTTTTCGTCTTACATTCCCTGTCTCACACGTTTAGGCTCTTGCCGCGTGCCAAGGTCACCGAACAACTGACTAACGGGGCCGGAATAGCTCAGTGGTAGAGCGCCCCACTCGGAATCTTAGTGATCCTGGGGTTGGGGGTTCGAATCTCCGCCGGTCCGTTTCGGTACAGGGGGATTTTTCCCTCGGCGTTAACATGGGTTCTGACTCCATTTCCCATATAGTCCTTCGAATGAGACTATAAACCGAGGTTCCGTGTGTGAACGCACGCATAACATCTTGCACACATGTAAAATCCCATCACCAACTTTCGGACGAGAAGGCCAGTTTGGCCGTTGGTATGGATGACACGTTACACATAGCATGCACCCTGCGTGAGAAATGGGGAAAAAATGAAGGAAAAGAGAAAAAAAAAATGTAGGAAGTAAGGAAATTGAGTGACAAATATTGAACGATATTGACTGGATGACACAGGAAACGATTGAATGAAGCGCCAGCTGGCAGCTCTTCAGTCGGCACTACCCAGGTAGACAGCCCGTTGTGTAAACGAGTGCGGATTGTAAAGAGCTTAGAGCTTGGTCTCTAGCCGAGGATAGGCGCTATATAAACAGTCATAATAATAATATTAATAATAACGGTTTACTAAAAATGTAAAACATAAACGCAGAAACATTTCATTGAAATTAGTTGCACTGGTTCTTCAAAGAAATGGTTGTCACACAATAGTAAAGGCAAGAAAATGTTGATGATGTTGATTATGCACAATATTGATTATGCATCATCATTCAAGTGACTGTTTTCATTACATGTATTGTTATTCTACGGATGCAATATGCAGTCAAAGTAAAAGTTCATTGTAAGGCTAAAAATCTGAAAGAGAGAAAAAAGCCGACTTGTCTTAGTCTATAACATGAAGTTATCCTGCGCATAGTGCAGGACGACAGAGAAACAGCGTGTTTGCTTTTCAGGCCTGTACGTTTGTATGTCCACATACAGTTCGAACATTTTCAGCTTGTTTGTGTAAACAGAATCAAACCTGTGTCACTCGACCGACACAAACAAATGAAAGGAATATATGAACACATAGAAGAGACGCAATTTCACACAGTGGCTTCCACAAGCAAGACAGAAAAAGTGAGAGAGAGAGAGAGAGAGAGAGAGAGAGAGAGAGAGAGAGAGAGAGAGAGAGAGAGAGAGGGGGGGGGAGGAGGAAGAAGAAGTGGACAAACGAAGGAGACGACAGGGAATGTTGTGGGGAAGAGGAGGGAGGACGGGGCGGCAGGGAGAAAAGTGTGGAGAACAGCGGGGACAGAGACAGAGAGTAGGGGGAGGGGAGACGGAGGAGGGAGGAAGGGGAAGAGGGGGGCAGGGAAAGGGAGGAGGGTTCCACAGAGAAGGGATGGGGGGGGGGGGGAGGGGAAAGGGAGAAGAGGAAGGAGACAGAAGGGGAGGGGAGACGGAAAATAAAGGGTAAAGGGGGCGGAGGGGGGCGGCTGGTAAGACTGTAAACAGAAAACAAAACAACACAGAAACAAAACGAAACGAGACGAGACAAAACGAAACAAAAGAAAACTTAGCAAACAACAACGACAACAACAACAACAACAAAAACTATAACACATTAACATGGTGACGACAGCATTCCTGAAAATGATTACAAAGATCTATTCGCTTCCAGAGTCACAGAGGTGCGATTAAAAGAACGGAGGAACTCATCACCGATTCCATCAACGTCACATAAATCAGCAAGTCGCTCACCTCTGGGAATGGTTGAAAAGTGGGCTTTTTCTGGGCAGGGAGTTTATGTTAGCATCATCAGAATCTCAAACCTGGTTGCCAAAAAGAACATGGCAAAGGTTAGAAAATTTGTTTTTTTGCAAACAAAAACCGTGCGCGCGCGCGCGCCGCGCGCGCGTGTGTGTGTGTGTGTGTGTTTGTATGTGTGCGTGCGTGCGTGCGTGCGTGCGTGCGTGTGTGTGTTTATCTGTGTGGTTATTCGTACACTTCTGTAACCTACACGTCTTTCTGTGTTTGTTTGTTTCTTTGTTTTAAGCTGGAGCAGTTTGTGAGAATGCGATTGTACATATTTGAATCTGTGTCCTTCTCATCATCTTTTCCATCTCCTTTTTTCTTCCTTCCTTCCTTCCTTCCTTCTATTCTTCCTCCCTTCCTTCCTTCATCCTTCCTTCCTCCCTTTCTTCCTGTCTTTCTCTTTTTCACACGAGTAAAAATTGACTTCTTTCCACAAAACAAAATCAGACTGCTCAGAGATAGCGCCATGTATTAAAATCACGGGGCAACCGCGTTATGTGAGTGTATGTACTGGTGAATGTATTTTGTATGTGTTTTGTCGAGTGATATAGTAGCAGAGGTCGGCTGTTAACAAATTTCAAGTAGAAAAAAAAACCCTCTGGGGAGAGAGGGAGGTATTCAGAAAAGAGACCCCTCTCACACAAGTGTTTTTTGGCCCTGCAATCCCATGCACGCTATGGGGGCCAGGCCGCATCTAAGTCATGGCCCCTAAACCAGATGCCCTCCTGTGGCTAGAATTTTTTTTTTTCTGGATTCGAACCAGCAACTTTTGGAGTCGTGGGCGCCGCAAGGTATTGTCTTTTTTGGACGGATGTCTTACAAACATCGCTGACGGA
>CM065722.1:73340750-73345750 GCA_033310375.1 Conus canariensis | reverse complement strand
GCGGGCTGTTTTACTGGGATAACACTGTGTCCATGTCGTTTCCACTGATCTCTTCTGTCCATGTGTGTGGATGTGGTATCTGCATATTACACAGTGTAGTGGTCAGTTCTGCTGTGTGGGCTTTTCACCGGACATTGAAACTGTTGTTTCGAATCTCTCTCTCTCTCTCTCTCTCTCTCTCTCTCCTCTCTCTCTCTCTCTCTCTCTCTCTCTCTTCTCTCTCTCCCTCCTCCCCTTATCGTACTTTCCCCTTTCCTTCCCTGGGAGTCCCCTCACTCACTCGGACCACACACATCTCCTCCCCCCCCCCCTCCCCCCACGCCCACTCGTGTATCCTCATCTCATCCCTCCCTTATCTCTCGTCACAACCAGTTACACTGTCGTCGACTCTTGTTTTCCTTATCTACTGGGTGCAGGCTGGCTGTCACGGTTATCGGCACCATGACAGGGGGGGGGGGGGGGGGGGGGGGGGGGGGGGGGGGAGGTGGTGGTGAATGTATCCAACACCCTGGCTGTTACAGTTCAGCTCAGTGGGATGGAGATGAGCTTGTGTCTTGTGTGGAAGAACTCGCTCCAAACCACTTTTTCCATCCACCGCTGCCTTCTCTACCCCTGTCTGTCTCTCTTTCTTCCTCACACACACACACACACACAGTTGAACACCATTTTAATGTTTCAGGCCTCCGGCCTATAACAATGTGAGGTGCAGTGCACACATAAAGAGAAAAAAAAAAAAAAGAGAAATGAAACAAAAGTATATTTTTCGATGTACTAATAATGCTAATTTGTGAGGGTAACTAATTATTCATACTGAGTGGGATACGAGTTCTTCTCTTTTTTTTTCAGTGCATAATAGATATACATAGCAATATTTCTTGTAATATGCACATTTTCGTTTGCAACACACACACACACACACACACACACACACACACACACACACACACAACACACACACACACTACACCAACACACACACAACACATACACACCACACACACACACACGAGAGAGAGAGAGAGAGAGAGAGAGAGAGAGAGAGGAGGAGAGAGATGTGTGAATGACTCAATTCTGACAAATGTATTCTTAACGAAAAACTAACGCTGAAGATAGGAAAAACAAGCAAACAAACAAACAACCGAAAAAACAACCAAACAAACAAAACATGCTTAGGGTATCTGGTGGACGATATGGCGGTATTCACCGTGACGGCAGTGCAGAGTCAGAGTCAAGCGACAGTGGAGTTTACATTTCCCATGACAAACAACGGAGCAGGAAAGACTTGCCTGACGAGTGTTGTTTCAAAGAAAACTTGAAATTACTTATGTTTAAAAATATCATCAGCGCGTGCATAGGCACGAGAAGAAGTCCGTCAGCTTTTTCGTTCTTTCCGTCTGAACGTTCCCAGAATTCCCTACGGTTTTAGTTTCTTAAAAATGAACCAAGCTCGCTCTGTGTAAAAGGCGCGGTACAGCGTGCAAAGGGCCGCAACTTCCCCGCGGTGCGTGTCGATGGGAAGAATAGAGTGGTGTCCTTTGCTTGCGTCTTTTCCTATGTTGTGCTGAAACGCGTGGTGCATTATGTTACAAACTATGAATTCTTAAGTGCTGAGTTACGTTTAAGAGTAACGGGGGCCGGAACAGCTCAGTTGGTAGAGCGCCGGACTCGTAAATCCAAGGGTTGCGGGTTCCAATCTCCGCCGGGCCGTTCCGGTACAGGGGGATTTTTCCCTCCGAGTTAACATTAGTTCCTCCGACTCCACTTCCCATACAGTCCTTCTAATGAGACTATAAACCGAGGTTCCGTGTGTGAACGCACGCATAACCTCTTACACACACGTAAAATCCCATCACCAACTTTCGGAAGAGAAGTTGGTATGGATGACACGTTACACATAGCATGCATCATCCCCGAAGATGGAGCATGGCTGCCTTAAAGGCGGGATAAAAAACGGTCATGCACACAAAACTCCACTCCCTTCGTAGGGTAGATGGGATTAATACTTGCCTGTCCATATAGGGAGTGTCCGCAGGAGTATCAGCCTGCGTACGCAGAAGAAGTTTAAGAGTAACATTGAAAAGCTTTCAAGACATAGCAAACGGAATTTGCCGGATACAAAAAAAAGTAAATGAAGAAATAAATGAGGAAATAAATTGATAAATGAATAACAGTTAATGGAAGTAGACTGCGTGCTGAACAAAAAATGCTCAACGTGCATCTGTATCCTCATCAAATCAGTATGTTGGAAAACAATCCATCGGCATATATTTGTTTTCGTGTATGGGTAGTGACGATGCTTATTTCATATCGATATCATCGCACTATCATGTATTCATTTTCACCATAATATTATCATTGTTTGTACAGATTTTCTTTATTTCTGAAAGTAATTTTTTCATTAGTTTTTGCTCACTTACTATTTTTTTTTCGAATATTTTCTGTTTTTTTTTTTTTTTTTCGAATATTTTCTGAAGTTTGACGTGCCGTACAATTCTATGTGATATTAGTTTCTTTACTGCCTCTTGTAACTTTTGCTCTTTTCTTCTTTGTCGGCTTGTTGTTTTCTTTTTGTGCATTAGAATTCATTTGTCCTAGGTCATCGTAAACTTATTTTCCATTTTGGATTCACATTATTAACAACAACAACAACAACAACAACAGCAACAAGAACAACAACAACAAAGAAAAAGAAAAGCAAATAAAGTATGGTCATCAAGAAGTTAGGTTCGTTTTCTCACAGAGATTATTAAGTCACGCACGTGCGCTACTCCCCATCTGCAGGGGGTGCTTAAGTGCAGGCTGCAGCAGATGGATACATTCAGGCATCTTGGATTACAAGAATGATTAATATTCCCATTGTTGCTGTTTTCTATACCTGGTTTGCTGGCGCTTTTTTGTGTGCCTAATTTCACATTATTATTTTATTGGACGTGAGACGCAAATACATTTCAGATGTTTCTGTGCCTCTGTCTGGCAGTCTGTCTCTTTCTGTTTGTCTCTCTGTCTATGTCTGTCTTTGTCCTGCCTCATCCCTGATCTGGTGCCCTTCCTCACGATTCACCTCCTTTTGCTCTCTCTCTCTCTTTCTGTTTGTCTCTCTGTCTATGTCTGTCTTTGTCTTTGCCTCATCCCTCCTTCCGTGCCCTTCTCTCTCTCTTTCTGTTTGTCTCTCTGTCTATGTCTGTCTTTGTCTTTGCCTCATCCCTTCCTTCCCCGTGCCCTTCTCTCTCTTTCTGTTGTCTCTCTGTTATGTCGTCTTTGTCTTTGCTTCCTCCTTCGTGCCCTTTTTTCTGTTGTCTCTCGTCTATGTCTGTCTTTGTCTTTGCCTCATTTTCCCCTTCTCTCCTTCGTTTCCCCGCCCTCTCTCTTTCTTCTGTTTGTCTCTCTGTCTATGTCTGTCTTTGTCTTTGCCTCATCGCTCTTTCTGTTTTCTCTCTGTCTATGTCTGTCTTTGTCTTTGCCTCATCCTCCTTCCGTGCCTCTCTCTCTCTTTCTGTTTGTCTCTCTGTCTATGTCTGTCTTTGTCTTTGCCTCATCCCTTCCTTCCCGTGCCCTCTCTCTCTCTTTTCTCTGTCTGTTGTCTGTGTCTTTTTAGTGCCACGTGTTAAATTTTGTTTGACCATGATCACGTCCGCTATCCCACCCACCGCGCGCCGCATACCTACACCTGCACACACTGCTCACCTCTTCACAATGCCTACATCACACGAGCCTGCAACGTTTGCCATCGCTTTTCCCGGCGCTCCTCGCGCGACGTGTCGCGTACAAATACATGACAGCACACAGCACGCCCCAACACACACAACACACACACACCACACACAACACACATCACACAGAGACGCAACGTGTGCGGCTTTCGCGCGCCGCGCGCGCGCGCGCACACCACACACATACACACACGCACGCACGCAGACGCAGCCGCACGCACACACACACACAAACGCGCGCGCGCACACATACACACACACACACACACACACACACACACACACACACACACACACGCTCTCTCGCGCGGGCACGCGCTCCTGAGAGAGAGAGAGAGAGAGAGAGAGAGAGAGAGAGAGAGAGAGAGAGAGAGAGAGAGAGAGAGAGGTCCTTAGAAGCCCCCCCCCCCCCTACCCTCCTCCCCAGAAGGCAAACCAGGCCAATCACAAACAATTATCCATGGGCGCTGAGGACGACAAAAGAAAGCAGAGAACAGTTTGTCTTTGCTGGTTTCTTTCCCTTTAGGAGAGATGATGGCGACGCCCTAATGTCATGTTGTGTCCAGTAAAGGAAAATGAGATTAAGTGTTATTATTATTATTATTATTGTTATTATTATATTATTATTATATTATATTAGTTTCTATATCTGGCGTGTCGTTTTCGTTCTTGTTTTCACGTTTTAGTCTGACGTCAAATCAGATTAAATCTGAGATCTCTGTGTGTGTCCCTGTCTGACAGTCTATCTTTCTGATTGCCTCTGTCTGATTGCCTGTCTGATTGCTCTTCTGATTGCTGCTCAAATGCCCCAACCCGCTCCCCCCACCTTTTATTCTGTTTCCTGAATGATACTGGTAGCAGAACGGGGATGGGGAGGGGCGGGGGGGCAGAGAGAGAGAGAGAGAGAGAGAGAGAGAGAGAGAGAGAGAGAGAGAGAGAGAGAGAGAGAGAGAGGGAACTGAACTGTGAAAAAGTTTACCGCAAGGCCAACCGGCCTGTATGCAAGGAGGTACATGTATCATGTAAAGACACAACATGAGAAAAGAACTCACACAGACCAAACTATAAAGAATCCACAAAACAAAAATAATCATTTCCTCACTGCATTGGATAAACCAACTGGGAAATTGCTTTCAGGTATTCTCGATGCGGTTTCCCCATTTTACCCTTTTTATACTAAACAACAAAACTATTACCCAGTTGAAATATATTTTGCAGTTTTTTCTTCTCTTTTTTTTTTTTAAAGCATAATAAATAGACGTTGCTACAGAACGTGTTATAAACCTGCTT
>CM065722.1:73325750-73328250 GCA_033310375.1 Conus canariensis | reverse complement strand
GGGGGGGGGGGGTTCGGGGTGGTGGGCGGGTGAATCCAGCAATTCCACCCCTACCCCTCCCCCTCTCCCTCCGCTACTCACCAACCCCGTCTTCCTACTATTTCACCTGGCCAGTTCCGAAACTACATTCCGGAAAATCGCTTTCGAAGAAGGCTGTCCAAGAAGAGAGAGAAAAAGAAGCGAAGGAAACAGGAAATAAAGAAAGAAAGAAAGAAAGAGAAAGGAAGAGAAGGAAGAAAGAAAGAAGGAAAGAAAGGAAGGAAGAAGAAGGAAAGAAGGAAAGAAAGGAAGGAAGGAAGGAAGAAAGAAAGAAGGAAAGAAAGGAAGAGAAAGAAAGAAAGAAGGAAAGAAAGGAAGAAAGAAGGAAAGAAGAAAGAAGGAAAGAAGGAAAGAAAGGAAGAAGAAGGAAGAAGAAGAAAGAAAGAAAGAAGAAGGAAAGAAAGGAAGGAAGGAAGGAAGAAAGAAAGAAGGAAGAAAAGGAAGGAAGGAAAGAAGGAAAGAAAGGAAGGAAGGAAGAAGAAAGAAAGGGAAAGAAGAAGGAAGGAAGAAAGAAAGAAGGAAAGAAAGGAAGGAAGAAAGAAGGAAAGAAAGGAAAGGAAGGAAGGAAGAAAGAAAGAAAGGAAAGAAAGGAAGGAAGAAAGAAGGAAAAGAAGGAAAGAAAGGAAGGAAGAGGAAGGAAGAAAGAAAGAAGGAAAGAAAAGGAAGGAAGGAGGAAGAAAGAAAGAAAAGAAAGAAAGGAAGGAAGGAAGGAAGAAAGAAAGAAGGAAAGAAAGGAAGGAAGGAAGGAAGAAAAGAGCATAATGGTGGTGGTGGGTCATCCCTTGCCATTTTTTGCGTGTGGGATATTGTCTACACTGTGCTGACTGAGATAACGGCTTTTTTCCTCCACACCCCCCCCCCCCCCCCTTCCTCCTTGTCCCCCGTGTTTCCCTTCATCAACGTTTGATTGAAGGAAAATGAATAGTTCCAAATAAGTGCCACCTCCCCCCCCCCCCCCCCCCCTCATCAAGTTTACGCTAGAGGAAAACAAGCAGTGGCCCTCCCCTCTGCATCCTTCCCTCCCACCTCCACCTCACTCCACCCCCCGTTCATCAACTTTTCTTTTATTATGAAAATAAGTTGTGGAGTTCATCATTCTTACCCTCTGCCTCTTCCCTTCCACCTCCCCACAGTTCTTCTGTCTGTCTTTCTGCTCCTTTCTTTCTTTCCTCTTCTTTTTCTTTCTTTCTGTCTGTCTTTCTTTCTTTCATTTTTTTTTATTTTTTTATTCTTTCTTTCTTTCTTTTCAAGCAAAGGGGAGGAGTTCGCCCGTTCTGGTACAATGTAATCTCCCTCCATCCCACTTCTTCCTCACTCACGCGCGCACACACACACACACACACACACACACACACACACACACACACACACACACACACACACACGCACACACACACACAGAGGAGGCCTTCTCCCCACTTCCCTGTAGACCCAAAAGATCCGCTCCTGTGGCCACTCTCCCCCCCCCCCCCCCACCATCCATCCCGTCTCCTGCGTCAACCCACACCTAGTCAGTCAGCCCTTCCTCTCGTTGTTCTGGCACTGATGGTATCCATTCAGAATGGATTTAGCACAAAATAAGAGACAGGAGGGCGAGACAGTTCTTGACAGTAAATGACAATGACCAGCGCATCCAGTGAGACACTCTCTCTCTCTCTCTCTCTCTTCTCTCTCTCTCTCTCTCTCCTCCTCCCCCCCCCCCTCTCTCACTCTCTCTCTCTGGGAAAAATATTGTTGAACAACTTGGTGTTTTAAGATGTTTAGTAAGGGCTTAAGAAAAAACATAAAAGGTCAAGAGGTGAATTGGTGCTACTTTATGATGGTCTTCTATTTTGGGGAAGAAAACTATGTGTAAGTGTTACTTTCGTTCGTTGAGAGAGGGAGGGAGGGAGAGAGAGAGAGAGGAGAGAGAGAAGAGAGAGAGAGGAGAGAGAGAGAGAAGAGAGAGAGAGAGAGAGCAAACGAAATTAATTTTTATCCAGGGTAATGAGATAAGCAAATAACACATGCTTTTTTCCACCCAGCCCTGGTGAAAACGTAAATGAGAGAGAGAGAGAGAGAGAGGAGAGAGAGAGAGAGAGGAGAGAGAGAGAGAAAGAGAGATCTAAGCTTCTTTTTGTATAGACGTGATGTCAAGACAAAAAGATATGAAGAAACGTGCATAATAACTAAATATACATTAGACATTGCTCTTTACAGTCATGAAATGTGGCCAAGGCCACAGAAATGGGAAAATATTGCGACGTAACAATCTTTGGTACAATCATTGACCTATCTCGTATTGTAAGCGTGCGTATGCTTTAACATTGAAACAGGTGTGCAGCACTATTTATGTTATGTAGCCAAGACTATAATTGACAGGGAAACAGCGTTTCTTCTAGGGGTAAGCTGGCGTTCCACGTGAAGATGAAATTAATTCCATCCTTCTGCACAGCATTGCACAAATGGATGGTGGACGTAA
>CM065722.1:73305750-73308250 GCA_033310375.1 Conus canariensis | reverse complement strand
CATTATGCTGTAGGTGCAGCTGTCACTTCAGCTGATGCTTTGTACGCCACACTCCCAGGCCGCTCAGCACGGTTGTCTAGGACCACATGACGTGGCCAACACCACACCAGGTTTCTTCTCGTCACTGTTGCCAATATGCAGCTCCTTGGATACAGTTGGCATAGAGTGATCTGCCAGCACACAAAGTCTATAGATGAAACCAGCAGATCTCCAACAGATCTTTATGACCCTAACTCCACATTGTCTGGATCTTCCTTGCAATATTAGCTGCCAAGTCCAAAGACCCTCACAGGCCTGTAGGAGAACAGAAACGGTAAGAGCTGCATGCTGCAAAGTCGTGGCTTGGTTGATTAATCGGTGGAGGCTGTCTGATCTGGCGATGTAATTAACAAGATGTTCCGGTCGGCAAAAGTAAAGATGATCAGTATCGGCTGGATAACATCCACAATTGTCAGCGTGGAAACAATTTTGGGGGACCGAGGTAGAAGGCCGTACGTCAAATGTCAAGTTGCAGACAGAGCTAGGTGTATTTTGTTTGGGTTGCCCGTTAGGATGGTGGAGCAAAAAGTTTTGTCAAACAGCTGGAGGTCAATGTTTAGCTTTTCGCGTGAAGGAAGTTCAGCTGCTAAGTAGGGTTTGGGGTAGAAATCGTTGGTCACACCCTGTACAGAAAAGTAGTACATGTACACACACACTATTTCTCTATACCTATAAGTGTGTATTGTTTTCTATTGCACATACACGTACATACACACAGACACACAGACACAGACACACACACACACACACACACACACACACACACACATACAAACGCATGCATGCACACAAACACACACACACACACACACACACACACACACACACACACACACACACACACACACAGAGGAACACACAGACACAGACAGACAGACACACACACACACACACACACACATACACACACACACACACACACACACACACATACACACACACACACACACACATAAAGGCACGCACACACACAGAGACACACAACACACACAGAGACACACACACAGACACACACACAGACACACACACACATCTATCTATCTATCTATCTATCTATCTATCTATCTATCTATCTATCTATCTATCTATCTATATATAATATATATATATATATATATAATATGTATGTGTATACACACACGCGCGTGCACGCATACATACACACACTTCTGTATAGAAAAAGTCTCAATGTCCTTGAGTGCCTACACAAACTGATAAAATCAGCATGGGTGAAGTAGAAAACCAGCGACCTGTGAGATGAAGTTTGATGAGGTGTACATTCCTAAAGGCCACAGCTCAAGCAGTAGCAACCAGTTCAGACCAGCATCGCCTCTGAACGTTGAAGGGAATTTTTTTTTCTTTTCTGTCACGGCAGCAAGGCTGACTGATTACTTAACAGAAAATGGGTTCCTGGATGCGTCAGTTTCTCGAAGATTCCGGCTGTGTAGAACATGTCACTACGATATGCAAGCAGTCAAAGAGCTAAACAGAGAACACAAGACCCCAGCATCATATAGTACCCTCGGGCAAATGCATATGTATCTGTTCCACACCAGATGATTAAGACCTTCAGACCTTCATCAACACCTGTCTGAGGCGCATCTTCAAAATCAGATGGCCAGAGAAGATCCACAATGAAGATCTATGGAAGCAAGCAGGACAGGAACCAGTGGCCTAGCAGATTCTGCGGAGGAAGTGGGGCTGAATTGGACACACTCTCAGGAAGCCAACATCCAGCACCACACGCCAAGCCCTGACATGGAACCCGCACGGGAAAAGGAAGAGAGGCCGACCTCGCAGCAGCTGGAGGCGAGACACTGAGGCAGAGATAAAGAGACAGGGGACCAACTGGACAGGCATTCAGCGAGCAGCCCAGAACCGACTGCGATGGTGGAGTGTTGTCGATGGCCTATGTTCACCCTTGAGCTATGGGTCTAGGTAAGTAAGTACTCCACAAACAAACAAAAATCCCAGACTGGATCAATCTGGAAGTTGGCATCAGCAGTGGGCGATGCAACAGCCCCAGCATTAGTTGTGCTGTCAGTGGAGATCCTCGTGTTCAGCAATGAGCAACACAGGTTCAGCAACCTTCGGACATGAACACTGAATGTCCCGTCTCAAAGTCTTCATGGATGACACAACAGTTCTTTCCACCACCCCCCAAAAGGTGAAAACACACAAAACGTTGAACCAATTAAAGTTAGCTGCTTCGTCAAGAATGAATTTTAAACAAAAGAAATCACGAAGCTTCTCCCTACAGAAATTAAATTGTAGCTCAAACAGTTCTGTTCACTGTGGCCAATCAAGCCATTCTAATGGTGGCAAACGAGAGGCTCGAGAACTTTACAAGTTCTTCTGCGTGTACAGGCTGATACTCCTGCGGACACTCCTTGTATAGACAGGCAAGTATAATCCCATCTGCCCAACAAAGGGGGTGGAGTTTTGCGTGCATGACCGTTTT
>CM065722.1:73280750-73288250 GCA_033310375.1 Conus canariensis | reverse complement strand
AGGATTGCTCCCAGCAGGTTTGTCTCAGCAGTTTGAGACAGTGCATCTCTGGGTCCCGCGTGCACCTTTGGGTGTATCTATTTCTTTTTCTCAGGCCATCATGAAAATAAGGCATAAAGGGCTACATAATTTGAGACTTGCGAGAGTCAGCGTGGATGGATACGCCAAAGAGTTCCAGTTTGGTCAGCTGCTATTACACTGATCTGAATTCTTTTCTTCCTTTCATCAACCAGGCCCAAAAGGTGCAGAGATCTGCAGCGCTGTTCGGTATTTTGGCATCGTTCCCAGGGATTTATCCATTACTTGTACAACATTGGACTGTGTGATTCCAGTCTTCCTGTTTGAGCTTACAGCACAATGAATCTAGATAGAGCAGGTTTAGATAAAAAAAAAAAAATTCCCACAAGTAAATGTAATGTGTGGGAATCGAATTCATGACCTCCAATGCTGCTTGTCTGCAACGCTAACCACTTTACCACAGCAGCTGGTTATTTTGAACCTTTTTTATTTTTGGCAAGGCATGTCACACGATAAAATGCCCGTGGCAAAAAGCCAGGTCGGAGCCACTGCATTGCAACCCTGACTAGTAGCACAAAATTAATCGTCAGGGAGACCCAGCTGGCCAACTTTTGGCTGTTTCTTTTGGTCTTCTCTCTTGGGCCCCCAGGGCCAAGCGGCTTTGGAGAAAAAAAGATCGATCGGAAATGAAGGTTTTATCATATTAGGAATTTGAACCGGGACTGCTCGGTTCCCTTTTCCCAGTCTGCAAATTAAGTTTTATGTGAAGCCGGGCTGGTCATATTTAACCCCTTGTGTGGTCCATTGGCTGCGTTACAGTATCATCAACACAGAAACTGTTGTACCGACTGGGTTACAGTATCATCAACACAGAAACTGTTGTACCGACTGGGTTACAGTATCATCAACACAGAAACTGTTGTACCGACTGGGTTACAGTATCATCAACACAGAAACTGTTGTACCGACTGGGTTACAGTATCATCAACACAGAAACTGTTGTACCGACTGGGTTACAGTATCATCAACACAGAAACTGTTGTACCGACTGGGTTACAGTATCATCAACACAGAAACTGTTGTACCGACTGGGTTACAGTATCATCAACACAGAAACTGTTGTACCGACTGGGTTACAGTATCATCAACACAGAAACTGTTGTACGACTGGGTTACAGTATCATCAACACAGAAACTGTTGTTCTTGTCTAGAACACAGGATATGTGCAACATTTAATAAAGAACATGTAAAATTGAAACACATGTTGAACAGGTTTGAAATCTGACAGACTTGACAGACAGCAATCTCTGCAGCCTGCAAAATAAGTTACTCTAACACACACAGGTCTGTGGCGCATTTCAGTATATGCTGGTCACAGTCACAACACAAGTTTTTACCTGGCTCATTGGCTTGCAGATTTATTTTCTCCCACTGTCTTTGTTTCTCACGAACATGATCTGTTGTTTGAAACAGACTCCTTTCATAGTACCTGGTGTTTAACCCATGCAACACGCTGCTTCAGGGTAACAGGCTCCTTCCACAGTACCTGGTGTTTAACCCATGCAACACGCTGCTTCAGGGTAACAGGCTCCTTCCACAGTACCTGGTGTTTAACCCATGCAACACGCTGCTTCAGGGTAACAGGCTCCTTCCACAGTACCTGGTGTTTAACCCATGCAACACGCTGCTTCAGGGTAAGCTTTATATATGCATGCTCCCCCCCCTCCCCCGCCCCTCTCTCTGCGTCTCTCTCTCTCTCTCTCTCACTCACACACACAACACTCATACACACGCACACAATCACACGCACACACAGAAACACAGACACAAAAACAACAACAGACAGACAGACAGACAACACACACACACACACACACACACACACGCGCGCGCGCGCGCGCATGCACGTTTGCACGCGCGCGTGCACGTGAGTGTACACGCGCGTGCGTGAGAGAGAGAGAGAGAGAGAGAGAGAGAGAGAGGAGAGAGACAGACAGAACAGACAGACAGACAGACAGAAGAGACAGACATTTGAAGGGCGAAAAGAAATGATAAATAACTTTGAATTCAAGAGTTGCAAAGTTTTTATGAATAGGTAGATCCATGGAAAATAGATGGCTGTGTGGATACGCAGACAGAGGGGAGGGGGGGGGGGGGGGGGGGGGGGGGGGGGGGGGGGGGTGGCAGGCTGACATGCGGTTGGTGGGATAGGATGTACTTTATGTGACAAAATATCTCCCTTGCGACTAGTCTGAACAAATGTATAAAAAAACCAGGTGGCCTCCATGGTAGGCTGGGCTAGATACTTTATGAATAACTTGTGAAGTGGACCAACGGGAAACAAGTCGCTTTAGTGTAACTGGATACCATTCTTTCCCCTAGCCTGGGTGGGAGAATGAAACTGATATGATGAATTGTCTCTAAGGGAGTGTAAGCCTGGGAGGAGAGATTGAACCGATATGATGCATCACCTCAAAGGAAGCGTTTAAAGGCCAAAACAGAAAACTTTCGTCGCCACACATTGAATGGTAAGGTTAACGCCCACTTATCCGAATGCTCAAAAGTTTTTTTTTTTGTTTTTTTTTCTAGTGTTGAAAAATGTTTTCACTGCGAATTGCTCCATGTTTCAGTCCCCAAGACAAAGAGCTGGGAAAGGCGGCACTTCATGTCTGTGGGTCCAGCAGTGCCCCCCACAGTTTGCAGCTTGAACATCCATCTGTCCAATGCCTCTAGTCACCCTAGATATGAGAGCCAGGACAGCTGTCTTAGAAGATTAGATTCCTGCTCCGTCTGGGGGTTTTTCATGCGTACATATTTCATTGTTACTTCGCTTATGGTACTTGACAAAGAATAGTGTGTGCATGTTTTCAGTGACGCTAATCTGATCATTAACTTGACCCAACATAGTATCAATGGGTTGAAAACATGCACAGAAATAAAACACAGGAAGGTGTAGATATCTGTGCTGATCTAAAATGCATTTTATTGCAAACCTTGATCTCAAAGAAGGAATCAGGCACAAAAACATTTCTCTGGATTGTGTGCGCGTATAACAGTCACAGACAGATCCAGTC
Source organism: Conus canariensis (assembly GCA_033310375.1). Classification (NCBI taxonomy): domain Eukaryota; kingdom Metazoa; phylum Mollusca; class Gastropoda; order Neogastropoda; family Conidae; genus Conus; species Conus canariensis. The sequence continues at coordinate 73,285,157 of CM065722.1, read as the reverse complement.
AGAGTCTACATACACGTGAAGGATGGTGGAAATGTAAAGCAGGCACACTTATCCATATCAATATTCAGTCCTTGTTCCCTTTGGCACGTCTGAGCTCTACTTAAGCAGATAACAAGAGGCAGCATTTACCACTGGTTGGCTGCTCACGAACACAGTAAGCTCATTAGCAGCAGAGGTACTGGGCAGAGGGTCACATCATTCTCGCTGCCAAATACCAGTACAGAGACTTCGACGGTAACCATCTGTTGGATATGTCATTTGCCGTGAAATGCAGGAAAAAAAGTTCTGTTGCTTTTTGTACTCCCAGTTCTTGTAGAACAGGGAGTACTTTAGGATGGAAACAAAGAAATGTTGTCTGTGTGTCTGTCTGTCTGTCTGTGTGTCTGTCTGTCTGTCCGTGGTCAAAATATGTTCCACTCGCTCCAGACAAAACTTCTGAGCCGATCTTTTTGAACATTTGTAGGTATGTTCATTATGGGTCACGGATGATGCCCGTTGTTTCATTTCACCAGAATAGCCGTTACTAACGGCTATAACGGCCCAAAACGGTTTTCTTCTTTATGGAATATCTCAGTGACGAAATACATTATGACGCATTGTGACGTCAAATACATTATGTTCTTATGGTGACCTCATTTTCCATACCGCTTCCACGTTCATGCCTGTACAGACTTCGTGTCATTTCTCAGCATCTGCTCGATGCTGTCCATTTGCAGGAAATGTGTGTAAAAGAAGGGGGGAGGGGGGTGGGGTGGGGGGTGGTTAAGGGTAGAGTGAGAATAAGGAGATTAAGATGGAGTTGAAGTTTAAAATGGAGGAGCCACCTTGATCACAATGAATTTGTTGCAAAGGAGTGACTGCAGACTTCAAAAGACTGAAACAAGTGGCGACATCTCTGAACAACACAGAGGTAACGTGGCGGCTGTGCGGAGAGTCATTGACTGGGCTGACTCGGGTGAACTGGCATTAGATGGCTAGCTCTCTGTGAGCTGCTGGTGCCAGGACTGGAACAGAAGGACCCTGGATGAGTTATACACGGACCTGTGGGGATGAGCTGCATGGGAGAAGTAACTTGACGGGGCATGAAAAACAGGACAACGCATTGCCTCTACTTAAAAATCGCCCCTTCTTATTTGGATACCATTGCCCATCATTGCCCTGTGTAGTTAAACAATCATATTATCCAAACCAATTTATAGACTGCAATTTATCACATATACTTCTTTTGATTTTTGTTAATCTAACCTTTCAATACTTAGTGTTGACTGCCTGAAGGTCGCCAACCGTCCATTTTGAACAGAACAGTTTAGCCCCCCCCCCCCCCCCAGCCCCCTCTCCCTCCATCCCTCCACCCCAGCATTCCTATTGGACGGGTTGAATCCTATGCGCAGACCTGTTCGAGACTCGCGTTTACGACAATAGACGAACCGGTTTAGATCCTGTTCAACCTGCCCTCTGGAGGTAGAACGGCTCGTGTGCCAGTAGCTATAGAGACAGACACAGAAAGGTATATCAGACAGACAGACCGACTGCAATAGACAGAACTGAACTTGGGCAAGCACAGATGAAAGTATTTCAAGGGACAGGGCAGAAGGAATTAAAAACAACAACAACAACAACAACAACAACAACAAACAACAACAACAACAACAAAACCGAAGTAGAAGTAATGAAGGCCGGTACTTGGATTATTGGATGCAGACTGAATGGCAGGAAGTCCGGGTCATGGAAAATGGTCAGATCTCTGTGAGGCGTTTTGATTTCAGGTAATTAAAGGCGAGCACGTGATAACAATTTGCCTTTCACTGGCTGTAGTTCTGCAAGGTTGTTGTGTTTAGTTTCTTGATGTTTGAGTTGGCGAATGGAGCTATTGGCATTGATCTTCGAAATTAAGTTTAATGGTTGATGGGTTTAGCAGTGGTTGAAATAGGGTAAAAACGAGTAGCGAATGATGGGGAGAAGGAAAAGAGAAAGACGAGAGAGAGAGGGAGAAGAGAGAGAGGATGAGAGAGAGAGAGCGAGAGAGGAGAGAGGGGAGAGAGAGAGAGAGAGAGGAGGGAGGAGAGAGAGAGAGAGAGAGAGGAGAGAGAGAGAGAGGGCGTGGATGGAAAAGCAAGGTGGGTGTGGGAACGTTTGGAGATCGAAAGTGTTGAAGAAGAGGTAGAGACAGGAAAGGGTAGATGAAGAGAAAAAGAGATAGGAGAGAGTTAGAAAAAAAAAAACGAGACACACACACACACACACACACACACACACACACACACACACACACACACACAGAGAGAGAGAGAGAGAGAGAGAGAGAGAGAGAGAGAGAGAGAGAGAAGAGAGAGAGAGAAGCAGGTGGGATTGTGGGGAGGAGGAGACGGAGCCAGAGACGGAGTCACATACCCCAACAGACAAACCGATAGACAGGTTAGAACCTCTGCGAGTAAAGCGGAATAATTCAAGAGACTGGGGGAGAGAAAGACAAGGAAGCAGCAGTGAGAGAGCCTGATGCCTGCTTTTATTGAACGAAGACTGAATAGTGGAAAGTTCTCATAATGAAAAACTGGTAAACTGTAAACCCTTCGGTAGTAAAGGGCAAACAAACAATTTGCACTTGGTTTTTCACAAGGTTCAGCTGTGCAAGGTTTGTCATTTTTTTTGCTCTTCGTAGTACATTGCTAACAACAGGATAAGGTTAAAAGTGTTGTGACTCATCAAGCATGTGATGGGATCATAATAATTTTCATGTTTGGTTTAACTGTAAGCTTTCAACATTGTAACAGTTTGTATGCTTCTTTGTATGCCACACCCGCAGACCGTCCAGCAGGATTGTCTTCGTTCGTCACGACGTGGCCAAACCTCTCCAGCTTTCTTCTCACCAGTGTTGCCAACAGGAGGTTCCCTGGAGACACCTAGTACAGTACAGAGTGATCTGCCAGCACACAAAGTCTATGGGCCTTGTGCTATGAAACCGGCGGATCTCCAGCAGGCTTTGGTGGCTCTAAATCTCGTTTGTCTTCATCCTGTTTGCAATATCAGCTGCCAAGTCTGATGACTATCACAGGTCTTAAGAGAACAGAAACGGTAAGAGCAGCATACTGCAAAGTCGTGGCTTGGTTGGCCAATCGATGGAGGCTGTCGGATCCGGCGATGTAATCAACAACATGTTCCGGTCGGCAAAGGTTAAGACGTACAAAATCGGGTGGGTAACATTCGTGACTGTCAGCGTGGACACAGTTTATTTGGTGGACCGAGTTAGAAGGCTTGGTGTGTCAAATGTCAAGTGGCAGACAGAGATAGTTTGTTTGGCTTGGCGATCTGGACAGAAGGTAAAGAAGTTGTGTCTGACGACTGGGGATCAGTACTGAGGTTGTTTTTTTTTTTTTTTTTTTTTTTTTTTTTTTTTTTTTTTTTTGCATGAAGCAAATTCATGTGGTATGTGGGATTGATCGGGAGAAAATTTGGCCACATCCTGTACAGAAAATAATACACAGGCGCAAGCACGCACGCACGTGAACGCATGCACAGACATTCTATCTGTCTATCTATCTGTCTATCTATCTATCTATCTATCCATCCATCTATCTATCTATCTATCTCTATTTATTTGTTATCTCTATTTGTCTGTCTGTCTGTCTATCTAACTATCTATCTATGAACCGCATGGGCAACTTGAGGACTCGCCAATGTGGAATTTTGTGAACATGTGAAGTCTCAGTCTAGAAGAACGCTAATTGCTGAATTTCACGAACGTTGTTTTGGGACGACAGTTTGTCACGGGACTGTGGCACCGCCTGTCAACAAGCACATCGGCTTCATCACCACCTTCCAGTCTCCTGATCCCAGCGCGATATCATTATTCTGTAACGAAGGCGTCAACAAAAAATAGGTTACGCGTTGTCATTGACAACAACGGTTCCGGGTCTTATTGGGGATGGAGAGCTAGTTCGTCAATAGAGCACAGACAAGGAAGATTGAATAATAATGTGCTGTAGTATTCGTTTGGGGGAGAGAGAGAGAGAGAGAGAGAGAGAGAGAGAGAGAGAGAGAGAGGAGAGAGGGAGGATGAGGAGAGAGAGAGAGAGAGAAAGTGAGAGTAGGGGAGGATGAGAGAGAAAAGAGAGAGAGAGAGTGGAGAGAGAGAGAGGAGAAGATGAGAGAGAAGAGAGTAGAGAAGAGTGGTGGAAAGGGCAGACAGATGGACAGACAAAGAGTGAGGGACAGATTTGTATGAACGGACAGCAGACAAGCAGACAAGCAGTCAAAGCAGACTAGAGCAGAGACTACAATACATAAATTAATCACGTTTCTAACTGTTCATCCTCCCATCCGCCTCTCACCTGTCCCCCTTCAGTCACTGTCCCTCACTGCTTTCTCTTGATCTCTTTATTCACATGTCTGCCTACTTGCACATCTCCC
>CM065722.1:73275750-73278250 GCA_033310375.1 Conus canariensis | reverse complement strand
TCTTTATTTCCTCTATTCCCCCCCCCCCCCCCCCCCCCTTGCGACTACCCCCGCACCCTCTGCTCTGAAGGAAAAACAAACGTGGTTCAGTTCTCTTGGTTTGAATGTGTCTCAAGGGGATGAGATGTTGAATAGTGTTAGACGTATGAAAGGCTTCAGATATACGATGTTGTAGGATCACCCAAACGGAGGCATGTATGTACATATGCATACGCATGAGCCTGTGCACGAACACACTTGTATTAAAAAAAGTGCATGCGCATACACACACACACACACACACACACACACACACACACACGCACAAAGACACACACACACACACACACACACACACACACACACACACACACACTCACACACACACACAAACACGCGCGCGCACGCACGCACGCACGCACCGCGCGCACGCACACACACACACACACCACCCACACACACACCCCCACACACGCACACACACACACCTATGCACCGACACATGTACATACACATGCACATACACAACACATACACACAAACGCACAGTCACACACACACACACATGTACACACACACACACACACACACACACACACACATTTTGTTTTCAATGTTATATCTCCACACACACACATACACGCGCGCGCGGGCGCGCGCGTGCCCGCACGCACACACACACACACACACACACACACACACACACACACACACACACACGCACGCACGCACGAACGCACACACACACACGCACGCACGCACGCACGGACACACACACGCACGCACACACACTTTTTTCTCAATGTTCTCTCAGTTTCAATCTCTCTTCTCCCGTGTTCACCCCATCAGACCCAAGACAAAGAGACCTGAAAGAAACGTAAGCACCCTGAACCAACCGTTCACCCTCCCCAGAGTCCTCCAAGTTTTTCCCCTTTCCCCCTTTTTATCTCCCCATCCGCCACCCCGCCCCCCCCCCCCCCCCCCCCCCCCTCACCGGCCTTCCTCTGTGCAGACTGTGAAATCCAACAACTTTCGTTATCGCTTGAATAGTAACGCGTGAAGCCGACCGTTCCTGTCACAACCCCCCCGAGAAATTTGTCTTACCTTTGAAATCTCTTTTCGTCCGTCTGTGTCTGCTTGTATGCTTTTCTTTGTGTCTGTCTGTGCCTGTCTGTATGCTCCATCTGCATGTCTGACGGTCTACATTCTCTGCATTTCTTTCACAGTCTCTTTTTCTGTGTGTCTGTCTGTCTCTGTCTGTCTGTCTGTATCTCTGTCTCTCTGTCTTTGTCTGTCTGTCTGTCTGTCTGTCTGTCTGTCTGTCTCTCTCTCTCTCTCTCTCTGCGTTTAAAAGAAGAAAAGTTATCAACAATGGAAAATATAACCGATTAAAAAAAAAAGTAACACATTGATCGAATCATGTTTGTATACGTCGAATCTGTTTTCAGGGTCTGTCCTTTCATCTGTCTGTCACTCTCAGATCCCCCCCCCCCCCTCTCTCTCTCTCTCTCTCTCTCTCTCTGTCAACAATTCATTCCTTACATTAATTTCTATAGCTTAAGATCCTAGGACAAGCTGGGTAAGACGAGAAAAAATTTTTACTTATCTTTTTTTTTTAAAATTCCGATGGCATACAGATAAAAACTGCGACTAACAAACAAACAAACAGAAACAAGACAGACCAAAACAAAACCAACAGAAAACAAATGTTCTGTGACTCTTATCGACCTCCGTGAAACAACTGTTTGTGAGATAGCGAATGAGTAATTTCCGTAAGAAGAAACACTTTTGACACCCCCCCCCCCCCCCTCTCCCCCAAACACACACACACACACACTTCGTAACTTGTAACAATCCTCAGCATGTAACTTCAAGACTGGTCCAGAAGTACGAGCAGAGAACATGAACACAGAGAAGAATGAAAACTGGGGGTGAGAGAAAAAGAAAAGGCAGGAGGTATGAGGAGCAGAAGTCGATAGCGAGAAAACAGCTCCCAGAAAAGAAAGGAGAGATGGTTTTTAGGTGTTTGTCATTTGCTCAGTTTTCTTCTTTTTTTTTTTTTTTTTCATTATATCTGCCTTGAGGAAATGCTATGATTAGACCTCCCTAATCATAGAACTTCCTCTAGGCAGCGATGAAAAAAATTCCATTTCGAAAATTTTTCTTTCTCCCCTGTCTCTCTCTGTCTCTGTTTCTGTCTGTCTGTCTGTCTTGCTCTCTCTCTCTCTCTCTCTGTCTGTCTGTCTGTCTGTCTCTGTCTGTCTGTCTGTCTCTCCCTCTCTCTCTCTCTCTCTTGCTTTCTCTCTCTTTGTCTGTCTGTCTGTCTGTCTGTCTCTCCTCTCTCTCTCTCTTACCCTGTCTGTCTCTGTCTGTCTGTCTGCCTGTCTGTCCCCCCCTCTCTCTCTTACTCTGTCTGTCTCTGTCTGTCTGTCTGTCTCTCTCCCTCTCTCTCTCTCTCTCTCTCTCTCTCTCTCTCTGTGCGCCTACACGTACACTCTTTTTTGGTCTGATTTTTCGTGAT
>CM065722.1:73255750-73270750 GCA_033310375.1 Conus canariensis | reverse complement strand
CGCTCAGTAATGAGTGCCTCTGCCGGGAATCAAACACACATCCCCCACGACCACAAGTCCACACCACTCACTAACTACTGCACTTCGGGGGCTGGCTATTTGTTAGGTACGTCACACGATAAAACGTCTGCAGCAAAAGCCGAAGCCATTGCAACGCAGGCTTGATTGGTGACACGAATATTAATCATCAGGGAGGACCACCTGGCCGAGCTTTGGTCTGTTTCTTTAGGCCTTTTCTCTCCGGGCCACAGGACCAAGAGTTCTGGGACAGATCGATTGGATGTGAAGGTTTTATAACATTAAGAATCTGACACAGGACAGCCTGGCCCCAATCTTCCGCTCTGCTAATTAAGTTTCACGTGAAGCAGGCATAATTACGTGTCAGTCTGTGGTGTCGTTTGCTGGTGCATGGCGTCAGTGTCAGAGAATATGTTTCTTTATTCTACAACACACTCAAAGAAAGAAGCACGTCCAATGGATTTGTCTACACCGACGACTCGACGCGAACTCACGGTGGGACATTAACGGGAAATGGAAACAGATTAACTCAAGGGTTGCAGGACTGTTTTATTTGAGACAAACAACGATCGGTGAGAATGAAGATGACAGAGGTGATCTTACAGGGTTCCATTGTGATTAGACACTACTTCACTGATCTGTATTCTAAACTTTCTTTCGTAATTTTTTTTTTCAGTGTTAGCCAGGCCAGGAGAAATACAGACACATGCAGTGCTGTGGCAACATTTCCAGAGATGCATCCATTAAGCATAGGAAACTGGACTGTGGGATCCTGCACGCTAATCATTGCACCACAGGGGTTGGTAATCTGGAATTGTTTTGTGCTAGGCATGTCACACAATACAATGATGACCTCCAAAAGCCAGCTCAGAACCGTTGAATTGCAAACCTGACCAGTATCAGGAAATTATTCGTCACGAAGACACAGCTGGGCAAGGTTTCATCCGTTTCTTTTGGTCTTGAGTCTTAGCCCCCCCCCCCCCCCCCCCCCCCGCCTCCCCGCCTCCCCAGGACCGAGCGGTTTTGGAACAGATCGATCAGAAATGAACGTTTTATCGTGTTAGGAATCTGAAGCAGGACCGCTTGGTGCTCATCTCCCAGTTCGAAAAATTAAGTTTCACACAAAACATGCTTAGTCACGTGTTCATCTAATGCCCTATCCTTTGGCTTGCTTACAATGTCAATACAACACGCACGCGCGCGCGCGCGCGCGCGCGCGCGCACACACACACACACACACACACACACACACACACACACACCACACTCACACGCACATGTACACACACACATACACACACAGCCACGCACACACATGCACACACACAAACATACATCAGACAAACTAGCACACCGACACACAGACACAACTCACACACACACACACACGTGTACACACACGCATACACACATACATACACAGCCATGCACACACAACAACACACACACCACGACACACCCCAGACCGTTATGCACACAGACACACACGCAGGCACACACACACACAGATGCATGCACTCACACGCGTGCATGCACGTGCACGCGCGCGCACGCACACACACACACACACACACACACACACACACACACACACAGCACGCGCGCGCGCGCGCACGAAAGAGGGAAAGGTAAAGAGAGAGAGAGAGAGAGAGGGAGCGAAGAGGAATGATAGGCAGATAATGACGTTGGATTCAAGATATGCGAAGTACCCATGTGTGAATCTGATTTGTTAGAGTAGCATGGAATTGCTAGATCGCTGGATAGATGGATGGCTGTGTGGTTACAAACGCAGAGGGGAGACAGACTGATAGGTAGTTGGCGGGTGATAGTGTACTTTAGGCGACAGAGTGGTCTCCCTTGCGACCTGTCTGAACATGTTTATGGACTAAGTGGTCTCTATGGCAGACTGGGTTAGACACATTATGACGCAATGACCCATAAAACACTTATCCAAATCATTTAAAGATATATACAGATGGTGACTCCTAGAAGATCACCGGGCAGGTTCAGCTTTTGTAATACCAGCGTTAAAAAAAGGAAAAGTCATATTACATTGGCAAAAATCTGATCCATCTTTACTGCTGAACTTATTGCTATTCTTATGGCTCTCAACTACATACTTGATTTTCCATTACAGTTTTTTCAAATCTTATTTTGTGTAGATTCTCAATCGGTACTCTATGCTTTAAGAATCATAAAGAAAAAGACCAAAATTATGTTAGAAATCAGTCAATTAATTCATATCTTAACTTTAAAAGGGACCAACGTTTCCTTCTGCTGGGTTCCTTCACATCATGGATTTTCTCCAAATGAGTGGGCTGACAAAAGCAAAAAAGGGCGCAAGGCAAGGCACAGAATCCACTGAAATTTCATGTTCCTTTATCCATTCAGGAGGGTTATCACTTGCTGGAACAAGCAGTATGGAGTAGAGTTAAGGGCTATACCCAGAGAAAAGATAGACTCTCCAAGAATATGTATATTGATTCTCGTGGTTTGGATAAAAAAATTATATTTGAATCATACTGACGTAATCAAATTCAGACAGATTAGTTCGCTATCTTATATCTGTAATGCGTTCATCACAAAATACAGCAAAAATGTTAGATGTTTATGTGGTGAACAAATTTCTAGCAAACACATCATTTTTGAATGTCAGAGGTTAAGACCTATCTTACCAGTGATTTCTGAAAATTGTATTGAAGGCGTTTTCAAAAATGCTGTTAGTTTGTTTAATATTGCGAAATGTTTACTTCATAGTCCTGTAGGACATTTGTTATAGACTAGTTGATTGTAATTGTTGTTAATGCTCATTTTTCGGACTTTTTTTCCCCTTAGCCAAGAGACATAAATACATACACACACAATACGGCCCCCCTTCCCTCCTCCTCCTCCCGATCCCCTCCCTCCCCCCCCTCCCCTCCCCCCGTCTAATATCACTATGTGGATAGACGTTAAATTGAAGACAACAACAAAACCCATAAAACAAAGAAAACCAGAAATGGGTCTGTTTGACAGCAGCTAGGCTCTGTCCTTCTCCCAAACTTAAGTGGGGAAGTTGAACTAATCCGATTAGGATCAGATGCATCTTTTGAAAGGGGATGGAAAGGCCACAACTGAAAACATGTCATTATGCGCTGATTGATGAGATTAACGGCCTGTAAGCCTGATGCCCAATCTTGTTTTCACCTTGTGTTCAAAACCTTTTTCAAAACCTTGTGTTCATCGTGAACGCGGTTTGTTTTACTCCTAAACAAGCAGCTGGTCATATTTGTGAGGGCCAACACTGGAGCCAAATGTTGAAGCTTGAGAAGCCATGTGTCTAGTATATCAAGCCATCCAAGACATGAGAGCATGACCGGCTAAACCATAAAAGATTAGATTCGTGATCTGTCTGGCTTATCTTTTCCTGCGTACTTATTTCATGTGGTTACTCCGCATATACTCTTTGACAATAAAATAGCATATGCTTTCACTGACGCAGATTCAAATCATAAATTTGATCACACATGAGTTGAAAGCACGCAGAGCGATAAGTAGTTGTAGGCATATGAGCTGATGAAAATTCGTTTAATAGCACACCCTGGATTGTGTGAAGGAAAGCAGTCAGATGTTTATCCTGATGTGTGTGCGTGTTTAAGAGTGACAGATGTCCGGTCAGTCTACGCATGAGGACTGGTAGTGGAAATACAACTTATGTCTGCAGGACTGAGTATCCCTGTGTGCAGGTACACTTCTCCATATCAGCATTCAGTCCTCAGTCTCTTTGACAACGTCTGAGCTCTACACCACAAGAGGTGGCATTTATCACTCGACTGTTGCTTGCGAATACGTTCAGCTCGTTAGCGGCGGAGGTATCGGGAGTGTGGGGGTCTTGCTTCTCACCACTATATTCTACCGGAGCTGAAACTTCGAGGCAAACCATTTGTGGGTTACATCAATCGCCATGAAATACAGAAAGAATGACTTGTAATTCTGCCACACTGAATACTTTTGTCGTATAGTGTCTCAGTTTCCACACCCTCCTCCACTTCCACGGCTGTGTATACTTTGTGTTGGTCTTCAGTGTCGACTGTCTGCCGTGACACTCTCCGCTTCCAGAAAATGTGCAGAGAAGTGTGTGTGTTTGGGGGGGGGGGGGGGGGGGGGGCGGGAGTGTAGGCTGAGAGTGAGGATGGAGGAGAAGGTGGACTGTTCAGGGAGTGATGGAGGCAGATTATTAAATTAAAATGAGTCTGCAGCAAAGGACTTTTTACCATCTTCAGGACGTTGGGTAAGTGGTGACTCTGAACTCCACTGACGTAACTAAGCTACTATCATATGACCACCAAAAGTGGTAATAATCATCTCTTTATTATTCCTTCAATATTTGTATCATCATCATCATCATCATCATCATCATCATCATCACCATCATCATCATCATCATCATCATCACCATCACCATCATCATCATCATCATCATTGCTGTCATTATAATTGTTATCATCATTACTATTTCAACTCGCACTGTCTCCTCCCCAACGGCCTCGTTTTCATTCATCGCCCATCTTGCGCCCAATTCGTTGCTTAATTTGGCCGAAGAAGACCTAAGAGGTCGAAACGCGTCGTATTTTGTCTCGTAATTTGTTTGTTCTTGTTACCTGGCAGATTAACTTTGAACTCCTTTGAAAATTTGACATCATACTGGAATGTAAACTTACAGCATTCTATCCATAGGTGTAGGACTATATTTTTGCCAGATTCCGTCCTACGACAGCCTGTATTGACAACATTTTTAATCAAATGAATTAGTAAACAAGGTGTTTTCAGAACGTTCCAGTGAAGAGCTCAAGTCCGACCTCATCACGAATCAAGTTCATATGATACTTGCAAAGTCACTGCATACTGTTTTTAACAGAAATTCTAACAGGTGGCTAATTCAAGAAATCTAGAAATCATCGTTGACTTCTGTATCGCCATTTATTTATTTGTAGACCTTGCAACACAATGTCAATATTGCATCGATATTCCAGCGTTAATTCTTTCCACCGTCTTCTGTTTGATCACATATCCCAGTGTTACATAACAAGAAGGGAAAATACATCCGTAGAGGAGGTGGTATACTGTATGATTTTCTTCAGTCTGTAACATCCATAGCTGAATTCATCAGCCAAACTGCTGTGGAAAACTTGTTGCAATTTCATGACAGAGATAGGGAGAAAGAAATCGGACATGGTGGGTGAAACTTAAGCAAGAAAGGGGTAGATAACTATGGTTCATGAGGCTGGGAACAAGGGAGGAAAGAGGAAGCCGAGGAATTGGGCACTAAATGCCTGGATCAGTGACAGAGACAGAGTGGCAGGAATGACCATGCGATGACAAACTATGGACCTCTGCGAGGCCTTTGATGTTGCAGAGAGCAAGGAGATGGCTCATGGCGACACTTTGCGTCTGACAGGGATCGGCTGCTTCCGGTGTGCGGTTGTTCAATCTTTAATGTTCGATTTGATGACAGGTCTCCAAAATAAAGTTCAATGGTGGATTGGGTGCTGGCACCAGGCCGAGGCAGGGAATGGGAAGAAGAAGAAAGCAGGAGGGGAGGTGGGGATGGATAGAGGTGGGGATTATGTGGCGACAGAAACGGTGACGAGGATCGGAACTTAAGGCATGGAAAAGAGGTGCGGGGTGGCGGAGGGGGAGGAGAAGGAGAGAGGTGGTGGGTACAGAGATAATGTAAAGGAGGTGCAGTGAAGTGTAAAGTACCAGGAGAGATAAGGCGCTGACACATGAGTCATTCTGCCTGTTCGTTTTAGGAGAACTGTATGAACATGTGCAGTCAGACCTATCAATGTAGAACAGGTGTACTGCTTAGGGGTAACTTTGAAATGGATGCAGCACGGTGTCGATGCACATGTTCGCGCTGATGCAGACTTGAGAAAAAAGACTGACAGTGTCATAAAAGTACAAAAGCACAACGACTTCACAACCATCGTTAGTTTATGCAAATGCTGTTAGCAGGTATAATCAGCCATCCGAAATTCAACGACGAACAATGAATAAATGATGTTAGACGGCTACTCATGGAAGCTTTCTCTCTCTTCCTTACAAAATGACTGAAAGGGATGGACTTCAATCGCTCATACACATTACTTTTTGTCGATTTTTTTTATCATGGTTTTTCCAAAGAACACAATGAACTTACTACAACTTCATCATCTACTTCGTCTCTGAATCGGCCAATGTCGCTTTTTAACTGGAACTGTGAAACGCCATTGGCAAAATGGATTTAGGCTCAGTACCAAGCATTGACTGGCTGAAGGATGCCAGACGTCCTTTTCAAAAGGATTAGAGTATATTCCCAATGGGCGGGTTAAATCCTATGTTGGGGCCTGTTCAACTAGCACGTTTGCAATAACAGACCATCAGTTTAAGTTTCTGTTCAGTTCGCCCCTGAGGATGTACTGGTGGAACGGCTCGGAGACAGAAAGTCACATCCAGACAGACAGACCTCAGACAGAGACAGAAATGGACCAGGGCAAGTACAGCTGAAAGATGTTTCAAGGGACTGGCAAAGAGTTAAAAAAAAAAAGCAGGAGTGATGAAGGCTGATACGTGGATCACTGGAGGGAGACTGAATGGCGGGAAGTTGGGGTGATTGGAAAGTAGTGTCTGGTCTGTGTGAAGCGTTTGATTTGAAAGCAATTAAACACAGCACGTGACAACAATTTTTTTTCTCTCACTGGTTTCACTTCCCTAAGGTTTTGTTGTTTTCTATTCTTTGGTGTTTGATTAGGCGAACGGGGATATTGGCATTGATCTTCAAAATGAAGTTCAATGGTGGATGGGGTGCGGGTATCAGTGGGTAGCAGTGCTTGAAACGAAGGGAAATGTGGGGAGGAAGTGAGAGGGAAAAGAAACAACGTGAAGGTTCGGGTTTCAGTGTGTGAACAACGGAGGCAGTAGAGAGAGAGAGAGAGAGAGAGAGAGAGAGATGAGGAGGAGAGAGAGAGAGAGAGAGAGAGAGAGAGAGAGAGTGCATGGAAGGGAAAGCAGGGTGGGTGTGGGAAGGCCTGAGGTTCGAGGGTGCTGAAGAAGAGATTGAGACAGAATAGGGTAAAGCGAGGGAGTTAAGGGTAGTATAGAATAAGAGAGTGAGAGAAGAGAGAGAGAGAGAGAGAGAGAGAGAGAGAGAGAGAGAGAGAGAGAGAGAGAGAGAGCAGGCAAGTCAACAGTCAGACAGACAGTGAGACATACCCGAAGGGACAGACCGACTGACAGAGAGAGACTGGAATTTCTGGATGTAAAACTGAATAATTCAAGAGAATGAGAAAGAGGAAGACAGGGATGCAGAAGTAATGGAGACTGATGCCTGCTTTTATTGAACAGAAATTCAATATTGGGAAGTTCTAATAATGAATAAAAGGGGGGGGGGGGGGGGGGGGAACCTCTGTGACGCATTTGATTACTAGTAGACAAACAATCGGCGAGCCCACAATTTGTCTCTGACAAGGTTCAGCTCTTCAAGATTTCGTCAATTTTTGCTCTTCGATGTTGAGATGGCCGTGGGCCTTTTCGCGTTGATCATCAAAATTATGTTTAATAGGTGCTACGTTGCCAATAGCAGGAGTTATTTGTGTGGAAAATAGAAGGAAGATAGGGGGGTTGAGACGGACACAGTGGAGAGAGAGAGAGAGAGAGAGAGAGAGAGAGAGAGAGAGAGAGAGAGAGAGAGAGAGAGGTGTGTGTATGTGTGTGTGTGTGGGCGAACATGGAATGAGGATGAGGGGGCAGGGGAGAAGAAGAAGCAAAAAAAAAAAAAAAAAAAAAAAAAAAAAAAAAAAAAAAAAAAAAAAAAGAGTCGGACAGAAAGGACGAAGGAGGCGTGACCACAATAAAGACTATGATGTCGAACCCCTCACTGAAGTGGGTACATAAGTACCGTGGTAATGAACATCATATCACTTCTCATAATTAGGCACATAAGGCATACAGGCAGCTTCATGCATGAAATTGGATAGCTTCAAAAGAGGGGCTTCATATCTACATACATCGAAAACATTGAAACGCTCCGTGTGTGTGTGTGTGTGTGTGTGTGTGTGTGTGTGTGTGTGTGTGTGTGTGTGTGTGTGTGGGGTGTGTGTGTGTGTGTGTGTGTGTGTGTGTGTGTGTGTGTGTGGTTGTTGCAGTACAACCTTGAGTTAATCTGTACAATAAATTAGTTTCAGTCAGTCAGTCAGTCAGTGTGTGTGTGTGTGTGTGTGTGTGTGTGTGTGTGTGTGTGTGTGTGTGTGTGTGTGTGTGTGGAGAGAGAGAGAGAGAGAGAGAGAGAGAGAGAGAGAGAGAGAGAGAGAAGAGAGAGAGAACTGAACTCCTGCGAGAACAATCATTGGATTGGGCAGGAGGAAGAAAAGGAAGCAGAAGTATTAGACACTGATACCTGGATCACTGGACAGAGACAGCATGGCGGGCGGTCTGGGTGGTGAGAAACTGTTGGATCTCTGTGAGGCGTTTGATTGCAATGGGACAAATAGATGGCGAGACAACAGTTCTACCAGGGGTAGAGTTCGATTTTGCGAGATTTGTTATTGCTCTCTGTCTTTTGATATTTGATTTGGTGAAAGGGGGCTGTTGGCGTCGGTCTTCACAATTACGTTCAAGAGTTGATTAGTGTCGGAAACAAAGTTTATTTGGATCGGGAGATCGAGGTGGGAGTTCGGCAGAATACGGGTTGGAATGAGGTAACATTAGTGTAGAAGAAGAAGAAGAAGAAGAAAGAAGAAAGAAGAAGAAGAAGAAGAAGAAGAAGAAGAAGAAGAAGAAGAGAAGGAGAAGAAGAAGAAGAAGGAGAGAGAGAGAGAGAGAGAGAGAGAGAGAGAGAGAGAGAGAGAGAGAGAGAGACTCAAGACTCAAGACTCAAGATGATTTATTCATATTAGGCCTCAGCCCATCATGAAGGGGAATGTGAACATTTAATGGATGAGGATATACAACAGATTCAGATTAAAACTGAAGATGATATTAATTGTAATCATGTACACTTCAGTCAGTCATAACACCTCTTAGTTTAAATCCTTTATACAAAAACAAAGAAAGGTTACGTACATCTTCGGGTATAGTCGATGACATCAACAGACTCATTTTAAATAGTGAAGGATGTCTATAATATTTGGGCTTAATTAGCGTTTCACGTATATGTCCAAGTGCTGGGCAACAGAGAACAAAATGCACCTCGTTTTCTTGGCTCTCAGTGCATAACGGACAACTGAGGTCATTAGACATAAACATTTTATATCGATATCGATGTACTGCCAGCTCAGAGATCCCCAGCCTAAATCTAGTGGTAATATATTTCAGATGCTTATCAATATCAAAATGTAAGTAAGGTTTTAAACTGTGATCACTGCAAAAAGTTCTATACAAGGTGAATCTATCACTAGTTTGGATATGATCGGACCAGGTTTGCCACCGACAGTCAATAAGCCTTTGTCGGAAGCAACATATAAAATCATGAACACTGCCGACACCCTGACTGATCCAAACAAAACCAAATCCATATTTAAACAAGCATAAGCGAACATTTGTGGCCCAGTTTTTCTTACCTCTTGCATCCAGGTCATACAACATATCATACGCTTTACGTGGAATCCTGTAACTCTCCATTTGAATCAACTTAAGCCAGTAACGAATACACTGAACAGCAGAATTTATATATAATGGATATCGATGAGAGAGAGAGAGAGAGAGAGAGAGAGAGAGAGAGAGAGAGAGAGAGAGGAGAGAGAGAGAGAGAGGTGGGGCTAGGTTAGGTGGGGTAGGGATGGTGGATGGGACACAGACACAGATAATCAGCGACAGACCTGATCTTCAGCTAAAAAAAAGACAAACGACAGATTTGTAAGGGGCTGGGAATGAGAAATGGAAAAATCCCTACAAAAGTACAGAATCATCAGATGGAGCCATTTTAGTGGAAACGTCGGCTGATGGGACACTGTTGGACTGCTTTGCAACCCCTAACTACAATGGGACAAAAAGACTGAGGTCGTCTCTGAGAGGATGTTTTGTTGTTATCCGCTTGTGATCAAATCTCCCAAATCGGTCCAGGAGTTTCCATCTTGAGACCTTCCCGTCTGTCCATTGATTCAGGCATCAGTCTCCATTATTTAAAGCGTCCTCTTCGTTCTCCTAGCAAGTTCCTTGAAACATCTTTGAGATTCACTCGCTGAAGTTCAGTTCTGCCTCTGTTGATCTGTCTGCCTGGGTGCAATTCTGTCTGTCTCTCTGTCTCTCGTTTTATTTCCTTCTCTTTCTCTTACAGTCTGCCCTTTCTGTCTTCCTGCTCTATTCTTTTTGTACACCTTCCGATCTGTTCTGGATGGGGGGGGGGGGGGGGGGGGGGAGTCTGTTATCGCTGATCTTCAAAATTAATTAAGTGCAACGATTGATAAGGTGCGTGTAGCACAAGCCATCCGAGTTCGAGATGGTCGGAAGGAAGGAAGGGGTTGGGTGATAGGAACAACAGAAAGGCTCATGTGTAAGACTGTGGTTGAAAGAGAGACAAACAAAGAGCAGAGAGGGAAGGGGGGAGGGGGGGGGGGGGAAGAGAGGCAGACAGCCGACCGACAGAAAGACAGAGACAGGACTGGACTTAGCTAAGAAACAGAGAAAGACATTTCAATACACTGGGCAGCAGGAGCGATGGCGACTGATGCCTGGATCACTGACCAGAGGCAGAATGGCGGGAAGACCTGGTGATGAGACACTGCTGGACCTCTGTGAGGCATTGCAACCAAAGGATGGCAAGTGATCACACTCCACCTCTGACAGGGCGTGGCTCACCCAGCCTTGTTGATACTCACTCTTTCACGTTCGATTTGGTCGGTGAGAGATGTTGGTGTCGGTCTTCAAAATGGCGGTCCGTGGTTGGTCGAGCGCAGGCAGCAGGGTTTAGCAGGTTAGGGGATGGAAAGAAGCAATGGGGTCAGTGTCAAAGGATGAGCGGCGACAGAACTAATGACAAGGTTCGAGTATGAAGGAAGAGAGGGGATCAGACAAGGCTTACAGACACACCCAGACAGGCAGACAGATAGACAGACACGCAGGCAGACAGACAGGCAGGCAGGCAGACAGGCAGGCAGACAGGCAGGCAGACAGACAGACAGAGACAGAATCGACCTAAACAGAATTTGAAAGAGCGTCAAGGAACTTGGAAGCGGAGAGAAAAGGAAGCAGTAGTAATGGAGGGTGATACCTGGATCGTCGGATCGGTAATGAATGAGGGAGAAGTCCGTCTGTGTAGTGGCAAACCGTTGGTCCTCCATGAGGCGTCCATTAGCAGTGGAAAAAAGACTGTCCGTGACGATTAGTCTCTGAAGGGTATAGCTGTGTGAAGTTTCTCCCTGGTCATTTTCTGATGTTTTATATGTCGAAGCGGTCAGCTTGCGTCTGTCTCCAGTTCAGTGGTTGATGGGATGCTGAAGCAGGGGTTGACAGTGGTGGTGATGGTGGAAGGAGAGAGAGTGTGTGTATGAGGGCTGGGGAAGGGAGTGGTGGTGGGGGTGGGGGGGGGGGGAAAGCCTGATGTAAGGGATCGAGTTTGAAGGTACGTGCGAGAAAGGCTGCGGGAGAGAGCGAGCAGGCGAGTGTGTGTGTGTGTGTGTGTGTGTGTGTGTGTGTGTGTGTGTGTGTGTGTGTGTGTGTGTGTGTGTGTGTGCGTGTGAGAGAGAGAGAGAGAGAGAGGGACTGGAACAGAGAGAGACACACACAGAGAGAAGAAGAAGAAGAAGAAGAAGAAGAAGAAGAAAAAGAAGAAGAAAGAGAGAGAGAGAGAGAGAGAGAGAGAGAGAGAGAGAGAGAAGGAGGGAGGTAGGGAGGTAGGGAGAGGATGCTTGCGGGAGGTAGAGGATATTGGGCGGTGTGGAGGTGAGGTGGGGACGGGTAGGGAGGGGGATAAAGGAGCAGACAGACCCTGAGGCACGAGTAATGCAAGGTGTGTTTTTGCTCATCTCTAATGTGTGAACTGTTTTGAGAGGGTTTGTTTTCAACGGTATTAAAAATCAGGTTCGCTGTTTAATGGAGGCAAGTAGAAGAGGTCATAGGGGTGGGGATTTAATAAGAAAAGCAAGCAAAGGGGCGGGTGTGAAGATGTGAAAGACGACATTGAGAGAGAATAAGGATAAAAGAAGGGAGAGACAGTAGAGGTTTAAATATGGAGAGAGAGAGAGAGAGAGAGAGAGAGAGAGAGAGAGAGAGAGAGAGAGAGAGAGAGAGAGAGAGAGAGAGAGAGAACTTTGGCGAGAAAATCTGACAGCTGTTTCCGAAACCAAAAAAGAGGAACAGAAGGAAGCGGAAGTAATACATGCTGGTTCCTAAATCATTGGACAGAGACAAATTGGTAAGAACTCCGGGAGATGACAAACGATTGGACCTCGGTGAGGCGTTTGACTGCAAGCAAGCAGAACGATAGCACAGCGAAGATCTGTCTGTGTCAGATATTGGCTCTGTTGAAGGTTGTTGTTGTTCTCCTTTCGGCGTTCGATTTGGCAGGAAAGTGTCGCTGACGAATATGGATTTTTTTTTCGATGTTGTCTTCACTGAGTGCGAGCAGCCTTTCTGATGAGAGCAATGGATGAAATGAAGAAATTACAGGTGATAATGAAGTACATGTCGATAGGATTCTACATTTAGGATGCAAAGAGCCTTATGGAATGAACAATTCTTTTGATCAATAACGGAACGTTAAAACAAAATTTTACACGAGCACTCACTGAGTCTTTCCATATGCATAGTATGCATATATACTGCACATGGGTACAGACACACTTGTGCATGTCCGGGGCTGGAGTATTTCCATATCTGGAGGAACAGTTGCAGTTTTAATTTTCTTTCCAACGCAGTACTTGAGAGTTTGGTTGGTTTCGTAGCACCTTCAAAGAGTTACAGTTGGTATTTTCTTTACTGACAAACAGTAAACAAGTTGGGTATTTTTGCTCCCATAAGAAAACCTAACACAGAGTAACTTTTATTCAAGACTGGCACAGCCTTTTAAACTTGAATAAAGTCAGACAAATACATAGACGAACAATCTAATAGTGGGGGAAAAAACAAGCGCAGGCCAACAACTGAACTATCTTCATAGTAATGACTTGGCAAAGATTTGGACTTAAGGAGGGGGGGGGGGGGGGGGGGGGTAATTTGAAGATGGAGAAACTGGGAACATGAAATTAAGAAAATATGTTACAGATATGAAAACTCTTCGCTAGCTGCATAAGAAGAGTTTTCATATCTGTAACATATTTTCTTAATTTCATGTTCCCAGTTTCTCCATCTTCAAATTACCCCCCCCCCCCCCTTAAGTCCAAATCTTTGCCAAGTCATTACTATGAAGATAGTTCAGTTGTTGGCCTGCGCTTGTTTTTTCCCCCACTATTAGATTGTTCGTCTATGTATTTGTCTGACTTTATTCAAGTTTAAAAGGCTGTGCCAGTCTTGAATAAAAGTTACTCTGTGTTAGGTTTTCTTATGGGAGCAAAAAATACCCAACTTGTTTACTGTTTATCGTTTACTGTTCCCTGCCTCATTTCATTTCCGATTTTTACTGACAAAGTCAACAATCGAATGATGACGGTGTTATAGAGTTCTTTGTGTGTGATCGGTTTGTACGATTAACAGCATTGTTAAGCTTATCTATGTTCATGTTTTGGGACGTCAAGTTCAGAGTCACAAGAATTATACAGGAGACGATATTTTGTTGTTGACTTTAAATTCATGTGCAGGGATGTGTTTGTGACGGATCTGACACAACCTGTAGTTCAATTAGATTTTGCGAGAGATTTTGTTTTGCACTGCCGTGTGATGAATGATCAGATTTATTAATTTTGTGAATAATGTAAAACAGATTTAAAGGAACTGCTATTTTTTTACCATTCACATGACCAAAAATTCAGCAATATGATCAAATTTGATGAAATGACAAACAGCGGTGGAATACAGATGTATATTGTGATCATGATGTATAAGGAAAGAGAGATGAAGGATGTGAGAGGCTCAAGAAACAACGAATAGGATCTGATATGAGGATTGTGAGGGAGAGAGAGAGAGAGAGAGAGAGAGAGAGAGAGAGAGAGAGAGAGAGAGAGAGAGGAGAGAGAGAGAGAGAGAAGAAAGGGGGGTGGGGGAGAGAGGGAGAGAGAGAGAGAGAGGGGGACACACTCACACTCGCACACACTCACACACACACACAGAGTCACACACACACACACACACACACACACACACACACACACACACACACACACACACACACACACAAGAGAGAGAGAGAGAGAGAGAGAGAGAGAGAGAGAGAGAGAGAGACTTGGTGGATGAGTGGGTGAGGGTAGGGGTGAAGCCGGGCTGAACTTGGACAAGAAAAGCTGAAGGCAGCCACACGAAGGGAGAAAAGGAGTAATGGAGGCCGATTCCCGGATCAGTGGACAGAGACAGAATGGCGGGGAGTCCGGGTGATGAGAAACTGTTGGATCTCTGTGAGGCGTTTGATTGCATGGGGACAAAAAGGTGGCTGGCAATCATTTGTCTCTGACAGGGTTCCGCTGTGCTACGTGTGTTGTTGTTCATTCTTTGATGTTCGATTTGATGGGACAGGAGAGAGCTGTCGGCATCGGTCTTGGAGATTAAGTTCAGCGGTTGATGAGTGCAGGTAGCAAGGGTTGCTGGGGACAGAGACGGAGGGAATAAGAGTCTTTTTAAGTTTTTGTTTTTATTGCTATAGTCCAGCCTGCCATACAAAGCTTCCTCAGGGCCGTCAATACACAGGAGGGAAAGGGTTATGCGTCTTGAAAAAGTAACAAACAACAAGGGCTCAGTGATGGTGAAGAAAGATCCGCTGGCCACAGGGGAAGTGCTGTTGACAGTGGGTAAGACTGTTATCCGGGATTCTCTTCAAAGAACATGTAAGACCTCATGGCGAAAGCTTAACCATGCCTGGATGTGTACAGTCTTCACCTG
>CM065722.1:73248250-73250750 GCA_033310375.1 Conus canariensis | reverse complement strand
TTCAAGTCGTTTCTCTCACCCTCCACCCTCAAATTATGTTATTAACACGTCATCCAGGAAAAACAAGCAAACAAACAAACAAACATTAAGCAGATGTACACATCTTTACAGCCCATATCCCTCGCCCTGTTTCAAGTCGTTTCTCTCACCCTCCACCCTCAAATTATGTTATGAACACGTCATCCAGGAAAAAAACAAGCAAACAAACAAACAAACATTAAGCAGATGTACACATCTTTACAGCCCATATCCCTCGCCCTGTTTCAAGTCGTTTCTCTCACCCTCCACCCTCAAATTATGTTATGAACACGTCATCCAGGAAAAAAACAAGCAAACAAACAAACAAACATTAAGCAGATAAAGTGCTCCAGCAAAAGTAATAACCACTGACGAAGGAAGTAATCAGGAAGGAAAGGAGAATACGCAATGATAATTGTACACCCCATCTCACACTCATCCCCCCCACCCCGTTCCCTTCTGTCCCCCACTCCCTCCCTCTCTCACAGCTTGTGCTCTCATCTGTCTGTGTCTCACTGTTCTCCACTGTTAGCCCATGCTGACCGGGGATGGGGGCCAACAGGGCTGCCTGACACTGGCGGTTGAAGTGACTGCGCCTCAGATTGAAGCTGGCCAAGCGAAAAATTACCTTCTGTGTCCGTCCCTCTCCTGAAGAAACTCTCTGGCCCCCTGCTACCTCAGCCCTGCCCCCTGGCCCTCACATTAGCTTCCTGCTATCCCTGTTTCTTTGTTTGTTTGTCAGTCTCTCTCTCTCTCTCTCTCTCTCTCTCTCTCTCTCTCTCTCTCTCTTCTCTCTCTGTGTGTCTCTCTCTCTCTCTCTCTCTCTCTCTCTCTCTCTCTCTCTCTCTCTCTCTCTCTGTTTCTCTCACTCTGCGCACCATGCTTACTCACACGTACGCACGCTTGCATGCACGCACACGCACACACACACACAGACACACACACACACAGACACACACACACCACACACACACACACACACACACACACACACACACACACACACACATACACACACACACACACACGATCCCCCTCCTGTCTCAGTCTCTACCTGTCTTTCTGTCTCAATGCCTCCCATTCCTTCCCTCCCTCTCTCTCTCTGTTCCTCCCTCCCTGACCACCCCCCCCCTCTCTCTGTCCTGGTGCACTCCCTCCACCCCCATCTCTTCCACCCACATTCTCCATGTACCTCCATGTCCTTGTCATCCGTCTTTCTGAGCTTCCATCCATGTTCCTGGTTTGTTTTCTCTACGTTTGTTGCCTTGATTTTGAGATGACAGGAGAGGGTTCTTTTTGGGTAATATTCTCTTTTTCTTTCTTTCTTTCTTTCTCTTTCTTTCGTTCTTTCTTCCTTTCTTTCTTTCTTTCCCTCATTCTTTCTTTTCTGACGGCAATTAATTTTGAGATTTTCTGGGTAAAAACAGATAAGAATTTGTTCTGGGGGTGATCAGAATCGTTTCTTTTGTTTCTTTCCCTTCTCGTTTAGGAGCATGATGCAGTGTGTGTGTGTGTGTGTGTGGTGTGTGTGTGTGTGTGTGTGTGTGTGTGTGTGTGTGTGTGTGTGTGCGCCTGCGTGCGTGTGTGTGTGTGTAAGTGTGTGTGTGTGTGTGTGTGTGTGTGTGTGTGTGTGTGTGTATGTGTGTGTGTGTGTGTGTGTGTGTGTGTGTGTGTGTGTGTGTGTGTGCAAGTGAGCTTTGTTTGCGTTCATGCATAGCGCGAGCGCGCTCACGCATGTTTGCATGTTTGTGTCGTATGTGTGTGTGTGTGTGTGTGTGTGTGTGTGTGTGTGTGTTAGAGAGAGAGAGAGAGTATGTGTATGTGTGTGAATAGGGAGGGGGGGGGGGGGTCCGTCGTTGTTTTTCTAAGGTTAAATTGCATCATACCAGCAGCAGTCAAGCACCTGATCTGTCTCTTGGCAAGCACACAACCGCCTATTACTGATCCACAAAGGAGATGTCGCTTGTTTCAGCCTTTCACTCAGCGAGCCAAAAGCCCGAGAAAATGAGAAATGATTGTATGGCTGCATTACACGCTTTTTACCCAATCACTTGTCGCGTTTCTTCTGAAAGAAATGTTTTTTTCTACCACCTCCTTTCCTGTATGCATTCCTCTCCCTCCTTTCTTCCCTTCTTCCCCATATTCTGGAATTGTTAATGGTTCTTCCTCCTCTGGTGGTCTGCATCACTTTCTGTTTTGTGGTGTGCTTAGTTTTCTACGTCTGTTATTTTATTCATGTACTGATTTTTGTCTATTGCCGTCCCGTCTTGCGATCGTTTCTCCTCTTTTTTTTTATCCCTCCTTTCGCTTTCTTTCTCTTTCCACATATCTGTTTGAATTTGTTTTTAGCTGTCAAAGGGAGGGGAACAATATGTTGTAGAGAAGAGAGAGAGAGGCAGGTGGTGATGGTGGTGAGAGAGAGAGAGAGTAGAGAGAGAGAGAGAGAGAGAGAGAGAGGCAGGTGGTGATGGTGGTGAGAGAG
>CM065722.1:73238250-73243250 GCA_033310375.1 Conus canariensis | reverse complement strand
AGGGTTCTGCTGTGCTACGTGTGTTGTTGTTCATTCTTTGATGTTCGATTTGATGGGACAGGAGAGAGCTGTCGGCATCGGTCTTGGAGATTAAGTTCAGCGGTTGATGAGTGCAGGTAGCAAGGGTTACTGGGGACAGAAGTGGACGGAATAGGAGTCTGTAAAGTTCTTTTGTAAAGAAGGGGGAGGGATGAGAGAGACAGACAGACAGAGAGAAGAGAGAGAGAGAGAGAGAGAGAGAGAGAGAGAGAGAGAGAGAGAGAGAGATGGAGGAAGGTTGGCAGAAAGGCAAAGAATGATAGAGTAGTGTGTGTGTGTGTGTGTGTGTGTGTGTGTGTGTGTGTGTGTGTGTGTGTGCGCGGCGCGCGCGCGCGGTGTGTGTGTGTGTCAGAGAGAGAGAGAGAGAGAGAGAGAGAGAGAGAGAGAGAGAGAGATGCCTTCTTTGTTTTTCTAAGATGAATTCCAACATGTCAGCAGCATTTAAGCACCCGATCTGTCTCTTGGCAAGCACACAACCGCCTATTACTGATCCACAAGGGAGATGTCGCTTGTTTCAGCCTTTCACTCAGCGAGCCAAAAGCCCAAGAAAATGAGAAATGATTGTATGGCTGCGTTACACGGTTTTTGTCCAATCATTTGTCGCGTTTCTTCTGAAAGAAATGTTTTTTTCTGCTTTCTCCCTTCCTGTATCCATTCCTCTCTCCCCTTTCTTCCGTCCTTCCTGACATTCAGAAATTGCATAAGTTTTTTTTTTCTCTTTGAGTGTTTTGCATCACTTTCTGTTTTGTGGTTTGTTAACTTTTGTCGCTCCTTTACTTTATTTATTTTATGTCCATGTTCAGGAGAGAGAGAGAGAGAGAGAGGAGAGAGAGAGAGAGACAGAGAGACAGAGAGACAGAGAGAGACAGAGAGAGGTAAGGTAAGGAGTAATGTTGCGTATAGCCCAGCCGACCGCTAAGGGCCATATCAGGGCTGTCACCGCGTTCAAGTCAACTCACAAATCATTCATTCACACAGCCCTTTGAAAGACACCTTCATTAAATCGTGTCCGCCATCTGCCTCATTTTCCCATCTTTTGCCCCCACACCCTCCTCCCTTATCTTCGTCTTTTACTCCCCACCTCCACCCCACCCCACCTTGTGTTTGCTGTCTTTCGTCTGTTCTTTGTTTTTGGACTTTTTTTTCTGGGCGTGTTCTTTGGTATAGTAATACTTCCGTACCATTGATACAAAGAAACAAACAAACAAACGAATTTAAGTCCAATTAGGATTCCCATCATTTCGGTCGAAAATAGAAACATGAAAGGTCTAGTCTTTACAGATTCTGGAGTAGTCACCACTGATTTTCAGGGTGTGTTGGTCGATTTTGTGCCTGTATTTCTCTTCGCTTTTGAAGCAAGAAATACGGGTGGAAGTTGAGTATTCTTGTTATATTTACAGAACGTTTCTTCAGTAAAAAGAAAAATTAAGTGTGTGACAGTGTCTGTCTTAAAATCATTGTCTTTGTGAAATACACAAAATCTGAATTCTGTAGTAGGAAATGAGCACTTTTTGATTTAACAGATTTGCAAGGTCCAATCAGAAATGTATTTACTGATTCCCATCTCTAAAGCAAATATTCACTACAGTCTCTTTTCTTCTTTACAGAAGTCGCAGCAGTCATTGTTAACAATTCCTTTCCGATTAGAAGTATGTTTGTTGCAGTTATCCTGAGAGCATTTCTGATCAGAAGTCTCTTTGATATCCTATTTTTGCCTTTTGAGAACGATCGTTTTTCAAGCCATTCTCTGGTTAAGCTTTGCCTTCTGTTTAAAGGAGCATTTTGTGTGTGTATTACTGGCAACACAAGTGTCATAACGATTTCTCGCGCCTTTCTGCTCGAGCACACACACACACACACACACCACACACACACACCACACACACCACACACACACACACACACACCACGTTTGTGTATATAAATAAATAAATATATATATATATATATATATATAATATTCCCCCCTTTTTCACAAATCAGAGATGCGTGTTGTGGATTATTATATTCAAATTGATTATCGTTTTTTTTTCTTTATGTAACTTTGATCGATCTTACATAGTCAGTATTGATATGAAAAAGTCAACATTCTGATCCTACTGATTTGCATTCTGTGTCATTTAAGCTTGGGACGCAACTGACAGAACTGGAGGAACCTGATGAACTGTTCTCCATTGAGGCATCCCACTCACTGTCCATGGAGTAAAGGGAGACGATTTATGATTCATCTCAAACTCTCTGTCATGGCTTGTCAGTGATATGCATACGGATTCTGAACCACAAAAATGAAGCTTTCTTATTTTAATTTTGCTGCATATAGATATTTGCAACCAATCCATTGTTCCTTGAACCCGTATTTTTACATTTCCATCCAGATTTGTGCTACAAAAATTTTTATTACGATCTGCCAACATTCAGAACAAAAGGAGTATACAGCAACAGAACTAAAAGACAGTGGACAATAATTGAACTAGTGATAATGATTATGCCACGGATTAACTGCAAAGACGATTTGCCGTCATGCGCGTGCGCGCGCGCATGTGTGTGTGTGTGTGTGTGTGTGTGTGTGTGTGTGTGTGTGTGTGTGTGTGTGTGTGTGTGTGTGTGTTCAGAAATGTTCTTAGTTTTTCAATGACGGCAAATGTGCTGGATCGAACCATCTTCAAACTGTGAAATACTATTTAGCCGCAGTTAACAATTCAAGCGTAAATCAAGTCTGTGTGTGTGGTGTGTGTGTGTGTGTGTGTGTGTGTGTGTGTGTGTGTGTGTGTGTGTAGAGAGAGAGAGAGAGAGAGAGAGAGAGAGAGAGAGAGAGAGAGAGAGAGAGAGAGAGAGAGAAGCCGCTTCTGTGACAATTGACAGGTCTTGCATTCGTTTCCTTTTAAATCATCATTCAATATCGTTGCCGATCTAATAGGCACCCGAGCAGCCTGCTATTGCAGTGCGCATGTTTCCAAGGGAAGCAACTACTGACGAATAACATTCTCAGGTCCCTGTTTGCCGACAGAAATCAAAGACACTCAGAAAACATTCCGCGGACCTTCGATTTTAATCGGTTTGCAAAATGAAAGAAAAAACGTTGTCGGCCAGACCATTTAGTCTGTGTTTACCTTGAGAAAGGAGTTGGCTATTGACATTCCAATAGGCCCTCCATTTCCTTTCGACTAGGAACGTCAGTCTTAACTCGATGAAGCGGTGACTTCGAGTTTGGTTTGCTCGACTCGTTAACATTGTCGGCTTCTGCCAATACTATGTGAATGCTTCACGTGTTTGCGCATGCGCATGCACCCTGCTCATTTTCCCCATTGTCTTACACTCCTGCCCCCCCCCCCTCCCATACACCCACACACGCTCATACGTACTTGAGCACACACACACACTCTGAAACTCTCTTTCTCATCTTTCACATACAAATTCCTACACAGTCTTGCTTTTGCAAGTGTGTGTGTGTGTGTGTGTGTGTGTGTGTGTGTGTGTGTGTGTGTGTGTGTATGTGTGGTGTGTGTGTGTGTGTGTGTGTGTGTGTGTGTGTGTGTGTGTGTGTGTGTGTGTGCTCGCATGTGTGCGCGCGCGTGTGTGAATGTATTTGTATGTATGTATGTGTTGTGTGTGTGTGTTTGTCTGTCTGGAGAGAGAGAGAGAGAGAGAGAGAGAGAGAGAGAGAGAGAGAGAGAGAGAGAGAGAGAGAGAGTAGGTGTGTCTGAACGTGCGCGCGCTTTCTCTTGCTTGATCCACGTTCCAACAGAACAAACCATCCCCCACTGTAAATCGTCGTGTTGTCAAAGCCTCTCCGTCTGCCCAATCCAGTCCCTTTCTCAATGCAATATCCGTTGATGGAAATAAAGCAGGTCTCTGGAGATCAAGCAATGGTGCTCCAGTCATCAGCTGGAGTGGAGAGAGGGAAAGAGGATAGGAGGGTGGAAGAGTGGATGAAGGGGAGTAAGGTCAGCACAAATGCAAGAGGTAGGGGACAAGTGTGTGGCATTTTAAGGAAGGCGAAAAGGTGAAGAGAAAGAGAATGGAGAGAGAGAGAGAGAGAGAGAGAGAGAGAGGAGAGAGAGAGAGAGAGAGAGAGAGAGAGAGAGAGAAGAGGTGAGGGACTAACAGGAGAAACTGAAAGACAAACAGGAGAAACAGAAAGACAAACAGACAGACAGTCAAGTAGGTGGGGTGAGGGTGAGGGATAGAAAAAAAAATGAAATGGTATTTTTTACCGTTCAGAGTACCGAATTCAGCAACACGATCAGATAAGACATAATGAAAAAAAAAAAACAAAAAAAAAACAGTGGCATAAATTTGAGTATTGCAATCATGATATAAGAGAAAAGAATGGTGAGGGATATATGGTGCTAAAGAAATAGTGAGAGGATCTGACACGAAGATTTGGAGCAAGTGGGAGGGAAAAATGGAGGGGGAGAGAGAGAGAGGAGAGAGAGAGAGAGAGAGAGAGAGAGAGAGAGAGAGAGAGAGAGAGAGAGAGAGAGAGAGGGAGAAGTATGAAGGGTGGATTAGTGCGTGGGTTAAGGAATGGACTGAACTTGGACAAGAAAAGCTGAAGGCAGCCACACGAAGGGAGAAAAGGAGTAATGGAGGCCGATTCCCGGATCAGTGGACAGAGACAGAATGGCGGGGAGTCCGGGTGATGAGAAACTGTTGGATCTCTGTGAGGCGTTTGATTGCGTGGGGACAAAAAGGTGGCGCGGCAATCATTTGTCTCTGACAGGGTTCCGCTGTGCTACGTGTGTTGTTGTTCATTCTTTGATGTTCGATTTGATGGGACAGGAGAGAGCTGTCGGCATCGGTCTTGGAGATTAAGTTCAGCGGTTGATGAGTGCAGGTAGCAAGGTTACTGGGGACAGAGAAAGATGGAATTGGAGTCTTTTTAAAATGTTGTTTAAATTGCTATAACCAAGCCTACCACACAGTGTCTCCTCATAGCTGTCAACACACTGGGGGAAATC
>CM065722.1:73223250-73225750 GCA_033310375.1 Conus canariensis | reverse complement strand
TACGGAGTAGCATGCTGCGTTAGTGAACTAGTGTGTGCGAACGCGGTGTGTGCCAGTCCTAACAGGCAATACTACAAGCTGGACGCAAAGGGGAGTTAAAGTCCCTTTACCCCACAAGGGTTAACTATAAGAATCCGGCGTCTGCTCTTGTCCAAGCCATCCCCAGGTCTGATTCAAAAATTGTTATTCACACTGTCACAAAAGTGAGCTTCACTCATAATCCAAACCTCAACGTCCTATCCAATGATAATCGCGTTTACTTATTTGGTGTCACTCCATGACTTGATTTTTTTCACACAACTGCACAAACAGCGTGGCTCTACACCACAAGTGCAGAAATCCACCAAAAACAATCAAATTATTTTTTCCCAACATCATTTCAACGCTCACATCAAACACATCTCCATCCTCAATAACGTTCATGACACAATGCAAACTGTTTGTCATGACATCATGGTTGACTCAAGGTCTGGTTTCAGGATGATCAACCATGTGCCTAGTTGTCACTTTAGCTGGGCTGGGCTTACACTGTTGGTTGTGTGAAGCGTGGACCTGTACATCATTAAGAAGTTTGCCAGCTGGTGCCCCTTGGTCAAACACTGGTTGACATTCTTCAAACTTCTTCTCAAGACCTGTACCAGCCTTTCTGCTGCTCCATCAGTGGCAGGATGACAGGGAGTTGATTTGGTGTGCCTGGTGTGCCTGATTCCATTGTGTTCCATGAAATCCGCTTCTGGCACTCCATATGAAGCAACCAGCTGCCTCAGGATGTTAATTATTATTTCTGTTGTTGTTGTTGGCATTGTTCTGAAGATCTCTGGCCATTTAGAGTAAGCTAGTCTCTGCTAGGGTCTAGCTGGCCTTGGCCATGTGTGAAGGGCAGCAGTGGGTGGTGTTTTGCTGACACGAAGACAATTATGGCAGCTCTTCACTCTGTCTTCAGTGTCCTGATCAATCCCAGACCACCAGACATGACTGCATGCCAGGGCCTTCATCCGGTAGATCCCTGGATGTTGCTTATGGAGTTCAGTCAGTATTCCATCTTGCGGTGGTTGAGGAACAATGACTCGCAAACCCCACAACAGCAATCCATCTTCCACACTCAGTTCATGGCATCTGCTAAAAATGGCTTCAAATCTGGATCTGTTACATGACTTTGCCATCCATTCAGAGTCAGTGACAGTACCTTTTGACAAGATTAGATCTTTGCCCGTGAAGATAGAGATTTGCTGTGCTGTCACTGGTAACTTATTATGTACGATGATGTGAAAAGTTATGTCTTCGGTTGCAGTCTCGTCTTAGTTCTCCGAGTGAAGTCTGGAAAACATGTCTGCATTGCATGTTCATCTGTTGATCTGAATTCCAGCTCATAATTGTAAACAGCCAGAAACAGTGCCCAACGTTGCATGCGTGCAGCTGCCAAGGTTTGAACTCCTTTTTTCAATCCAAGTATGGCTTGCGGTCAGTCACCAGGGTAACCTGTCTGCCATACAAACACTCGTGAATTTTTCTGACACCGAAAACAAGCGCTAAAGCCTCCTTTTCAATTTGGGCGTAATTTCGTACTGCATTGTTGAGAGCTCTGGATGCATAAACGGTTGGGCTATGACTGCCATCAGGCATTACATGACCTAAACTGAATGTGAAAGATTTTCAAGGAACTGGGAAGAAGACAGACAAAGGAAGCAGTAGTAATGAAGGGTGATACCTGGATCGTTGGATCGATAGCGAATGTGGAGAAGTCCGCGTAATGGCAAACCGTTGAACCTCCATGAGGCGTCCATTTGCAGAGTTAAAAAAAAGACTGCCTATGATGATCAGTCTGTGAAGGGTTTGGCTCTGTGAAGTGTCTTCCTGGTCATTCTCTGCTGCTTTTTACGTCTGAAGGGGCTGTTTGCGTCGGTCTGTAACATTCAGTTCAATGGTTGATGGGATGCTGAAGCAGAGGTCAACAGTTTTGGAAGTGGTGGACAGAGAGAGGGAGTGTATGAGGGCTGGGAGAGGGGAGGGGGCGAGCTAATGTAAGGGATCGAATTTGAAGGTACCTGCGGGAAGAAGAAGAAGAAGAAGAAGAAGAAGAAGAAGAAGAGAGAGAGAGAGAGAGAGAGAGAGAGAGAGAGAGAGAGAGAGTATATGCCTGCGGGAGGTAGAGGATATCGGGCGGTATGGAGGTGAGGTGAGGAAGGCGAGTGAGGGGGACGAAGGAACAGACACACCCTGAGGCACAAGCAATGGAAGCTTTGTTTTTGCACATTCTCCGGTGTTTGAACTGGTTTGAGAAAGTTGTTTTCAAAGGTATGAAAAAACCAGATTCGCTGTGTAATGGAGCGGGTAGCAGAGGTTAACGGGGAAGGGGATTTAATAAGAAAAACAAAGAAAAGGCGCGGGTTTTCAGATGTAAAAGATGACATTGAGATAGAATAAGGATAAACTAAGGGAGAGACAACAGAGGTTTAAATATGGAGAGAGAGAAACGGAAACGGAATGTTTATTCATGTAT
>CM065722.1:73208250-73218250 GCA_033310375.1 Conus canariensis | reverse complement strand
ACCAGATCTTCTGTCATCTTTTTATACACTTTTAAAGACGGATACCTATCCGCTTCAAACGTAGTTTTAAAGGATCTATACCACTCATATTTATCATGATCTTTAATTTTTGAATGCCGGTTTTGACTGAAACACGAAACAAGTCTTTCCTTAAATTCTGATATAAACCCCTCCTTGGAGCCAACAACACCTTGACTCAACCATACTATCCCAAACGCATTTTCTGTTAGAGTGTTCCTAACGTTTGATGCCTAGTTGTATTTGTCTGCTTCTAATTGTATAAACAACATATCATAGGCTTGCCTAGGTATTCTATTAGTAGGCAGTCTTACCAGTCGCAACCAGGAATTCACATATATAACTGCTGTTCAAACGACCAATATTCATGCTTCTCCGTAAATCATTTTGTTTGAAGAGTGCAGTGTTAACCCCAAAATCGTTAATGGTAAAAATATGTACTTTTTCTATTAACCTGTATCTCCCAACCTTCATACTTCTGCTGTATAAGTCAGTATGAGCTCAATCTTAGTATCAGTAAGCTTCCTGGGTAGAAAAGTATCGAAGAGATACAGAGAGAGAGAGAGAGAGAGAGAGAGAGAGAGAGAGAGAGAGGGGGGGGGGGGGGTGGGGAGGGGGGGGAGGCAGAAAAAAAGATAAAATAAACAAAAGTTTGATCTAGGCTCCTACAACAGAATGAATAAAGGATGTTGGTGACATTAGATAAATTATTAAAAAAATTAATCATTTGACGCTGACTTGCCTACAAGCGAGTTTGTATCTTACCATGACATGAAACAGTGTTGGGTTGATATGTATGTTACCATAACTCCCTGTTCAAGATGATTCTGTATGGTGCAGTAGGGGTGGACATCATTCTACAGGGTACAGTGGAGGCTGAACATACATCTTACTATGACTCCCTGTCCAAGATCATTCTACATAGTACAATGAAGGGTGGACATGTATCTCACCATGACTCCATGTCCAAGATCGTTCTACAGGGTACAGTGGAGGGTGGACATGTATTTTACCTTGACTCCATGTCCAAGATCGTTCTACAGGGAACGGTGGAGGGTGGACATTTATCTCACCATGATTGCCTGTCCAAGACCATTCTACAGGGTACAAGGGGGGGGTGATTACCTAGATTCCAATCGAAGAGGACAGAGTGAGTGGTGTGCTTGTATGTGTCATATGATTAGCTGTCCGAGCCATTCTTCAGGTAGTGGTGTGTGAACGATTACTATGTTACTTGACTGCAATGTGAAGATCCGTCTACAGGCGTACAGTGGAGGGTGGACATTTATCTCACCATGATTGCCTGTCCAAGACCATTCTACAGGGGACAGAGGGGGCGTGGGGGGGGGGGGGGGGGTCGATGTCCTAGATCCAGATCGAAGAAGGCACAGAGTGTGTTTGTTTGTGTGCTTGTGTATGTGTGCGTATGTATGTATGTATGTGTGCGTGCGTGCTTGCGTTCGTGTGTGTGTGTGTGAACTGATTACTATGCTTTGTGAGTCTAAGACACAGGGTTGTGAAGATTCCTGGCTACACGAGCGTCCATCGCCAAACCACAACCCACCCTTCCCCCACATCCACAACCCACCCTCCTCCCATATATCGCTCTCCATTCATCCCCCCCCCCCCCCCCCGCCCACACGCCAACTCACTGTGATGGGAGAGGAAGAATTTTGACAATACCACAACGTAAAACCCAGTCAAAAAGGAAAAAGGGATAAAACTGTTTTAATGCTATTCCCACACGATCTCCAGTGTCCCAGACGATTGAACGGGAACGCAGAAAAGAGCTACCAGACGACTGACAGATCAGAAGACACAGAAAACCCGACAGGGGACACACACACACACACACACACACACACACACACACACACACACACACACACACACACACACACACACACACACACACACACACACACACACACACACACACACACACACACACACACACACACACACGAACATGCACATAGAGAGAGAGAGAG
Source organism: Conus canariensis (assembly GCA_033310375.1). Classification (NCBI taxonomy): domain Eukaryota; kingdom Metazoa; phylum Mollusca; class Gastropoda; order Neogastropoda; family Conidae; genus Conus; species Conus canariensis. Next base: position 73,216,241 of record CM065722.1, on the reverse strand, counting down.
AGAGAGAGAGAGAGAGGAGAGAGAGAGAGAGAGAGAGAGAGAGAGAGAGAGAGAGAGAGAGAGAGAGAGAGAGAGAACGTACGAACGAAAAAAAATTAATCAGTAAAGACCATGGCCCCTTCTGATGGGGTCCAGTATAAGAATAACCATTCATACAACACGGCAGTATCGCATCGTCTGACAACGAGTCGCTGACAGATAAGCATGTCAGAGAGAGAGAGAGAGAGAGAGAGAGAGAGAGAGAGAGAGAGGAGAGAGAGAGAGAGAGAGAGAGAGAGAGAAGTGACACAATCAGCTTCAAATTTCAATACGACTGATGACAGCACAGACTCTCTGGGGTCGGTTCCAGTGGGACAGGTCTCACTGAACTGGAATAGTGCCAGGCCAGTGAAGGGCCATGATCTCTGATCTGTCACAGACCACATGATGACCTCAAGGGTGAGGTGGGGAGGGGGGGGGAGGCCCAGAGGGAGGGGACCGCGACAGTTGATGGGAGAAGAGATGAAGAGAAGACTGGTGGGGGGAGGACTAAACTCTAAAACCTCTGCTGGGCCATATGGAAGCATGTGAATAGGTTGTTTTGGTCAAGAAGACGAATTGTCGTCATCATACCTGCTCTTTTGTCAGAACAAAAAACATCCCTGGCATGGCAGTAAACATATGCTTCAATTCGCTACTTTGAATATCTATAACAAATGATAAACCGGCAATGAAAACGAGATCATGAAACACACACACACACACACACACACACACACACACACACACACACACACCACACACACACACACACACGCCAGCCCCGCGCGCGCGCGCACACACACACACACACACACACACACACACACACACACACACACCACACACACACACACACCACACACACACACACACACACACACACACACACACACACACACACACACGCATACACTGTCTCTTGCGCACTCCACAACCTATACCCCTCGCCCTCTTTCAAACTCTTTCTTTCACTCTTCATCCTAAATTATCTTATGAAAACATCATCCAGTAAAAAACAACAAACAAACAAACAAACAAAGCGGATGATGTGCCTGTGAGACCCAAATCACCACTGATGTAGGAACTGAGTAGGAAGGAGAGGGGAAACGCCATGATAACTGTACACCACCACCCACCCGATCTCCCCACCCCACCCTTCTTCCCCCTCCCACGCCCCGCTCTCACGGCTGCTAGTCTCCTCTCCCTGTCCACTGTTCTCCACTGTTAGCCATGCCGACCCGGTCGGCCAACAGGCTGTCCTGTCCCACTGTTCTCCACTGTTAGCCCATGCGACCCGGGGGTCGGGGCCAACAGGGCTGTCCCTGTCCCACTGTTCTCCGCTGTTGGCCCATGCGACCCGGGGGTCGGGGCCAACAGGGCTGTCCCTGTCCCACTGTTCTCCGCTGTTAGCCCATGCTGACCCGGGGGTCGGGGCCAACAGGGCTGTCCCTGTCCCACTGTTCTCCACTGTTGCCCATGCTGACCCGGGGGTCGGGGCCAACAGGGCTGTCCCTGTCCCACTGTTCTCCGCTGTTAGCCCATGCTGACCCGGGGGTCGGGGCCAACAGGGCTGTCCCTGTCCCACTGTTCTCCGCTGTTAGCCCATGCTGACCCGGGGGTCGGGGCCAACAGGACTGCCTGACACCGGCGGTTGAAGTGACTGCGCCTCAGATCGAAGCTGGCCAAGCGAAAAATGACCCTTCTGTGTCCGTCCCTCTCCTGAAGAAACTCTATCTGCTTGCCTGCCTGCTCCTCCCGTCACCTTCCTCTTTTTTCTTATCTCTATGTCTCTCTCCCTATCTCTCTCCTCTGTCCTTTTCTCCCCTCTCCTTCTCTCTCTCTCTCCTCTCTCTCTCTCCACCTCTCTCCCTCTCTCTCACCTCTCTCCCCTCCCTCTCTCTCTCTCCACACACACCTCTCAGTCTTGTCTACAGTCATCCCACTCTCTCCTTTCCTACACACATAACACCACCCCACCCTCACAACAACACCCCTCAGTCTTTGTCTCTATCCCCTCCTCTCTTCTCTCTCTCTCACCCCCCCCCCCCCTCCTCTCTCATCTTTCATCCCCTCCCTCCATCTCTCTCTCTCTTTCATCCCTCCCTCCCCCCTTTCATTCCTCCCTTCTCTTCCTCCTACCTCCTTCTTTTTCACTCTCTCCATCCCCCCCTCACTCTCTCTCACCTTCCCTCGCTCCCTTTCTCTCTCTCCTCTTTTTCTTCTCTCTCCCTCCTTCTTTCTCCTCATCTCCTCTCCTCTCATTCAACAACCCCCCCCTCCTTCCCTCGCTGTCTCTCTCCCCACCTGGTGCAACCACAGACCTCCTTCCCCGTACCCCTCCACCTTTTCCCCTCTCCTTCTTCGTCCCATGCCCTCTGTGCCATCAATCTTTGTGAGCGTCCATCCATGCTCTTGTTGTATTTCTTCACCTTGTTGCCTTGATTTTGAGATGGCAGGAGAGCCTTTTTTTTTTTTTTTTTTTTTAGTGAATTTCTTTCTTTCTTTTATTGTTTTCTTTCTTTCTTTCTTTCTTTTGTTTGTTTGTTTCTTTCTTTTTCTTTTTGTCATTTTTAACGTCAATCAATTTATGAGATGTTCTCATGTAAAACGAAAGAGAATTTGTTTTGGATGATCTTTCTTACGTTTTGTTTTGGCGCATCTGGCAGTGTGTGTGTGTGTGTGTGTGTGTGTGTGTGTGTGTGTGTGTGTCTGTGTGTGTCTGTGTGTGTCTGTGTGTGTCTGTGTGTGAGTGTGTGATTCCTTCTGTGTTTTTCTGAGATTAATTCCAACATATCAGCAGCGTTCAAGCACCTGATCTGTCTCCTGGCAAGCACACAAACCGCCTATTACTGATCCACAAAGGAGATGTCGCTTGTTTCAGCCTTTCACTCAGCGGGCCAAAAGCCCGAGAAAATGAGAAACGATTGTATGGCTTCATTACACGATTTTTGTTTAATCATTTGTCGCGTTTCTTCTGAAAGAAACGTGTTTCTACTCACAGCCCCTTCCTGTGCCCATTCCTCTCCCTCCTTTCTTCCCTTCTTCCCGATATTCTGGAATTACCGTCAGTTTTTCCTCTTTTAGTGTTTTGCATCACTATCTATTTTGTGGGTTTTTTTCCCGTCTTTTTTGCGGGCTGATTCCAATCTTCCCCTTCACTCGTTTTTCTGCTTCTCGTTTATTTCTCCTCCCTTTTTCTTTCTGTTTCCACTGACCAGATTATGTCAAATTTCTTTCGTTCAACTTTTTTTTAAACCACTGGAAGGGAGTGCACAAAATGTTGAGGAGGAGGAGGAGGAGGAGGAGGAGAGAGAGAAGAAGAAGAAGGAGGAGGAGGGGAGAGAGAAGAAGGAGGAGGAGGAGGAGGAGAGAGAAGAAGAAGAAGAAGAAGAAGAAGAAGAAGAAGAAGAAGAAGAAGAAGAAGAAGAAGAAGAAGAAGAAGAAGAAGAAGAAGAAGAAGAAGAAGAAGAAGATGATGATGAAGAATTGGAAGAAGAAGAAGAAGAAGAAGAAGAAGAGGAAGAAGAAGAAGAGGAGGAAGAAGAAGACGGAGAGAGAGAGAGAGAGAGAGAGAGAGAGAGAGAGAGAGAGAGAGGGAGGGAGGGAGGGAGGGGAGAGAGAGAGAGAGGGAGAGAGAGAGACAGGGAGAGAGAGAGAGAAAGACAAAGAGAGAGAGAGAGAGAGAGAGAGAGAGAGAGAGAGAGAGAGGGGGGGGTTCTTTTCATCACTTGCCCTGTGTTTTGTTTTTGGTTGTTTCAGTCTACTGTGTTTTAAGCTTTGTGCCTTCCTGACTAAAATTCCTTGCCAATACCACCTCCTCCAGCTGTCCACCTCTTGCCTTCCCTTCCTCTTGTCTTTGTCTTTTATCCCCACCCCCACCCCCCCCCCCCCACCAACCCCCTTTCCTTGTCACCTTGTCATTGTCTTTCCTTTTTACTGTGTGTGTTTTTATTTTTTACTTTCTTCGTTCTGAGTGGATTTTGTCTAGTGTGTCACGGTACATGCTTTTGTTTTTACCTCTGTGTCTTGTCTTTTCTCCACCGGTTACTGTCTGTCTGCCTGTCTGTTTTTTGTTTTCACTTTTAATTTCCTTTCCTTTTCTGGGTTAATTGAATTTTCTGTTTCGCGTGCTTTCTTTATTTCTTTTTCTCTTGTGCTGTGTTTCTAATTTTGTTTTAGGCATATTCTTCTGCTTGTCTGTTTCTGTATCTCTTTCTGTCTGTCTCTCTGTGTCTGTCTGTCTCTCTGTCTGTCTGTCTGTGTGTCTTGTGTGTGTGTGTGTGTGTGTGTGTGTGTGTGTGGTGTGTTTTCAACAGCACCAAATCTGTCATTCCACTGGTGTTTTTTTACAGTTTTAAATTTCAGACGATCGACAATGACACCAATATTTTGCTTGAGACAGTAGAAATTTAAGAAATGAGAAATAAGGAAAACGTTTCACTATTATGCCATGAAATACTTTAAAAACAACCAAACAACCAACCAAACAAACAGGCAAACTGACCGATAACACATATGCATGTATGTTTGTACATTTTTCTTGCCAGTCAAATGCATTTGTGCTTTACAGTAATACGTATTGAAACAGATTCGTATTACTTTTTGTTGTCAAGATACACATTTTTTTAAAAGATTGTATTCAATGATTTCGTAGGAATACTTCCAAACCAGAACTCTCCCCCCCCCCCCCCCCCCCCCCCCCCCCACCACCACCAAAAGAACACCCTTCCCCTCGCCTAAACAAAAAAATGTCCTCTTAGGATTCCAACTACTTTGTCGAAAACAGAAGTATGAAAGGTCAAGCCTTGACGGATTCTTGGGTAGTAACCACTGATGTTCATGTTGTGCTCGTCAGTTTTGTACCTGTATTTCAATTCTTTTAAGAACCAGAAATGCAAGCGGAAGATTACTGTTCTTGCTACGTTCACAGAAATATTCTTTAGCAATAGGAATGATGAAGTCTGTAACAGTGTCAGTCTTGAGATCAAAATCTTCATCTAATATATTAAGATTAGCTTAACTGAAAGTTACAGACCCTTTTTCACATCGTGGATTTTTAAGGTGTGACCAGAAATTGTTCATGGATTCGCATCTCCATAGAAAAAAATTCTGTAAATTTCTTTTTTCTTCACAGAACTTCCAATGGTCATCGCTTGTGATTCGAGTCCTTTTCAAATGACGTTTGTTGCAAATGTCTTATGTGCAGTTTGAATCTGATGCCATTTGATATTGATATCCTTATATTTTCACTTTTTGAGAACTGCGGTTTTCCGAGTGATTCTAGAGCTATTTTTTAAATTCCTTTCGAAACAACATTTTGGGATCTGTATTTCTAGGAACACAAATATCATAACAATTCTTTGGTCCTTTTCTAGCTGAACATTTTTTTAATGATAGTTTTGTGGATTACTGTCTTTAACTTGAATAATGGGTTTCTTTGTGTAATTCACTAGATCTTGTCAATATTCAAATCATATCTTAGTTTGAATTCTGTATAATATAGGTCTTAGGACACAACCAACAGAGCTTGAAGAACCGGGTGAATAGTTCTCCAGTGAGGCGTCCTAATGACTTTTTCACAGGGTAAACGGATTCAAACAAGAAGAAGAAGAAGTTTAGTAGTTTATGGCCATTCTCATTTGAAAGAAATTTTCGGTCGCGAATTTTGTTCGTCTATTTTATGATGTCGGAGATCCTTCTCTTTGTTTGTAATTCCTGAACTTTCGGTTCGCGGTCCAGCATTTGTGAGGTTCACCTATCCTGCCATTTAAAAAAAATGCTGTTTGAGTTCCTTAAAGGGAAGTGACAGTATCAAAGTTCTCCAGTAACAGAAATAAACTTGTGTGAATTTGACAAACTCTCTATCAATGGAAATCAGACTGTGGCTAGTTGACCTAAATTTGCAGTCTGGATGCGTAAGTAAACATTGTCATTCGGTACAGAGGAAATAATCAAGTTCATCATGCTTTGGAATTAGTAAGTTAGATTTTGGACAAAGAGATAGCTAGAATCCATTTCACAGCCTATTAAAAAAAAAGACAGCCCCAACCTCAGAAGAACTAAGAATTATATATATATATATATATATATATATATATATATTGTGTGTGTGTGTGTGTGTGTGTGTGTGTGTGTATTTTTGTTATTTATATATATACATATATATATATATATATATATATATATATATATATGAATAGAGTAGAGAGAAGAGAGAGAGAGAGAGAGAGAGAGAGAATTGAAGTAAAAAAGCAAACAACCAATGTAAACAAATATAATCCAATATTTCGAACGGCTGCTCTTTTTCAAGGACGACAGACTGTGTAGTCATCGTCAAAAGTGGAGTGATATCATTAGGTCGATGCTAAAAGAAAACTTGCGTCATGACAGTAATGTCATCACCAAGTGATGCAAAGTCTAACATACCATCCTGTTGTTATTATTTTGTCACTCCCCACCCCCATCAGTATACTTACAGCCCCCCCCCCTCCGGGCTTTTTTCCTCTCTCTCTCTCTCTCTCTCTCTCTCTCTCTTCTCTCTCTCTCTCTCTCTCTCTCTCTCTCTCAGGTTTTCATTTTGTTAGTTGTACCACAGGGAACAACTGAATCACTATTAAATGCAAGGGAACTCAGTACGTGTAACTAATAATTAGTCATGTGTGTTCAGGCCTCGTGGATGCTTTGTTTGTAGTTTACGAATCCAGAATTTTTTCTCTGAGGTCTCTGTGAATGTCACTGTCTATGTACTGTTTTTCAATTGGCACAGACACAATCAGCCGTGTCTCCCTGATGAGTCCGATCCAGCGGACGAAAGGCCTAAGAGCAGGCGATACATATAGATCTGCCTTCGGGAGGGATTGCGATGGTTCCCTCATGCAGCTAGTGAAGGGTTTTCATATTTATGATATACATTTTCTTCATCTTCACCCGCCCACCCTCCTCTTTTTTTTTTCTTTTTTTAAAATTTCAAATCTTAGCCAAGTCATTACGATAATGATGGAATTGTTAGCCTGCACTTGTTTTCCCCCACTACTTAATTGTTCAGCATTATATTGTTTGGTCAATCAGTGGGCGGTTGCATCTCTTAAGAGATCCAAGTAAAGGTTGTTCTGCACAATTTTTAGCCGCTGACAATGCTTGGGTTATTGAAGAGCAGAGCTGACCACTCAGACTGTTCCATATCTTTTGATCTCCCTTGCATCCTTAAATGGATCCTCAAGCATAGGTTCAAAGATTGTCCCCTACATTTTATACTGTTTGCATAATGTCTTTAGTTTTTCAGCAACTTTTTTTCTCTCCACACTTTCGTTTTATTTTGTTCTAGTACCTTTGGCTGGCTGCTTTGGGGGTGCTGTTGGATTCTTTTTCGAACCCTTGGTGGTGAGAACACCACAGAATTACGGACTGTGGTGTGTCTCTGTTTGACGCCAAGAGCTCAGGTACAATCACCGTGTCTCCCTGATGAGTCCAATCCAGCGGACGAAAGGCCTAGGAGCAGGCGATACATATAAATCTGCCTTCGGGAGGGATTGCGATGGTTCCCTCATGCAGCTAGTGAAAGGTTTTCATATTTATGATATACATTTTCTTCATCTTCAGCCCCCCTCCCCTTTCTTTTTTGTTAAATTTCAAATCTTAGCCAAGGCATTACTATGATGATGGAAGAATTGTTAATCTGCACTTGTTTTCCCCCACTACTTAATTGTTCAGCATTATATTGTTTGGTCAATCAGTGGGCGGTTGCATCTCTTAAGAGATCCAAGTAAAGGTTGTTCTGCACAATTTTTAGCCGCTGACAATGCTTGGGTTATTGAAGAGCAAAGCTGACCACTTTGACTGTTGCATATCTTTTGATCTCCCTTGCATCCTTAAATGGATCCTCAAGCATAGGTCTCAAAGATTGTCCCCTACATTTTATATTGTTTGCATGTCTTTAGTTTTTCAGCAACTTTTTTTCTCTCCACACTTTC
>CM065722.1:73173250-73185750 GCA_033310375.1 Conus canariensis | reverse complement strand
ATGCTTTTTATCTGTGACACAGACAAAATGAATGTCTGAAGGGTTAAGGTCAACACAGATTTTCTTCCAATAATGTACCACCATTATTTGCCCATACACTATAAACATTGGAGCATGAAGTAATGGTAATTCTCAAATTCATGTGTCCCGTACCTATTGACTGGACATGAATAAGCACGTGATTTTTTTTAAAACAAAATGTCGTTGACCTTGAAGCCAGATAACTATGATCTTATTACTTCCCTAATATGATGACAGTTTTCTGATGAGGCTGTATTACTACTGTCATAAGTTGTTTCTTGTTTGTCCTTGTCTTATTGATCATATCAGAGCTTTCTTTTCATGTCGTCCTCAGCTTGTTGCTAGTGGCCAGTCTATGAAGGAATGCACTGTGTTACTATCAACAAAGCAGAGTGCATACCTCAGTGGCAAAATTTGAACAGAGACAAATTGAACGACAAAAAAGTTTTGAAAGTTTTAAATTGCACGAACTTTCACTCCATTGGAAAAACAAATAATGCCATCGATCTTTCTTCCCTGCAGCAAGACGTTTGAATGAGCTTGTTCGAAAGGGAAGCAAATTGCTGGGCTTTTTTCCGTGTCTGATCTTGCCTTTGGGACGCAAGCACGAAAAAGGAAAACACAAATAAAACCCCAAACAAAACAACCTTTGATCGCAATTGGATAGAACGTTTCCAGACGAAGAGGAAAACATTCTTAAACTTTTCGCTCAATGAAGCTCTTTCCAGGTTCAGAAATTCAATGTAATCGTTCATAAATCCACAATGTTGTTTCTGTTTTCATGTCAGATATATCTTAATCTTGCCTTCCTTGCCTTGCCGAAGCCTACGCTGAATGGTTTGTCAGCAAACTGTGAGTCGCTTCCCTTGCAACGAAATGAAGCTCTTCACTGAAACATGCGGGTGGTCCTGGACTTCTAGTGAAGCTCTTCACTGAAACATGCGGGTGGTCCTGGGCTTCTAGTGAAGCTCTTCACTGAAACATGCGGGTGGTCCTGGGCTTCTAGTGAAGCTCTTCACTGAAACATGCGGGTGGTCCTGGGCTTCTAGTGAAGCTCTTCACTGAAACATGCGGGTGGTCCTGGGCTTCTAGTGAAGCTCTTCACTGAAACATGCGGGTGGTCCTGGGCTTCTAATGAAGCTCTTCATTGAAACATGCGGGTGGTCCTGGGCTTCTAATGAAGCTCTTCACTGAAACATGCGGGTGGTCCTGGGCTTCTAATGAAGCTCTTCACTGAAACATGCGGGTGGTCCTGGGCTTCTAATGAAGCTCTTCACTGAAACATGCGGGTGGTCCTGGGCTTCTTGCGTGGTGTGTGAATCGAAAGAGGGAGGAGGGTAGTGGGGGGGGGGGGGGGAGGGGTCAGTCGCCGAGGATACGCAGGCGAGGAGAAGGCAGGAAGAAAGAAGGGAAAAGGGAGAGGATCAGTCGGAAAGAGTTGGATACAGGGAAGGGGTGGCCAAGATGAGAGAGAGAGAGAGAGAGAGAGAGAGAGAAGAGAAGGAGACAGAGAGAGAGAGAGAGAGAGAGAAGAGAGAATGAGAGAGAACAATATAATGAATGATGGATTCATGCACATTAGCAAATATCATATATATATATATATATATATATATATATATATATGAAAGAGAGAGAGAGAGAGAGAGAGAGAGATTGTCTCCCCCTTGGAGACTCAAAGCTTGCTGAAGGCTCATTTTGAGAAGCATTTATTATTCCCCATTCACCCACTCAAGCACATACTGTTAGTTAGGCAGAATTATCTACCACTGCAGATATGAATGCTTATCTCCCCCTATTTCTTCAATCTAAGACATAAGAGCAAGCTTTGTTTATAATTGAATATTTCTTGCAGTCATTGCAACACCAAGCTGCTCTGTAAGTTGCTGGAATGGTGCTCGGTACTTATCCTTGGAATTTATTAGTTTATTGTAATTTAGTCCCTTGCGGATTCATTCCAAGAACTGGCCCTCAGCACTTGTGTCTTAAGAAGTTATCTTTTTATATTTTCTACTTTTCACAAGAAAATGTAGCTTGTTTTGCTCTTTCATGATTTTCTTTTGCTTCTTAGGTGGCACCTTTGGTTGGTTTTTTGAAAACTCAACAAACATACTACGGTATTGCACACCAGCCTTTTTCTGGGATAGCATTCTTCTTAAAACGAAAAGGCAGAGGAGTCAAATTACCACTTTCTGCGGTCACTCAGGAGAAACAATCAGGTTTCGAAATATCGGTATCTGACCAGGAGTTATATGTTAGTGAGTTTCCTCCCTATTGGAGATTGTCTCCCCATTGGAGACTATAAGCTTGCTGAAGGCTCATTTTGAGAAGCATTTATTATTCCCCATTCACCCACTCAAGCACATACTGTTAGGCAGAATTATCTACCACTGCAGATATGAATGCTTATCTCCCCCTATTTCTTCAATCTAAGACATAAGAGCAAGCTTTGTTTGTAATTAAATATATATATATATATTCACACCTTCGCAAACAATGTTTTGTCAAGAGAGTAGACACTTACCAACGTCGCTAACCATTGATTATATAGATATTTGATTTCATGCAAGCTTCCTGGACTGTCCGTCCATCAGGATCGCATGGCATCAAGTCTATCAAAGACAGCATCAGCAGCAATTGCCACATCAGTCCCAATGAGGAAAGGAAACCCTACTGTGGATGTAGTGACCGGGTCCTGGACGTGTGTGTACTGAGTGGGGTCAAGAAGCAAGATCTCAGATTGGAAGTGGCGGGAACTTGATCTGAATGTGTTTCATTCACAAGAAGTCATTTTGCATCGTCATAGACGAGATGTGAATTCTGAAAGGAACAAGGTGGGGATGTGAAAAGAAATGATGAATGGGAGAGAGAGAGAGGCTCGGAGATGTCTTGGGGGAGAGAGAAGAGAGAGAGAGGCTGGAAGAGGTCTTGGTCGAGGATTCAGGATGAAGAGAAAGAGAAATTGACTCTGCAACTTCTCGATATCTGCAATACAGCCGAGGGTCAGAGAATGATTCTCAGAGTCAGTCTGGAAATATATGCGGATTAGAAAAAAAAAGACAGAAAACGCACTCTCTCCCAACGGCTCTCCAAACCCGTCACCCTCCCATTCCGTGACCCCTCTCTCTCTCTCTCTCTCATTCTCTCTCATTCTCTCTCTCCACCCCCACACCCACACCCACACAAATACACACACGCGCACACACATACAAAGAGAGAGAGAGAGAGAGGACAGACAGACAGACAGACAGACAGGGCCAGCAGACAGAGAGACACACCGACAGACAGAAGTTGGGGTGGGCGAGCGGGCGTATCGCCCCAATGCATCAGATCGAGTTTTCGCATTGTAAAATTGGCTATCAGAGCATACGATCGATCTTTGCAGGCATCTTGTTGCCTGTTTTCTGTCTTCGTTCTGCTTCAACAGCTACCCAAGTATCCTCTAGCCCAGACGTAAATCATTTTGTTGTTAAAGCCCTCATTCCATTTTCCTGTGGAGCCCGTTCTGCCTCCTCCTCTTTCTCCTTCACTTTCTATTTCCACCGCTCTCAATATCCGTTGATGACAGTTGGGAGTCTCTGAGAAGCTTAGGGATGGCAGTGAAAAATTTTATTAAGGGGAGCAGTCGCCATCACAAAGTGGTTAGGATCGCGGATTCCCAGCTGGGAGGCTATGGATTCGATTTCCATCAGCGCTGATTATTTGTGGGCTGCCACGACCGGCTCGTACCCAGAGTTGAGTTTTCTTTGGGCGCAACTGGGAAGGTTTGGACCGTATAGTGGATTTTCATCAACTTAATGGATGTGTGTCTGAGAGTGTTTGCTTACAATTTCTGACTAACACTGCAGGTGTTTGTATCCCTTTGGCCTGGTCGACGCCAGGACATATTACGAATGTACGCAAAGAGGACAGCCCTGTCATGCAGCCTCAGACTGGAATGGAATTCCATGGCATCAGCAGCAGCAGCAGTCAGCAGCAGCTTCATCAGTCTGTGATAAAAAAAAATTGTCTTAAATTTTGTGGCCCTTCATGCCCTCTTCTAATGGTAACCTCAGTTTAGATTTCTTCTCCACATCCATGCTCTTGATGAGTTCATGTCAAAGTCGCATGTAATGACAAATTGATCCGCCTTGGCGTAAGGCTGTGTTAGGCCAATTGACATAGGCTAGAACACCAAGGCTACATCAAAATGTTCTTATGGTCTGCATAGTTATGCGGGGATTGTTTTCAGTCGTGACAAGCTCCTAGCATAACATTATCAGTCTCCAAAATCCCCCGAAGTCGGAGTGTGGCTGCCCACATTGTGGGGTAATCAAACACGGTCACACACATAATGTTCTCATCCCCAGCTGATGCATTTGTACCATAGTGTTCAAGTGCTTCGGCTGTTCGGATGATTCCTGGAGTCTTTTAGCCAGGGTCTCAACGACAACAACAACGACAAATTGATGAGGACTGTCACTGGATGGAAGTGGTGGCGCCCAGCGGAGGAGGACGCTAACCGATACTGGTCCGGGACTAACACCTTTTTGTCGTCTTAGGGTGCTTATTATGTGGTGTCCTGTGTATGCTGAAACAGAATAGGCACCACTGAACATCGCCGAAGTGACACGGCAGAAACGCAGCGTCTCCTCTGCAGGGGTGTCTCATGGCAGCTGGACATGGATGGCTCCCAATTGTTGCTGGCGCCAGGTGTGTGACCGAACAAGCCAAGCTGTGGTTGTGAACAGAGAGCTGGTATGAGTGGTGCAGGGATAATCCCGCTGAGATGGCACTGAAGATGGGACAGGAAGAAAGGTTCTCTCTGTCTGTCTGTCTGTCTGTCTGTCTGTCTGCTGTCTGTCTTCTCTCATCCTCTCTCCTCTATGTGTGTGTGTGTGTGTGTGTGTGTGTGTGTGTGTGTGTGTGTGTGTGAGAGAGAGAGAGAGAGAGAGAGAGAGAGAGAGAGAGAGAGAGAGAGAGTGCTACATGCAGAGAAATAAACAGACAAATTACAGTTTCATCAGGTATGACACGCAGGAAAAGTTATAGAGATAAGTGAACAAAGAAGCCGTCTGCATATGTATACAAAACTCAGTAAAGGAAAAGGACAAAGTAAAACAACTGCAGTCTCAGGATTTAGCTTTTTCCGTTTAAAATCCATTTTATATGTGGCATAAAACAAAATGAATGTCTGAAGAGCTGAAGGTCAACAAAGATTTTCTTCCGATAATGTGCCACCATTATTCTCCCCCATACACAATCAGTAGTATTTTGTTTTATTTGTGCATACTGGTGACGTAGTCCCAATAGTAATTCAAGTGTCTCAAGTAGCTAATGACCGGCCATGAACAAGCACGTGATTTTTGAAACAAAGTATTGTTGGCTTTGAAGGCACATAACTTTGATCTTATTACTTCCCTAAAAAAAATGACAATTTTCTGGTGCAGCTGTACTATTATCATAGGTTGTTTCTTGTTTGTGAATGTCTTATTGATCATATCAACGCTTTCTTTTCAAGTCACCCATACATTGTTGCTAGGCGCAGGTTTACAAAGAAATGTTATGTACGACTTCTAACAAAGCAGAGTGCGTGCCACAGTCGCAAAATTCGAACAGCGACGAATCGAACGAGAAACCCATTTTGAAAGTTTTGAATCGCACTAACTTTCACTCTATTTGAAAAAAAAACAATCCATTATTTTTCCTCCTTGCAGCGAGACCTTTTACTGAGCGTGTTCTAAAGGGAAGCAAATCTCTGGGCTTTTTTCCTATCTGATCTTGCCACTGGTACGCAAGCACGAAAAAGAAAACACAAATAAAAAAACCCAAACTAAACAACCGTTGATCGCAATTAGATAGAACGTTCCCAGACGAAGAGGAAAACATTCTTAAACTTTTCGTTCTATGAAGCTCTTTCCAAGTTCAGAAGTTCGATGTATTGGTTTATAAATTCACAAACTTCTTTCTGTTCCAAGTCAGATATGTGTTAATCTTGCCTTCATTGCCTTGCCGAAGCTCACGCAAAATGGTCTGGCAGCAACTGTGACTCACTGCATTTGCCAAGAAATGAAGCTGATCATTCATTGAAGCACGCGGATGGTCTATGGGTTTCTTGCGTGGTGTGTGAAGCAAAAGAGTGGGGGGTGGGGGGAGGGGAGTCAGTCGCCGAGGCGAGGAGAGGCAGGCGAGGAGAAGGCAGGGAGGAAGAAGGGAAAAGGAAGGGGGCCAGAGAGAGAGAGAGAGAGAGAGAGAGAGAGAGAGAGAGAGAGAGAGAGAGAGAGAGAGAGAGAGAGAAACGCGAAAGATCGAGTTTGTTCAGAGCAATATCTCGCATTCTTTCCTTTTATTATTAAAGAAAAAGTGTTCCACAGAACAGTTGTTTACCGGATGAAGTACATACAGGAGACGGAAGCACACAATAGTTCCAGAAGTGCCTTCTTTGAAAGCCCCCAGATTCAGAGGAAAAACCAAGAAGCTTCCGGAGGATTATCGTCATTGTGATATTGTTTCTGGAATATGCCATGGGTTGCACAATATGCTGGACATTTTGATTGGCTTCGCCACTGAGGTGTCTTCAAAGAGCAAGAGTTTGGTTCTCATTTTCACCAACGAAAACACATTGATAGACTCACAAAAAGAAAGACAGACAGCGAGAGGGACAGTCAGTGAGCCAGACATCCAGCCAGAGGAGAGAGAGAGAGAGAGAGAGAGAGAGAGAGAGAGAGGAGAGGAGAGAGAGAGAGAGAGAGAGAGAGAGAGAGAAAATGGTTTATTCAGGTTAGGCCACAGCCCTACTGAAGGGGGGAACTATTTACAATGGCACTTTAACGACAAGAAAAAGTAAGGATACATCAACATAATGATGACAAATTCCAACATCTTTTGACCATAGAGTACAACAGATACATGCTTCAATATTAACATTCACATCCTTCAACTACAGTCGCACGCCTTTTAAATGCTTTATATAAATACATGCATACATTCTTCACTATAATCTTGTTACTGTTAGCTAAGCGTAAGGCTGCGTTAAATCGACATAGATTTCCATAAAATTTTCCTGGAATATATTCTAGCCGAAGCTCACAGAGACTAGGACAACAAAACAAAACATGTACTTCATCTTCTATTGCGTCATTACACAAAGGGCATGCTACAGAACTAGGTGATACCTGATTATATCGGTCCCGATGTATTGCCATGTCTGTTACACCGAATCTAATTTTTGTTAAATGACACCTAATATGTCTGTCGATGTCAATTAAGAGATACCTTTCAAAGCTCCTAGATGATTTGAAAGTTCTATATAAAGAAAACGGGTCACTTTCTAGGATATGTTCATTCCAGTTTTGCCATCGGCAATCAATAAGCTTCTGGCGAGAGAGAGAGAGAGAGAGAGAAGAGAGAGAGAGGAGAGAGAGAGAGAGAGAGAGAGAGAGAGAGAACATGTACAGAAAAATTAGAGACATATACAAAGAGAAAGAAAATAATGAAAAGAACAAGAAATGAAATTAAGCCAGTGAAGGAAATGAAATGAAAGGGGAAAAGAAAGAAAAAAAAACCTCAGACAGAACAGACAATCAGACATGAAGAACAGAAAAGAAACAAAAGTGAAAAAAAGCAAGTACAGGAATAAACTATACCAAAGAAAACATCCAGAGAGGAGCAACTACAAAAAGATGTCAACAAGAGAAAGAGAGCATTGACAAGGTGAAGAAGAGGAAGGGTGAGGTGGGTGAGGTCAAAAGAGGACGATGAGGAGAAGGGAGAGGGGGGGGTGGAGGGCACAAAGGATTGAAAGTAAGGCAGGCTCAAAGGTTAAAACAGACCCCACTGAAGCACGGATGAAGCACAGGCCAAGGGTAATGAACTCTTGTTCCACAATCCCCTTGGCTTTTACTCCTCCCTCCCTCCTTCTCACTCTCTCTGTCTTTCCTTCTCCCCCCCCCCCACCCCCTCTGTCCCTGAATCTCCCCCCCCTCTCTCCCCCCTTGCTCCCTGCATCTCCATACCTGTTTCCCTGAATCTCTGTCTGTCTGTCTGTCTGTCTGTCAGAATGTCCGTTTAGTAACTGGTTTTTGTTTGTGTATGGTTGTCTCTCTGTGAGTGTATGCATATATGTGTCTATGTACGAGAGTGTGCATTTTCTTGATTAGCCTCTGCTTCAAACGTTTTGCTCAGTCGGCTCAACACATATCTAAATCATTTTTAAAGCCTCTTCTCCCCCCTCCCCTTCCCGCTCACCCCCCCCCCCCCCTTACCCCGCCGTTCCCTTTCTGCTTCGATTTCCCTTATTCTGTTTCTCAGTATTCAATATCTGGTAATAAATAAATAACAATAATGAGGACAATTTCTATAGCGCCCATCCTATATATATATATATATATATATATTTATATATAAAGCAGAAACACACACACACACACACACACACACACACACACACACACACACACACACAATTCTGCGTTCACGAGTCATAAACACACACACACACACACACACACACACACACACACACACACACACACACACAACACACACACACACGCACGCACGCACGCGCGCGCGCGCGAGCGCACACACACACACACACAACACAACACACACACACACACACACACACACACACACACACGCACACACACACACACACACACTCACACACACACAAACTGGAACATAATGTTGGATACATAAACACACTACATGACCGGTGAACAGCTTATAAATGTCACTCGATGGAGATGGAGAAACAAATCATGATAATGATTAACTTGAAGGAGGGGAGGGAACTGATTGAGTTCGTGTATGGAATGAGTAGAGTAAGGGGGAGGGCAGGGGGGAGGGGGAGGGGGGGCAGATGAAGGAGAGAAAGGAAGAGAAAGAAGACTGGATTGGAGAGGCGATAGAAGATGGGAGGGAGAAATGGGAGGGAAAGGGGTGAAGGCGGATGAGAGAGAGGAAATATTGGAGTAGGGGACGGTTGGAAACGAGAGAGAGGGAGAGAGAGAGAGAGAGAGAGGAGAGAGAGAGAGAGAGAGAGAGAGAGAGAGAGGAGAGAGAAGAGAGGAGCAGGAGGATGTGAGAGAGAGACTGAGAGATTTAGGTGGGAAGACAAAGAGATACAGAGTGTGAGGAAATCAGTTTGCTATAATGTGGATCACAGACAGGGAAGGGAAGTAGATAGACGTGTGTAAAGGAGCAGAAGACAGAATGTGTGTGTGCGTGCGTGCGTGTGTGTGTGTGTGTGTGTGTGTGTGTGTGTGTGTGTGTGTGTGTGTGTGTGTGTGTGTATGTGTGTGTGTGTGTGTGTGTGTGTGTGTGTGTGTGTGTGTGTGTGTTGTGTGTGTGCGTGCGTGTGTATATGTATGTGTGTGTGTGTGTGTGTGTGTGTGCGCGCGCGCTCGCTACAGAGAGAGAGAGAGAGAGAGAGAGAGAGAGAGAGAGAGAGAGAGGAGAGAGTGAGAGAGAGAGTTTACAATGAAGGGACTCTCACAAACTGTCTGGGTGAGCTCGTTCAACAGTCAGGACGCAGTCAGAAGAAGACCCCCTTTTTCACACCCCTGTGAGCGCCTCTGGTAAGCTTTCTAAGCTTTCGCAGAACCTCGACTACTAAGTCAGAATCTTTAGGAAGTGTGTTCTTAATTTACTATATCATACGCAAGAAGACACTTCCCTCTGAGATCGAAAAATACTAAGTGATTGCTGGCTCAGCCTTCTGTTTTTAGTCTTGTTTGTCTCACTAGAACAAGGCCAATATGACGAAACTCATTGTGTCTGTTTGATTACTGGTTTTCTCCATTCGTTTGCCTGGCTTAGTGAATTTACTTTTCCTCTATTGAAAAGAATCTAGAAGGATGTTCAATGATTACTTTCCTTCTAAAAACGATCTTTCGGAAATGTTTTCATCTCAGTATCTGAGAAGGCATGTTGTCTATAGTCTGGCCGACGACGGAGGCCACATCAAGTCTGCCAGTAAGTCAAAACAAGAATTATACAAAGTACCCACACACACAAAATCTTGAACCAAGATAGGGCCAGGAATCTTAAAAGACTGATCTAAAACCTAAGATGTGATAAGCCGCGATCAATAACTCTGACAACGGCATGACATTATTGAAGACAGTTGATGACGACGGGCCACAGGTGATATTATCACACGGCCTAAACATTCTCAGAAGAAAGAAACAGAAAGAAAGGCAGACAGACAGAGGAAAGGTGACAGGAAAGAAGAGGACAGAAAAAAAGACAAGGAAAATAATTTGAGAAAAACAAAAAAGAAGAGTACAAAAAGAAAAGGAAGAAGGAAAGAAAGAAAACAAAGAAAGAAAGAGAGAAACAAGCACACAAACAAAGCAGAGCAAGAAAGAAATGCAAAATATCCAGTAATCAGAAGATCGACTTCGGTAAAAGGAATACAAACAACAACAACAACAACAACAACAACAATAACAACAACAAAACAGAATTAATTATTTTGTAGCCTTTGCTTCTTGATAGCTTTCCAGAAACATTAGAGAGATAGCGAAACCTTCCAGGAAACACCCTCCAAAGGTCCTTTGGTTCTCTGTAAGAGTTTTTTCTTCTTTCGTCTTTTACTTTTTCTTTTCCTCTTTGTCTTTTCCAGATGTATTCCTTTTGATAAAAAACAAACAAAAAAACTCATGTCTTTCAAAGGCGGCCTGCTTGCCACGGATGTCTAACAATCCACATACAGAAGGTCCTCTTTGAATTTTGGAACTGTCGGGGAAAAAAAGGGGGGGGGGGGGGAGTGAATTTCTGCACGTTAAAAACTTTTTCACATGAAACAAATCGTACTTTTTATAGGACACATTTTTATTTCTGGTGAAAGAGCACTGGAGGAAGCTAACTCACCGTGATCATCAGTTTATGGAAAATCCGATATTCAGCTAAGATTTACTAATCACGTCTTGGACTTAAATGATCAGAACCACGACTTAAACAATAAACAAGGGAGGTAACGACATTTACGATTATCTGGATTATGAAGCGAGGTTCAGATCAGAGTATATCACAGAGCTAGAGTGGTGCGATGGAGACCATACAAATCTGTTTGTATTAAGTAAATCAGAAATAATGGACTTAGGGGCTTTGAATCAACCTTTTGTGAAGATAGATTAACTAGCGCATTTTCCCTAGAACAGGTTCAGTAATCTTTGGAATTACAATAACATCTAAATGCAGGTCTACTTTACAGTTGATAAGGTTGAGTAGCGTTTGGGATACTTTAGCAGTCTTTAGAGAAATCTTACTATTTGGAAGCCAGCCCAACATGAAATAAGCTGTGCACACAAAGCGTTGTATTCAGAGAGAGAGGAGAGAGAGAGAGAGAGAGAGAGAGAGAGAGAGAGAGAGAGAGAGAGAGAGAGAGAGAGAGAGAGATGTTCAAGCATTCTCTTGCAGAGGTTTATACGAAACACGCTGTGTTATTAGTAAACGGATACACCTAAACGTAAATGTAAACTCAATGCTTTGCATCTGTGTGCTACAAATGTAGGCTTTCCCAGCAACATTTCCCCCAGATGTTTTAAAATATTTTCTAAATAGCTTTTAACCTTCAATGAAGCGAACTGAGCAAGACCGTTGATTATGATTCAGCAAATCTTTTGGATTCGCAATTCTCTGAGTTACAAAATGTTGCGCTCGTGGCATTTTCCCCAGACATGTTTTGAAAAAGAAATCTCTAACATAACCTCTAACCTTCAGAGAGGCGACCCGAATAACGCCTGTCGAGTGCAATTAACTGTGACCTTCAGTTATGGCAACGATCTTGTAGACACAGCTGCCGGAAGCTGATTTAACAGATGAATCAACATCTTGATCTGGATTAGTCACGAGGAACTCCACTGAATTCTGCCAATGACGTACACCCAGACACATATATTGATACATTAGCATAGAAGAGACAGATGGTAAACAAAGCCGAAGCAGCCTAGTGTCTGACTCAGCATCTTTCAGTTTGAAATCCATTTCATCCTTGGTGTACAAACAAGGTAAAGGTCGTCTTTAAGAGGCAGAGTTCAGACACGCAAGTCTTTGCCAGATGAGTATTTACAACTTTTGTTTCATTAATGCATGCTTTTTTGCCATGCACAAGAGAGACAATGTGCTTGGATCGGTGACGCAAATTGGAGGGCTTCTTTCTCTGTATCTTTCTTTCTGTCTTTCTTTCATTGCTTTGTTTTCTCTTTTTTCTCCTTTACTTCCTTTCTCTTGTACTGTCTTTGCACCAGCCGTTCTTGCCTTTCCTTCGTTTTTCCTTTGGTTCTTTGATTATTTGTTTTTACTTTTTTGTATAGTATTCCACATTTACCCCAGAAATGTTTCCACATTCTCCAACATCGCAACCTCAGTAATCCTTACTGGGAAGAAGGCTGTTGGAATGGATGTACCTCCTTTTGAAATAATTACAATTTCTTTACTTGTTTGTTTGTTTGTTTCCCTTTCTCTGAACGAAAACATTGTAAGTGTGT
>CM065722.1:73148250-73165750 GCA_033310375.1 Conus canariensis | reverse complement strand
TCCCAATTTTCTTTTTTTATAAGTCAGTGAAATGTTGGTCCTTAACTTTTTTTGAACAGTATATCTGAAAATTTCACCATGACAATATTTTCAGCCAGAAAGTAGACATCCAACAGTCTCACTGTTGATATCCTAACTGTTTCCATTCATACAGGCTTCCTGAATTGTCGATCTGGATCGTGTGGCGGCACTTCAACCGAAACAGAGCATCATCAGTCATGGCCCAGTAGGTTCTTTTGAAACAGGGAGCGCCGTTGTGTTTGTAGTGACTGTCTTCTGGACATTCGTGTGTCGAATAGAGAGGAATAGGCAGACCTCAGGTTAAAAAAGAGGGCGTGAACTGGGTCAGGATATGTTCACAAGAAGTTTGATATTTCATACCAGGTACATCCTCATTCTGTATTGCCTTAGATGAGGATTGAGTGCATTGAAGAACTAGGTGGGGAGGTGACAAAAATGATCGTGGGGAGAGAGAGAGAGAGAGAGAGAGAGAGAGAGAGGAGAGAGAGAGAGAGAGAGAGAGAGAGAGAGAGACTCAAGACTCAAATGATTTATTCATAAAGGCCAAAGCCCCTTAGAATGGGGATATACATTGTGATTCATGTCGCATATTGACACTAGTCTTCATCATGTTACATAAACACTTCGCATCTGGAATGCTTTATACAAGTAAATAGCAAATTGTCTAATAGTATGTTCATTAGATGATGACATTAACAAGACCAGTTTGAAAAGACAAGGATTCTTGAAATATTTTTGTGGTATGAATTGCTCTCTGAGGTCTCTTAATCTTGGACACGTCAGTACAAAATGAACTTCATCTTCTTTCGGATTTTGGCATAATGGACAAATTAGATTTCTGTCACATAATTGTCTATAACGAAAATGATGAGTAGCAATATCAGACACACCGAATCTGAATCTAGTCATGATACGCTTCAGTTGTTTGTCCATCTTCATCGATATATATACAGGTAAACAGCGTAAATGACTGAACGTTCTATATGATTCAAATCTATCGCTGTTTTGCACATGATAATGCCAATTTTGCCAACTACAATCAATCAGTCTTTCTCGAAGTACCCGAAGAAAAACATTCATATCACTCACACCTTGGTTCATCCATACAAAGCTGAAACCATATTCACACAGTTTCATCCAGAGAGAGAGAGAGAGAGAGAGAGAGAGAGAGAGAGAGAGAGAGAGAGACGTCGGGGAGGGAGGGGGGGGGCTCGGGGGGGCTTGCCTGGGGGTCGGGGAATCAGGACTGAGAGAGAGAGAGAGAGAGAGAGAGAGAGAGAGAGAGAGAGAGAGAGAGAGAGAGAGAGAGAGAGACTGAGTCTGCAAACATCTTGATAACGTCAATACAGCTGAGGTTCAGAGAATGATTCACAGTGTAAGTATGCAAATACAGCGGAATTGCTATACATCTGGTTAGAAGAAATGACAGCAAGAGCACCTCCCTCCCATCCCCTTCCCGACATGGTATCCCTTCTACTCTCTCTCTCTCTCTCTCTCTCTCTGTCTTGCTGTCCACACACACACACACACACACACACACACACACACACACACACACACACACACCACGCACGCATGCGCGCGCACACACACACACACACACCACACACACACATACAGAGAGAGTGAGAGAGAGAGGGAGAGAGAGAGAGAGAGAGAGAGAGAGAGAGAGAGAGGAGAGAGAGAGAGAGAGAGAGAGAGAGAGTGAGTGGTGGGGCGGAGCTGGGCGTCTTGCCCCAGTTCATCAGATGAATCGAATTTTCACATCGTATTATGGCCATTGGAGCACGCGATCAATATCAGCATGATTTTGTTCAGGCGTCTGTTTGCCCGTTCATTGTCTTGCTTCTGTTTCAACAGCTCTTCAAATTCCACCTGACCCATGCGTAAATCACGTTATTGTCAAAGCCCTTATTCCACTTTCTTGTAAACCCTGCTCTGCCCTCTCCACCTCCTCCTCCTCCTCTTCCTTACCCCACCACTGTCAATATCCGTTGATGACAGTTGGGAGTCTCTGGAGAAGCTTGCCCGTTGCAATGAACAAATGTTATTGACGGGACCAGCCGCCGTGATGAAGTGGTTAGCGTTGCAGATTCCTGGCTGGAAGGTCCTGGGTTGGATTTGATTTCCATCAGTGTCATTTCTGTGTAGGATTTTTCTGTCCCTGTCTTGTTGCAAGTGGCGGGTCTATAAACATATACCCCGTGTTACTTTCAATAAAGAATAATGCATGCCACAGTGGCAAAGTGTTACTTTCAATAAAGAATAATGCATACCACAGTGGCAAAGTGTTACTTTCAATAAAGAATAATGCATGCCACAGTGGCAAAGTGTTACTTTCAATAAAGAATAATGCATGCCACAGTGGCAAAGTGTTACTTTTAATAAAGAATAATGCATACCACAGTGGCAAAGTGTTTCTTTTAATAAAGAATAATGCATACCACAGTGGCAACATGTTACTTTTAATAAAGAATAATGCATACCACAGTGGCAATGTGTTACTTTAATAAAGAATAATGCATACCATAGTGGCAAAGTGTGTCTTTTAATAAAGAATAATGCATACCACAGTGGCAACGTGTTACTTTCAATAAGGAATAATGCATACCACAGAGGCAACGTGTTACTTTTAATAAAGAATAATGCATACCACAGAGGCAACGTGTTACTTTTAATAAAGAATAATGCATACTACAGTGGCAACGTGTTACTTTTAATAAAGAATAATACATACCACAGTGGCAAAGTGCTACTTTTAGTCAAGAATAATGCATACCACAGTGGCAAAGTGTTACTTTTAATAAAGAATAATGCATACCACAGTGGCAAAGTGTTACTTTTAGTAAAGAATAATGCATACCACAGTGGCAACGTGTTACTTTTAATAAAGAATAATACATACCACAGTGGCAACGTGTTACTTTTAATAAAGAATAATGCATACCACAGTGGCAACATGTTACTTTTGATAAAGAATGATGCATACAACAGTGGTAATGTGTTACTTTTATGAAACAATAATGCATGCCACAGTGGCAAAGTGTTACTTTTAATAAAGAATAATGCATACCACAGTAGCAACATTTGAATAGAGACTAAGAGAAGGAGAAACCAGCTTTGAAAGTTTTAAACTGCTCTAACTTTCATTCCACTCGAAACAAATTTCCATTAATTTTTCTTCCTTGCTGTGAGGCATTTTACTGAGCGTTTTCTGAAAGGAAGCAAATCTCTGAATTTTGTTCCATGTGTGAGCTTGCCACTGATAAGCAAGCACGAAAAACAAAACAAAAACGAAAGCAATCAAAATCTTAAACAAAACAACCTTCAATCACAATTAGATTTAACGTCTTCAGACGAAGAGACAAAAAAACAAACAAACAAACAAACGAAAACACTAAAAGTTTCCGTTCAATACGGCTATTTCAAGATTCAGAAAATCGATTATATCATTCGTTAATTCACAAATGTTTTCGGTTCCAATTCAGCTGCATCCTAATCTTGCCTTTCTTTTGGTCGGAAGCTCAAGCTAAACGGTTTGACAGCAGCTGTGATTCACTCCATTTGCGAACAAATGAAGCACATCATTGAAACGCGCGGGTGGTCGTACGCTTCTTGCGCGGTGTGTGAAGCAAGTGGAGGGGAGGGGGAGGGGGAAGGGGCGGTCGCTCGCTGAGGAGATGCAGGCAATGGGGAAGGCAGGAAGGAAGAAGGGAAAATGAAGGAGCCAAGGTGGAAGGAAAGAGACATGGGGAAGGGGAGGAGGAGGACGACGACGAGGTGGAAGAGAATGAGGAGGAGGAGGAGGAGGAGGAGGAGGAGGAGGAGGAGAGAGAGAGAGAGAGAGAGAGAGAGAGAGAGAGAGAGAGAGAGAGAGAGAGAAAACAGAGAGAAACAGAGACAGGGAGAGACAGACAGACAGAAACAAAGAGAGACAGAGAGAGAGAGAGAGAGAGAGAGAGAGAGAGAGAGAGAGAGAGAGAGAGAGAGAGTGTGTGTTTGCTTTACATTGAGGTCGTTTCAGAGCAATACGCTTGCGTTTTTTCTTTAGATTCTTTCAAAGAATTATTCTGCACGACGATTGTAGATGACGTATACATAGAGTGGAAGAAATGCTCAATAGTTGCAGAAGTGTCCTAAAAACATGAGTTAAGACCAACTAGCGTCCAGAAGGTTATCAACATTGTTTCTAGAATGATTCGTTCGTCATCGTTTGCCAACGTCCTGCAGCATGTTCTGCACTTTCACTGGCCTGACCAATGAAAGGCCTTCAAAGAACGAGAGTTTGATTTTCATCCAAACAAAAAACAAACAGGCAGTCAGACAGGTAGACATATATATCTATCTATCGTTCTATCTATCTAACTATGTATGTAAGCAAGATACACTCGTGGCACGCCATTTCTGTGGACCTGGGCACCAGCTGTCAGATTTGAAATGTTGTGTGATTGAACTCATAAAGACCACAGATGCACAGAAAAGAAAAGATAGAGAGAGGATGTGGAGACACAAGTTGAAGACCAACTACCCGTTTGGTCTCAATGTGTGGGATTAGTTGGTTTCACGTGAACGATCTGCCCTGGGAACTTTGCCCTTCGCTGAACCAAGACTTCACCCAGGCATCACTATTTATCATACAGTAATGAGGGGGGTGGGGGTGGGGGATTAATGACGTAAAAAAACACACATTACGTCAACTAGTTTTGACGCCGACTTCCATGGTCAGCTGAGGAAGGTTTGCGAAAACCGAAAGCGCTTCTGTAAAATGCTTTGGGTGTTTGTTGTTTTTTTTTATTTGAATTATGTATGTATGTATGGATGGATGTATGTATGTATCCATATATGCATACATGTTGTTGTTCGTCCTTCGATTTCGAAGATGACCATGACTTCAATCTCAGATGGAAGATCGCTGAGTGTAGGTCTGCAGGTGGCTAGTGAGGCCAATCTGGGCCTGGAAGGAACGCCCACATGTGGGTGGGTGCTACAGTGGAGGTGCAGGTATACATACATACATACATACATATATATATATATATATATATATATATATATATTCAGGCAGAGAGAGAGAGAGAGAGAGAGAGAGAGAGAGAGGCAGTGGGAGATGGGAGAGAGAGAGAGAGAGAGAGAGAGAGAGAGAGACAGAGAGACAGAGAGAGAGACAGAGACAGAGAGAATCAAAGAGGGGCAGGAGGAGAGAGAGAGAGAGAGAGAGAGAGAGAGAGAGAGAGAGAGAGAGAAGAGACGGAGACAGAGAGAATCAAAGAGGGGCAGGAGGAGATGGGGGGAGAGAGAGAGAGAGAGAGAGAGAGAGAGAGAGAGAGAGAGAGAGAGAGAGAGAGAGAGAGAAAAGAAAGAGTGATTGAAGGATGCAGAGATTGAGGATGAGGGTGAAAGACAGAGAAAGACAGTGTGAGAGAATCGATTTGCTACAAAGTGTATCGAGACAGAAAAGAGTGGTGAGGAGACTTTAGGAAGAGGAAAAAGCGTGAAGAGAGAGAGAGAGAGAGAGAGAGAGAGAGAGGAGAGAGAGAGAGAGAGAGAGAGAGAATGTGTATGTGTGCTAGTGTGAGCGTGTATGTGTGTGTGTTGTGTGTGTGTGTGTGTGTGTGTGTGTGTGTGTGTGTGTGTGTGTGTTTTAAGAGATGAACAAAGATGGGGTGTTTACTATGAAGGCATCTCACAAGCCGTCTGGGTCAGATCGTTCACAGAGTCAGGACACAGGTAGGAATAGACGTCTTGTTTTTAGTTCGCAGTGGACCACAGTGCTCGTTGACCTTTCTCACCACTTTGAATTGGATTCGAATCTTGCAGCCTGAATGCAAGTTCACATGAAAGCACGCTTTGTATGGCACACTTATGAATCAACGCCTACCTTGAGCTGAAGAGATCAAAGCTAGGTGACAAACTCTTTCATTTTCATCGTCCAATTTGTTTGTGTCTTGCCTGAAGAAGACCTAAGAGGTCGAAACGCGTCGTGTTTTGTCTTACTGATCTCTTCAACATGCGATGAATGATAACATTCATTCAGATATCTCTTATAATGTATTATCTTCAATTTCACTATCCTTCATCCGTCTAATTTTCAATGCTTCCGCGATGAATTTCGCAACTACTTTTATTACAATTTCATCATCTGATGATAACACATCAGCGACATTTTGTCTTTTCGCTATATCTAACTGGAAAAATGAACAGTTTGTCCGCACTTCATTATAAGCAGTACAGTGGAACAGAAAGTGTTCTTCGTCATCAATAATATGTCTACATGCAGGACAAGGAGATTCTGTGGATGTTTCACATTCAAACAATCTTTTGTTCGCATTAAAACCTAAAGTCCTCAACCTAAATCTTGCGTAATTTATTCTGTGCCATTTATCTGTTATGACATTGAGAAACTTTTCAGAATGAAACACATTCTTAAATGAGAAAAACCAGCGATATTTTTCTTTACTTTCCATATCCGAGTGCCAATTCTGTTTAAAAGAACAAATAAGCCTGTTTTTAAATTCCGCAATGAACTGTTGCTCATTTCCTACTTCCTGGGCCATCCACACTATTCCAAAACCCTGTTCTGAAAGGACTTTCTTTACTTTATAAGCCCAGTTTTCTTTACCTTTTTCCATTTCTAGAAGCATCATATCATAGGCTTGCCTGCTCAAACGGGACTGGGGTAGCTTCAAGATCTTCAACCAATATTTAATACACTTCACAAATGTACTTATATACAAAGGGTATCCGCCCATTTCTCCATATAAGACGGTGTTGGATGAATGAATAGGTACTTGAAGGAAACGCTTCATAGCATACGTATGTACTTTTTCCATCTGCGAATTTTCATGTAAGCCCCAAATTTCAGCTGCATAAGTAAGAAGAGGTTTTATCTGTGTATCAAACATTTTCCAAAATATACCACAGTCTGTACAGTTCAGTTTTCTCAGGGATTTCAGAATTTCAATAGTACCTTTTTTCCCTTTTCTCAGAGATTCTTCCCATGCGTAACGGAAAGTTAATTTTGTTGAAAATATCGTTCCAAGATATTTATATGAATTAACTACTTGAACATCTGCATTTCCAAACGACCATTTTTCATACACTGATAGGTGGCCACCCATTCTAAAGATCACTATATTCGTCTTATCCAAGTTAACTGATAAACCTAAGGGGTCTGCTTCTTCTTTCAATACATTTAGTTGGTTTTGCAAACCTACAACGGTCCCGGACAGAAGAACAACATCATCAGCATACAGTAGTAAAACTAATTCAACTGCTCCAGGTATCATCTGGATACCATGTCTTCCTTTGCGGGACAATTCCACCGCCAGTTCGTTTATGAAAAAAGAAAACAACTGTGGACTCAACAAGCATCCTTGTTTTACTCCATTTGGACAATCAAAATAATCTGAATACTCACTCTTCACACGCACACATGCAAGCACTGAGTTGTAGACCCCTCTAATAGCCATGTACAATTTACTATTAACACCACTTTTACGGAGTACATTCCACAGAGCATTCCGATTTACCGAGTCAAAGGCCTTCTTGAAATCTACAAATGCAATGTAGAGCTTCGATTTGCAGAGTAGATGTTTCTGAATCAAAGAATATAGTGTAAATATATGGTCTATGGTGCTGTAGCTGGTCCTAAAACCTGCTTGTTCTTCCACTATTTTTTCTTCAGTTTCAGACCATTCAGTTAGTCTTGCATTTAGTATGTAAGTGTAGATTTTACTTAAAATGCTGGTAAGTGATACTCCACGATAGTTGTCGGGATTGTTCACGTCTCCTTTGTTTTTGTAAATTGGTACAATTATAGATTTAGCCCATTCTGATGGAAAGATACCATTATCAAAAAGTTGGGTGAATAAATGAACAAGAAAATTGATTACAGTTAAGTTTGCATTCTTCAACATTTCTGCTATGATTCTATCTGGTCCTGCACTCTTTCCTAATTTTAAATGTTTAATATCAGCAACGACTTCTTCACTGGAAATAGGTTGATTAAATAATGGCTCAATTTCATTTTCTTCTACCATACTAGTTTCTTCTTCCTTACTTGTATTATCAAAACTATGAAAAACGCTCCAAAAATGGTCTTGCCACTGTTGAACTGAGATTTCGTTATACACAAAACTCTTTTTGTTTATAGATCTTATCACTGACCAGAACATTTTAGAATCATTGACTGAAATTTTTTTTAGTTTCTTTAACCTACTTTCTTTAAACTCCAGTTCCTTTGTTTTCCTTAGCGTAACATACTCTTTACGTGATACAGCGTATTCTTCTCTTTTCTTACTTTTATCCTTGGCTGTTTTGCATCTCTGAAATCTTTTTAATAACCTTTTAACTTCCTGTTTCTTTCGTTCGCACTCATTATCAAGCCAGTCATTGTATGTTCTGCTGCCTCTACAAATAACTCGAACCATACAAGCTGCGGCTCCACACAAAGCACTGACAAATTTATCTAGACTCTCATTCACGTTAATTTGTAATAACTGACGCGCTTTTTGCATGCTGTCTAGAAATTCCTCACCTTCAAGTTCATTTTTGAATATACCAGCATATTCATCAGCCCAGACAATTTTTTCTTCACATTGTTCGGCTGAATACCTCTTCTCCAGTTTACAACAATTAATTTTCCATATTCCTTCAACTGGTAAATGCCATGAATAAATGCAGTCACCAATATGTAAATTAAAGTTTGACAACAAGCCATTGTGAACCAGTACGTAATCGATCACACTACATCCGTTTGGAGACACAAAAGTATATTCACCTTCGCTATCACCATCACAAAAACCATTTAAAATGCTCAAGTCGAACATGATATAGAAATCCAACAATGACTTACCAAAATTATTTATAACTGAATCTTTAGAGCAACGTGTGCAGTTGTCGTCATCCACACTCACATTCTCCATACAGTTCACATAGTTTGTCATAATTTCATTTTCAGCTTGTTTGTCACCTGTTCTGGCATTCAAATCTCCCATAACCATAAAATAAAGTGTATCCATTTCTTTTTCAAACTCTTGAAGTAAGGCATCTTCCATTATTAGGACACCATCTATGATCAATTTATCATTGTATATCGGGCCTCCTTCTGGGACCACATAGCAAGCAACCAAGACTACATCTTTATCAGTGTTAAATATACTTTTATCTATTTTTACTGCAATAGCATTGTCACAACTGAGCTTTGTTTCTTTAACCTTGTTATGTAAACTCTTCCTTATTAACAGCAACACACCTCCTGACTTCCTTCCATGAGCTGATAGTTTTTTGGCTGGTACGGGAAACTTCATATAATCATTGAATATATTGCTATAGTCAAACGACAAGTCGAGGAACGTTTCAGTGAGAGTAACAAAATCAAATGTATTTACATAATTCATGAAAAAAAGCATCCTGTATCTTACTATATAAGTTCTTGACATTGTAATTAAGAAACTTCCACTGAGTTGGATGGTCGGCCCTGTCCTATTCATTTTTTGAGGCGCTTGAACGCAGGTTCCTGTCGTTCACACCACCACATGTCCCTTTGCCTTGACCCGAACCTGTGAACCTGCTTGACTTGTTTCCAACAGGCGTTTGTATGCCTGCCTGTCTGCCGGCAGGTTGCGTCCGCGTGGTGTACGTGCGTCGCCATCCCGATGTTCACCACTGACAGGACATGGAGAATCCCGCTTGGTCTTTGCTGACTCGTGTCGCTCTCTCCCTGTTCCATTGCGAGGGGCGTGTCCACCACTGGTACCACCGTCACGCTGTTGTTGATCCTGGATGGGCCGGGTACCGTGACGTGAAGAGGGGGATGAACACCCGCTCACACCGCCCTGCTCGTTCTGCATCGAGGTCTTGTTTAGACGGGACTCGATCTGCTGCTTGTTTGAAACAGACACACCCTGCTGATTCACATTTGTGGTGCTTTGCACACGTGCCATCCCATGACTACTCGCTGGACTTGTGAGAGCAATGCATGCATCCTCTCTTTCCACCACCTGAGCATATGACCGGGGTTCTGGGAGTTGGGGGCTAACAACCAACCGACCTTTTCTGAAGAAGGCTCTCTTCCCTTCCCTCCTAGCTGTTGCAACGATCTGGGCCTGTGCTCTAGTAAGGTCGTTTGCCACTCGAACTCCTTTGTCTAGAAGTTGCTGCCGAGTGTCTCTGTTCGCAGTTAAGGACATTTTGTCTTTCCACCTTCTAAATTTGACAATTATTGGTCTAGTTTGACCTTCATGTGCGTAGCCTGTCCGGTGTGCTCGTTCAATGTCATCTACTGTCCAGCGCCTATGATCATCTGTGTTGTTTAGAACATCGACTACTGCTTTGGTACATGTGTCAAACGTTTCACTGGGCTGCTTTTGGGGAATCCTGAAAAAGCGCAGATTATCTCGTCGAGAAAAAGACTCTAATCTGTCGGTGTCTGTTTTTAGTTTCTCAACCTCTTCTTTCACCTCCTTTATCATTTCAGTTAATTTATGTATATCTTCCTTTCCGTTATGTGTCGCGGCAAACAGGTGTTGTACATCAGTTGTTACGTCAGTCACTGTCTCTTTTAATTGCCTGTGTTCAGTTTCCAGTTTGTCACATCTTTTGTTTATCTCTTCACATTGTACTTTGACATGGCCTAGTTCCTCTTTAATTTCTCCAAGATCATTTCTTATGAGTGAAGTTTGTTGCTGAAGTTGTTGTTTTATGGCCTGCATAAGTCTGTTAAAGATGTCTTCATGTTCTGTCGTCAAAGTAGTCGCTGCCGTCCTATCTTCTGAAGAAATTTCTTGTCGGTCATGGTTGGGGCCAGGGTTTGTCTCAATGTCACCGCTAAGTAGGAGTCTGCTGAGCGAGAACACAGAATGCACGATACAAAAAGTAATAACAATGATTTGTACGTGCATGTCGGCCTGACACAAACCAGTGTTGCTACACATCAAAGCTGTGCGAAACTCACTTCCTTTCAAATTCACATATTCGAACAACAAAACCCCATCCATGGACATCACCTTGGCTACATTTCTCATGAAACTGTGAATAACGCTATGATGATACAACAAAGCATAGATTTGACGATAACATCAATCAAAGTTGCTTGGGATTTATCCAGATCAAAAGTCTCCACCTTATTTCGAATGACCTTTGACCTACCGTTCCGTCTGCCATCGAAAATGCCTATAGCGGCCCTCCATGTTAGCAGGTCCACCATTGCTGCTTCTCCAGTACTTGACTACTTATTGAACCAATTCATATACTATAAGAAAAACTGCGATAGTCTATGATTCTGTCTTGACTGTAGACTAGGGAATCCATAAGCTGATCAAATATGTCGAGAAAAAGAAAACCCACACGTGGGCACACTCGGGTTTTGTTGACTACGTGACGTAATTTTCTGTACTTATGTAAAGAGAACAAAAAGACGTCATAACAAGAAGCATGGTTTAGAACTGCACACAAATCCACAGTTACACAATAACCAACCACTAGATCCCTCTTGCACAAGGTGCAGCCCAGTCAGCAGGGACCACGAGACGGTGCAATCTCTGCAACGGCAGAAGGGGATGAGGGATAATCTTCCATCGGCCAGACGGGCGGTGCTTCCACGGCAACACGACGCCAATCCAGCCACCCCCGTAGAAAACAAACGTCTATGAACTGTCTCGACTCAAAGAGGATCGTTCTAATCGTTCTTGAATTGCAGGCCGTTTCGCCGCTCGAGAACCGTGTGTGTCCTCCGAGACTCCGCAGAACACACTACCGAGCCGAAGCAACATCAGACGACGACCGCAAACGAGATGCGAACACAACTGGTGTCAGCACAGATCCCGCTCTGTCCACTGACACACGAAAGACCAATTCCGCCTCTCCAGAAGCCTAAGTCAATCACCCCCCTCAGTCTCCATCACTCCATGCACCATGAGACACCTCACAATCGCACTCCCTCTGGCCAACGAAAGAAGCTAAGGCTGCAAACCAGCACTGAAGACGGAGCACCACACAGAAGCTGTTGACACGCCGCCATCTTTTTACTCTCCCGATAGAGAGAGAGAGAGAGAGAGAGAGAGAGAGAGAGAGAGAGAGAGAGAGAGAGAGAGAGATAAAAAGAATAAAACGAAGACTGCTGCTCAAGCACTCTCTGATAGAGATACCTAAAACACACGTGGTGTGGTGTACAAGTTCGTGAAAGTACATGCTTTGTCGTGCATTTCCCCCCAGACGTGATTCGAAATATTCCTTAATACATTTTTTAAGCTTTCAGGACGCAAACTGAGCAAGCCTGCTGATTATGTGATCCCTCGCTTCATTTATAAACACAATTCTATGAGCTACAAATATATGTTCTCGTGGCATTTTACCCAGACACGTATTGAAATAGTCTCTGGCATAACCTCTGACCTTTAAGCAAGCGAAGCCATAAAGGCTGTTCAGTTCAGGGATTGACTGGAACATTAATTTACGGTGGCGGTCTGTAGGCATACTACCTGAAGCTGATTTAGCAGATGAATTAAGATTTTTATCCGGACCACTCACGTGGAAGACAACGGGATTCGACAGATAACGTAGACCCTGACATATATATTGACAGACATGAACTTAAAAAGACAGACGGTAAACAAAGCTGTAACAAACTAGACTCTGATTCTGCATCTTTCTGTTTCAAATTGTCTTCATCTGTAATGTTCGTAGACGGTAAAGGTCGCTTTAAAGGTTGAGGTTGTGAAATCTTTTGTAGCTACGTATTGCCGTTTTCATTTATTTACGGATTTATTTTTGGCCATGCACAACAGATAGTAACGTGTGTGTATTAGTGAACGCAAGAAGAAGAATTGGTTTTTACTCTGGGTCTTTCCTTATATCTTAATTCTTTCTTCCAACGCAGTGTCGGCCCTGAAACGACCTTTGACGGTCGGCTAGGCTGTAAGCAACATCACCTTACCTTTCCTTCTTCCGTTGTTTTGTTCTTCTGTCCATCTCTTTCTTCTTCTGTTATTTCCATTGTTTCTTTCACGCATTTCTTTCCTTACTGTTTTCGTCGTTTGTCTTTCATCTTTTTTTTTTTTTTTTCACTTTTTTGTTTCTGACGTTGTCTTTTACCTCTGCCCCAGACATGTTTCAGAATTCTAAAGATTCTGTCAATCTTTTGGAAGCAACTTCAGTAATCATTATTGGGAAGAACGCGCATGACATAAACGTGACCCCTCTGGATAAAATCTGTGGGTTTTTTGTTTGTTTTGTTCCCTTTATATTTTTTTTGAACGAAAGCTTTCTGAGCATATTTTGAGAAAGACTAATGATTTGCTGAGGTGGAAAGGTGTGTGTGTGTGTGGGGTGGGGGGTGGGGGGGGGGGTGTCAAGGAGAACAGAGGTGTTGAAGACAAAAGAGGAATGAACGGAAAAAAAGGCATTTGGGAAGGAAGACAGGAGAGGCAGAGGAAAGGAAAAGAAGAGAGAGAGAGAGAGAGAGAGAGAGAGAGAGAGAGAGAGAGAGAGAGAGAGAGAGAGAGAGAATACAAGAATAAATGACTGAATGGACGTGAGCACATACATATAAGTAGAAATAGTGCGGTGATTTTCCCAAACTGACGATGAAAAGTGTCCAAAATAACTGGATAAGAACTGAAAATATTATCTTGACAAACTCGTTTCCGTCAAGGTGAAATTTTCAGTTCTTGTCTGGTTACTCATTTCGTGTAAAGTTCTTGCGCTGACGATCTGGTTTGTGTGACGTCACTTCGGTTTAAAAAAAAAAAAAAGGCGTCAGCAGCTATTGCCCAGTCGTTCACATGCAGGGAACCTCATTGTGCCTGTAATGACCATATTCTGGACATAAGGGTGCTCAATAGAGTTTTGAGGCCAGATCTCAGCAGGCTGGGAGAGAAATGGCGTGCATCTGAATGTGTTTTGCTCAAAAGCGTGAAAATACATACCAGTCAGAAAGTCATTTTGCATTGTCTAAGATGCGAATTGAAACGAATTGAATTCTTAAGGGACGAAAGATATGGGGAGGTGAGAAGAAATTGAGAAGAGAGAGAGAGAGAGAGAGAGAGAGAGAGAGAGAGAGAGAGAGAGAGAGAGAGAGAGAGACAGACAGACAGAGACAAACAGAAAACAAATAGACAAATAGACAGATAGGCAGAGAGACAGAGACAGACCAAGAGAGAGACCGAAAAAGAGACACACACACACACACACACACACACACACACACACACACACACACACACTCACACGCACACACACACACACACACACACACACACACACACACACACACACACACACACTCACGCACACGCACGCACACACACACACACACACACACACACACACACACACACACACACACGCACACATGCGCGCGCACACACACTCACACACACACACACACACACACACACACACACACACACACACACACACACAGAGTGCGAGGGGGGGGGGGGGGGGGAGGGGTCGGGGAGGCGGCATCGTTTCGCTCCAGGCCGTTAGTTAGACGAACCGAACTGACACATTGTAATTCTGTAGCAGGATTATGCAATGGATATGTGCATAGTTTTTCTTCAGGCATTTGTTCACCTTTTATCTGCATCGTGTGTGTCTTTCAACAGCCACCGAAGTTCCCAACGGCCCAGACGTAAATCATTTTATTGTAGTAAAGCCCTCGTCTCTCTTCTGTCTCACGTCCCCGCTCTGCCAAAGCCCTCGTCCCCATGTGCTCCTCCCATTTCGCCACTCTAGGTCTCTATATGCCTTGATGACAGCTGGGAGTCACTCGAGAGGCTTAAGGAAAGCAACGAACGGCTTTGTTTGATTAAAGGATGTGTGTAAGGGTGTGTGAGTCAATGATGAGTGTGTGTGTGTGTGTGTGTGTGTGTGTGTGTGTGTGTGTGTGTGTGTGTGTGTGTTTGTGTGTGTGTGTGTGTGTGTGTGTGTGTGTGTGTGTGTGTGAGAGAGAGAGAGAGAGAGAGAGAGAGAGAGAGAGAGAGAGAGAATGAGACAGACAGAGAGACAGACAGACAGACAGACAGAGAGACAGACATACAAATCAGTCCAAGAGATAAAGATTTTTTTTAAAGCAGAGTTTAAAAACATAGTCACGGATTTAGCTTTGTTGTTGTTGTTTCTGCTCGTGTAGTGGTGGTGGTGGTGGTAATGGTGATGGTGGTGGTGATGGAGGTCTTCTTCTGCTTTCTTCTTCGTCTTCTTCTTCTTCTTCTTCTTCTTCAAACTTGTTGCTAAAGGCTAGAGTTGAGAACAAATCTGTTCCAATAAGGTACCGACATGCCTATTCTCACACACTAAAAGTAGTAACTTCCTCTGGCTGGTACAAAAATGAATGATCGGGAGAACTGTAACGTCGCCCAAAACAGCTCATTGGACATTGTACGGGACCTTTAAAAACCAAAATATGTAAACTGTCATAATGCACTCATATGCGCTCTCTCTCTCTCTCTCTCTCTCTCTCTCTCCTCTCTCTCTCTCTCTCTCTCTCCCCCCCCCCCCCCAATGTAAAGATGTTCTAACCTCTTGTCTTCAAAATGTAAAATGGTATTACCATTATATCTGATATGTATGGGTTGTTTCATTTCCACCATTTTTTTCTTTGTTTATTTATCTCTTTATTTTCCATTATGTTGTACTATATGAACTCACTTAAACAAAGCAGAAAAAAATGATGGGGATTTGCACTCTCAGTTGTCTAATGGCGAATAGTTGTAAATGACAACTAGGGACTAGGCAAAAACAAGCATGTGATTTTTAAAGGAGTTGACATTGCCCTAAAGTGGCATAACTCTAACTGTACTGGTTCACAATACAAGAACATTTGCTAGAGGAGGTTTTTTTTGGTTATTCTCCAATAGTGCAGATATATTACAATTAAGGGTCGTTTCTTTGTTTTTGTTTTACGTGTTTTATTAATCACATAGACCATTTGTTTTTAAGTCGTGCTTCTCTTGTTGCTAGTTGTAAGCCTGTACAAAAAAAAAAAAAATCCCCTACGCTGCTTTCAGCGAAGCAATGCGCTCACGACTGTAGCAAAACGTCAACATAGACAAAGAGAATGAGAAACACGTTTTGAAAGTTGTAGATTACACTAACTTTCACTCCGCTCGAAATAACATTTTGATCGATTTCACTTTCTTGCTGTGTGACGTTTTTTTCTGCACGTGTTCTGAAGGAAGGCAATTTTCTTGATTTTTATTTATTTGTTTTTTTTTTTTTTCTGTTCGTTTTTATTTCCATGTCTGATTTGCCACACGCAAGTAAGCAGGAGGGATAAAAATCCAAACGAAACAAATCTCGATCCAAACTGGATTGAAAAGGTAAAAAGAGGTGAAAAAGAAAACACCGCTGACTTTTTGTTTGATGTTGTTTTTTTAGATTCAGAAATCGTTTTCTGTTCCCATCCAGCTGCATCCTCATCTTGCCTTCCTTCCAGGCCAAGGCGCATGCTAAAATGTTTGACAACAACTTTGACTCACTCCATTTGCGAACAAATGAAGCTTTTCGTGGAAATGCGCGAATGCTCTCTCTCTCTCTCCTCTCTCTCTCTCTCTCTCTCTCTGTATATATATATATATATATATATATATATCTCTGTGTGTGTGTGTGTGTGTGTGTGTGTGTGTGTGTGTGTGTTGCATGGTGAATGAGGGGAGGTGGAATGCCGAGAAAAAGTGATCGGGAGGAGGCAAAACCAAAAAAAAAAGAAAAGAAAAAGAAAAAAAAAAGGGAGCGCCAAAGAGGATGGAAAGAGGAATATGAGAAATGGGACAACAAGACGTTAGAGAAGAGAGAGAGAGAGAGAGAGAGAGAGAGAGAGAGAGAGAAGACAGACAGACAGACAGACAGACAGACAGACAGACAGACAGAGAAGGTCTGTGATTGTTTGGATTAGGGAGACATGACGGAGGGTTGGGAGAGGGGTGGGGGGGGGGGGGAGGTGTTTTGCTCCAGTTCATTCAATGAAACCAGCTGTCACATTGTAAGGTTGCTGCTGGTTAATGGAATCGATATTTGCATACTTTTGGTCAGACACCTGCTTGCCTTTTTGTCCGCCTTGTTTGTCTTTCAACAGCTACCCAAGTTCCCATTGGCCCAGACGTAAAACGGGTCAAAGAGTCAGGCTGGACCCTCCGGAGGGAGAGCTCACTTCATGCCAGCTCCGCGACTAAGCAATTATTGCCGTCAGTAGGGGGCTTAGTAGGTGGTGTCTTGCATATGGTGCATCAGAACAGGCACCACTGAACACCACCGAAGTGACTCGGCGGCAGTGCAGTGTCTCCTCCGGTGGGTTGCCTCTTGACGACTTGACTTTGACTGCTCCCTTTAGATTACCGGTACTGGGGCTGCAGTGGGCCGGACCAGGCCGGGCTGTGGCTGTGGCTGTGGCTGTGGGTGGCGGAGTCAGAATGAGCGGCGTGGGTGCAATGCCCCTACGTGGCACAGAAGATAGGACAGAAATGAAAACAGCCAGGCT
>CM065722.1:73140750-73143250 GCA_033310375.1 Conus canariensis | reverse complement strand
TTAGACGATACTCTCTCTCTCTCTCTCTCTCTCTGCCTGTCTGTCTGTCTGTCTGTCTGTATGTATGTATGTGTGTCTGTCTCCCCCCTCCTCTCTCTCTCCCCTGTCTCTTTCTCCCTCCCTCCCCTCCCCTCTATCTCTCTCATGGTGTGTGTGTGTGTGTGTGTGTGTGTGTGTGTGTGTGTGTGTGTGTGTGTGTGTGTGTGTCTTGATTAGTTTCTGCTTTTACAACCAAACGCTCTCCTTGACTAAACTCGTCTAAATCAGGTTGTTATTTAAAGCCTTTCAACATCACTTCCCCGGCTCTTTATCTGGCGTTTCAATACCCGATGATGGAAATGAATGGGGGTCTCTGGAGAAACAGAACTTGACGATGATGAACTTGAGGCAGGGTAGGAAAGGGAGGGAACTCGTTGCGAGAGAGCAGAGGCGACACAAGGAGTGAAATAGGAGAGTATGGGTAAGGTGATGAGCGAATGAAGGAGAAGAAAATGAAAGCAGGTGGATAGGAGAATTTAAAAAGCGGAGGAGAAGGGAAGTAGGGGTTGGGAAATGGGGGCTGGAGGCTGACGAGGGAGAGGAAACATAGAGCATGAGGGCAATGAGAGAGAGAGAGAGAGAGAGAGAGAGAGAGAGAGAGAGAGAGAGGGAGGGAGGGAGGGAGGGAGGGAGGGAGGGACAGGCAGACAGACAGACAGAGAGACAGATAGACAGACAGAGAGAAAGCGAGACAGATATACAGAGAGAGAGAGAGAGAGAGAGAGAGAGAGAGAGAGAGAGAGAGAGAGACAGACAGACAGACAGACAGACAGACAGACAGACAGACAGACAGAGAGAAGGGGGGGGGGGGGCAGAAAAATGATGACGATATGAACAAGAATAGGATGTTTAGTGTAGAAGAGGGGGGTTAGTGTGGGAGAGAGACGGGGTATGAGAGAATCGATTTGATTTAAAGTGGCTCTGGGAAGGGGAAGATATGTGAAGAGACGCGTATGGACAAGAGAGAGAGAGAGAGAGAGAGAGAGAGAGAGAGAGAGAGAGAGAGAGAGACAGACAGACAGACAGACAGACAGACAGACAGACTGACAGAAAGGCAGACAGCCAGACAAATACAACAATCTATCGGAAATGGACTTTTGAAGACTGGGTAAACACGTTCACATGGTCAGGGCAGACAAACGGACAAAGAGGCAGACAGAGACAGAGGAAGACCGCAAACCTCCATCATCAAATCCTCGTCGTAGATTTATACTAAAAACTTCCATGGATCTGTCCTCGGTCCACATTCATTCTTCCCACCGGGTTTGTTAACACTGCTTGCATTGGTTTTGCGTCAGTACACTAAAGAGAACCTCTCATGGTCTACGTCTCCGCCAGAGATTCATGTCGAAATCGAATGGGTTTTTACAAAGACATGCTACCTTTTCAGTAAGTTTCATCATCATCATCATCATTATTTTTTTAAAATCTTGATAACAGGAAAGCAAATCTTCAAATTCGATTGAAAATGCCACCTTCTTAGAAGAGACAATAGCAGTCAATACATTAGTTAGAATCACTGCGTAAGTTTCGAAAACAATCAACGGGATAGTGTTTTTAATTTAGGGAAAGATACTTCTTAAACCAGCCGCCGTGGCGAAGTGGTTAGCGTCGCGGACTCCCGGCTGGGAGGTCGTGGGTTCGAATCCCATCAGAGTCATGTGGGTTTTTCTGCTCCGACCGGCTCCTACCCAGAGTTGAGTTTGCTGCGGACTCAGTTGGGAAGACTGGGACCACACAGTCGAGTTTCATCCACTTAATGGATGCGTTTCTGAGAGTGTTGCTCAAATTTCCTGACCAACACTGCAGGTGCCTGTATCTCTCGGGCCTGGTTGACGCCGGGATACATTATGAAAGGAAGCGTAGAGTACAGCCCTGTCATGTAGTCTCAGACCAAAATGGAAATCCGTAGCATCATCTTAATCATCCTCATTCTCATCGATCAGCATTAAAAAAAAAAAAGTCTCAAATTCTGTGGCCCTTCATGCCCTGCTCTCATGGTGACCTCAGTTTCGATGTCCTCTCCACGTCTATGGTCATGGTTTGGTTCCGTCGGGGTCACCGGTATCGGCGAGTCCATGGGAGCTCTCGTTGGACGGACGTGGTGGCGCCCTCCGGAGGGAGAGCTCACTCACGCCGGCTCCGCGACTAAGCAATTATTGTCGTCAGTAGGGGGCTTAGTAGGTGGTGTCCTGCATATGTTAGATC
This sequence comes from Conus canariensis, assembly GCA_033310375.1. Taxonomy (NCBI): domain Eukaryota; kingdom Metazoa; phylum Mollusca; class Gastropoda; order Neogastropoda; family Conidae; genus Conus; species Conus canariensis. The sequence goes on along the minus strand of CM065722.1, from coordinate 73,141,003 downwards.
AGAACAGGCGCCACTGAACACCACCGAAGTGACTCGGCAGCAGTGAAGTGTCTCCTCCGGTGGGTTGCCTCTTGACGACTTGACATTGACTGCTCCCTGTGGATTGCCGGTGTCGGGGCTGCGGCGGGGCCGACCGGCTGTGACTGTGGACGGGGTGTCGGAATGAGCGGCGTGGGTGCACTGCCTCTGAGGTGGCGCAGAGGTTGGGACAGCAAAAAAAAAAAAAAAAAAAAAAAAAAAAAAAAAAACAACT
>CM065722.1:73130750-73135750 GCA_033310375.1 Conus canariensis | reverse complement strand
TGTACAGAGCTGTCCTGTAGTCTCAGAGTGGACCACCATCTTGATCATCCCCATCTTCTTTAACTACCATAGGAGCCTCAGTGTTTGTGCCTGTTCATTACCGGCTCTCTTAATGCCTTCAGTCCCTCTTCATATCCCAGCCTGCGGTGCATTCCTGTCAAGATGGCTGGTATCACACCGGTCTTTGGTATTGTTGCTATGTACGGCCAAGTGTCAGTCTCCAAAGGGAATGACCACTCACCTAGAGTGCACTACCACCTGATTTTGAAGATAGTAGTAGGCTCAGTTGGTGATACTCTACAAATGTTGGGATCAGAAGGCGCCACTATTTACCTCCAAAGTGACCCAGCAAATAATGCAGTATGTTGTTTGGTGGGTTGCTTCATGACGACATGACACTGACTGCTCTCCATAGACTACTGGTGCTAACACTGTGACAGGACGTTCCTGGATGGGGCTGTCTATAGAGAGACGAATAAAGAATAATGTTACTGAGAAGGCACGACAAACTAGCAGCACCATGGTTTTTTTGTTTTGGTTTTGTTTTTGAGACTGAAAAGAAAGAAGTTTTTGTAGAAATGCAGAAATGTGAAATCCTCCATCAGGACATTGCTGGATCTTCGTGCAATCCTCACAGCATTGGTGAAGGTTACACACTGTCATTAGACATAAGACCCCAGAAGAGGTGAGGCTGCTGTAAGCCTTCTGAAATGCAGACTGCACTTTCATGCATAAAGAAGCCAAGAGCAGCCCTCAATGAACCGTCTGTCAGGAACAATTTTTCTCCGTCATCTGCTCTCAAGCCGTCTGACACATGTTTGACCCTATCGTTCTGTCATCCTGTCTTCTCCAGATAGTTCCATACCATTTATCTTCATTTGTCTGCACGGAAGTACGTGACATCCATCTCGGTGCACGTATTAAAAAGTGAGAGAAATGGGTTTCAAACACAACAGATCAATATAAACTAAGACAGCGCTGTGTCTGAAGGTGATTGTGGAATGCTCAATTTCTAACCCGATGTTCCTTGTCTAGGAATTTCAGATGTATTACCTGCAAAAAGAAAATAATAAACAGGTAAATTACTGTTTTACCAGTTAGCAATCACAAGGAAGTTTTGCAGAATTTAGCAAACCACATCGCCTGACAAATATGTGCTAGAAGAAATTGATAAAAGATAAAAAGACGAAACATAAATAATTAAAGATAAAAAGGCAGTGTTTGAATATTCCCGCCCATGTTTCAGCTTTGTTGTTGTTGTAATTATTGTTGTCGTTGTCCAAAATGTTTTCTTTATGAGTTAGTAGTTAGAAAAGAAATCTGTTTCAATAATATACCAACACAATTTTTCCAATACGCTAACAATAGTATCTTCCTCTGACTGAAATAGAAAGTGATCAGTTTTTTTTCAATCTCAGAATGTCTGGTGGCGAATGGTGGAGAACAATAGCTAACGACCGGCCAAAGACATCTGTGTGATTTTCAAATGAGGTGTAATTAACCTAAACAGCAAAACTATGATTTCACAGTTTCAATAAAAAGGAAAAAAACAACACTGAACCTGCTTATTCTCCAATGATGCGGCAATGTTCCGATGCAGGGATGTTTCTTTGTTTTTGCTTGTTCCATACACAGACACTTTTTTTTCAGTCCTGCTTATCATGCTACTAGTTTGTAAGCCCATATGGAAATTCCTTTGCTTCTCTTGGCACTGCAGTGCCTTTGCTATTAACATAAATGATACAGTTAGAGTGAGAAATTCGTTTTGAAAGTTTTAGATTGCACTAACTTTCACTCCACTTGAAAAAAAAACAAACTTTTTGCTCGAGTCTACTTTCTTGCAGTTAGATGTTTTATTATGCATGTTCCAAAGAGAAGCAATTTTCTTGATTCTGTTTTATGTTTGTTTGTTTGTTTGTTTGTTTGTTTGTTTGGCTTTCTGTTCCTTTTCGCTTTATATCTGATTTGTCACACCTAGGTACGTATAAGGGGCAAAACGGAAAAAAAAATTCTCCAAGCAAAACAAACCTTGATCAATACTGGATGAGAATGAATACTGAAATAAAGAAGAGAGCATCACTGACTTTTTGTTCCATGCCGTTTTCAGACGCAGACGTTGATTTCTATTCCAGTTCATCTGCATCCTAATCTTGCCTTCCTTCCAGACCAAAGCGCATTCTAAATTATTTAACAGCAACTTTGACTCACTCCATTTGCGAACGAATGACGCTTTTCGTGGAACTGCTCGGGTGGTCTGTGTGCGTGTTGCATGACGTATAAGGGGAAGCACCCTGGAAGGGTCAGTGGGCGAGGGGAAGCAGGAAGAAGAAAAAAGGAGAGTGGCTATGGAGAGAGAGAGAGAGAGAGAGAGAGAGAGAGAGAGAGAGAGAGAATGCCTTGCAATAAGGTCGGTTTTGGAACACTGCGTTAACGTTCCTACATTAGATTGTTTTGCTCAATTGTTTCACATGGCGGCTGTTTTTGAGATCATGTATACACAGACAGAGGAGATACATAATACTTCTAACCGTTCCTTGATCATCCCAGGAAGCTCAAAGAAAGTTCCAAAAGTGGATCAAAATCTGTCTAGAATACTAATTGCATCATAGTTTTCAGACATTCTACAATTATGCCCTGCAGTTTGGGTGGATAGGCCTCTGAAGTGTCTTTGAAAAACAAACAAACAAGAGATTGATTCTCAGTTTTACAAAAACAACAACAACAACACACTAATGGAAACAGAGAGAGAGAGAGAGAGAGAGAGAGAGAGAGGGGGGGGGGGGCTCTCAGATTTGTTTGGGTCAGGGAGACACGGTGGGGGATGGGAGAGTAGGCGTGTCGCTCCAGTTCATCAGATGAATCAAGCTGACACTTTTTAAGACTGCTGCCGGATGATGCAACTGATGCTTGCATGGTTTTGGTCAGACGTGTGTTCGCCTTTCATCTGCCTCGTTTGTCTTGCAACAGCTACCCAAGTTTACACTGGCCCAGACGTTCAACGGGTCAAGAAGTCAGAATGGACGGAAAGAGAGAAGGTGTTCACAGCTGGGAGAAGCATGCAGAGAGAGAGAGAGAGAGAGAGAGAGAGAGAGAGAGAGAGAGAGAGAGAGAGGACACTGTAAAACACACAAGTAAATGCTGAGCCAGCAGCACGTCCTATGTGTTTCCATTTCCCCATGCATCGTACTAGTTTGTGAAGAGGACGGGCATGCATATCATAAAGGTAAACAGCCCCTCCATCTATACAATGACAAAACAAAGACGTTGTTTCGACGTGGAGATAATCTGTCTGAAACATGTGCCTGATTTTGTTAAACTGTAGTCTTGGGCTCCATATTTTAACGGTGAATTACCTTGCTCAGAATTTTTTTTTTACTGAACGTTAAGCACAAGGTGAAAGGCGCTTTGTGTAAAGACAGTTTTTAAGATTAAAAAAAATTGTTTCAAAGGGAGGTGACTGAAGGCAGAAATAAAAACAAATTTCAAAAAGAAATGTCATTAATTCCGCAAAACAATATGGACAAACAGATTACAGGAAAAAACGTGACGCATTTCGACCTCTTAGTTCTTCTTCATGTAGAATAAACAACATTCAGTACAACGAAAACGAAGAACGAACAATCCCTTATCTTCACATAGTCGATCGGCGTAAAATGGGTATTAAATGAAAACAAGGCCGTTGGGAAAGGGGATCATGGGAGTTAAGATAATAATGATGGCAATAACAAACATGATAACAATATGATGGTTGACATGTTGGTTTTTCTCCAGATCAACGCCCCATTACTGCACCACCATGGGACTGCAGTGACCAAGCTGTTGACTTCGATTAGTCCCAAGCTGTCCCCTCGGCGTCTGACATCAGAAGATCACCTTAATTAACGTAGTTACACTGCCGCTGTCTTGTTAGATGAACATTTGAACAGAGATAAGTCGAATATGAAACAAGTTTTGAAAGTTTTAAATGGCACTAAAATTCACTCTGCTTGAAATAGCATTTCTAGCGATTTCGCTTCCACGTGGCGAGACGTTTTACTGTGAATATTCCGAAAGGAAGCAATCTTGTCAATTTTGTGTATTTGTTTGTTTGCTTATTTTGTTGTTGTTGTTGTTGTTGTTATTGTTGATTTGCCAAAGCTAAGCAGACACAAGGGACAACGCTCCTAACAAAACAACCCTCGATCAAAATTGCACATTGCTAAACTTTTTTTGTTTGACGTAGTTTTCAGAATCAGAAATCATTTGCTGTTCCAGTTCAACTCCAGCGTAATCATGCCATCCTTCTGGGTACGTAGCACATTGATTCTGAATGGCTCGACAACAACAACTAGGACTCATCCTGCAGGCAAACAAATGGAGCTTTTCGTGGAAATGCGCGGGTGGTCCGTGTGCGTGTGGCATGATGTACACGAGAGGGTGGAAGATGGAGGAGAAGTGGGAGAGGCGAGGCGGGAAGAAGGGAAGAGAGGGGAAAGGTAGGGTGGGTGGCCGAGGAGGGTGGAAACAAGATTTGGAGAAAGGGGACGTCAAAGAGAGAGAGAGAGAGAGAGAGAGAGAGAGAGAGAGAGAGAGAGAGAGAGAGAGACGCTTCAGACGCTTCAGATTCGTTTTTTTATTGACAATGGCCTACATATACCCTTTATGTCAAGGGGGTATACATGAATATTTGCAGCGCCGAAAAAAAGAACGTTTATGATTGAAAGAAGCATAAATTGCAACGGATTACGTAAATGTTAATGATGAGGCTCGAAGCCATGTAGAAGAAAAAGAAAATAATGTCGTGCTTTTTCGTCACTCAAAATGAATATGTCATTTTTTTTTTAAAAGTCACAACATGATCATAAACACAAGTGCCTCACCCTGGCACATATATTCGCTGTTACAGATCTTTCCTGTACTGTCACATCTATCATCACCGTCCGCTTCATCATTAGCTATACTAGTGCAGAAAACAAAACCTTTTCTTAACAAGGTCATCAAGCTAGCGGAATACATAAAAA